>JAPYKE020000048.1:170000-237500 GCA_028554795.2 Sinohyriopsis cumingii
CAAGTGGTTGGAATGTCAAATTATTCGAGCTTTCTCTATACCAGTTCAAGAATTTCAACCAGTTTTTAACATTGGGCGAAAATCCCCAAGTACCTATTATTGGATACAAAAACGTCATGTGCTTCTTGTTAACATCTAAATATTGCTGTTTTGCATTTATACCATGCGTAATAGTTACATCCTGAAGTGAAAAATCATTTACACACTCCATATGGTCGTATTTCATAGGGACTAATTTTAACCATTTGTAAAAATATGGAGAAACTGTTAAGTCGTCTTCTAGTAAAACGCCTATTTCTGAACGGTATTGATCTGGTTTCCACGTTCATACCTGAATGTCGAGTATGGTTAAAAATATGATATTCACCGTGCAGAAAAGTGTATGATATAGCGATATTGTACGTTTGTGCATGAATTGTTCCATCTTTTGTGCGATCAATCCAGACATCCAACGTCACAGTATCGCCAAAATAGTTCGCCTTGTTTATGGAATCTAACAATCTCTTTAGTGAATACGCTCTATTATATACCATAACAATAATACGCAGTTTAAATTTTCCTGTAATATCCTTTTCATTTATAATGGTTTGGGTTTTATTTCCAAGTATTTTTGACATGGTTGACGCAGCCCACATACTAGCTACCATAGTAAACACTAAAGCGAACACTATCCGAATAAATCTTCGTTTGTATCTAACACATCCGGAATTATGCACTTTGCAGTTCATGGAAGTTCAATCACACTAGTGGGGAACAAATCAACTCAATAACTAGAAACAACATACACATGTATATAACTTGGGTGAGGTACTCATATCACAGTTACTCCAGTTGTTGTCCTCGATTTTCGTTCCAGAATCGACTACGTATACAAAGTATAAGATTATCAGGCGAAATAAGCGATGGACAAATGGCTGTAATTATTATCTTTCTGTTTCTCAAAATTGAAATCATTAGGCCACAACAGTTTCCATAGACTCTTGTAATACAATCATATATATGAATACCCCAAATTCCAGAACACATGTTGCATGTAGAGGTCAGAGGGATTCGTCTCTTATATCAGCTTCATGCCTTGGTAAAAATTCGACGTTCAGATTTCTTTAATTCTTTTTCAATTTATATTGAACAATTCAATGATGACTGTCACAATGTCCATATTCCTAGCTCTTGTCATCTATTAGTCGACTATCTGTCTACCAATCTATCGATTTATCCACGCACACACACACACACACACACACACACACACATATATATATATATATATATATATATATATATATATATATATATATATATATATATATATATATATATATATATATATAATGTAGATTCCTTGCAACATCTCAACATTTTGCCATATTCACTGATTTCTGTGTTGATAGTAAAAATAATGTTTAAGTCAGAAGAGAAAATAAAGGATTTTCAAAAAATACGTTTGAATGTTTCATATTTGACCAGTACAAATAATTAAATAACAAAACATAAATCTATACTTGTGGTGGGTGATAATTCATTTGTTTTTCAAAAATACGTTGAATCGTTTAGAAAAAAAAAATTGCAATTTTCATTGTTTTTAATTAGATTAAGCATCGTATTGAAGCCAGAAACACAATGTACTAAATTCGGTCTTTGTATTAGCTTAGATATGACCTACAATCCAGATTGTATTATGTCAATGTTACTTAAATGTAGCCTTTATAACATTTTTATAAGCACGCAATGTATGCAGCTAAGTGAGGACGACACAAAATATGTATAACGGGTTTAGGAGCTTAACCCTTGGGTCATGGACCTTGGGTGGCTATGAACACCGGCGAAAGGTGCGAATTATAGCAGGCTTAAAATATACAAATATACAGGTTACATATTATTAATGGCAATTAGTGAAGTTGCTGTCATTAGTGTTCATGTTGAGTGAGTTGTTTCCTTATGTTGTTATTAATATTAAGTTGATGTTGTTGTTTTTGTGTACGTTTTAACACTGACGAAGACGTACATGGAAGGTTTGTCAATATATTTACTATGATATAAGTGAAGATTATGATCACAAAACCAAAATACTGTCTTCCCAGTTGTGCGTTTGATAGAATGAAATCCCATGTAAATACCGTCTCACCTCACCACGTCTAGATCATTTCCTCTCAACAAAAACGATCTTTACAATCATGAAGTTACTCCGTGGGTAAAACTTCATGTTTTAGAAGCAATATCGCAGTCACCTCAAAACACACACACACACACACACACACACACACACACTCTCACTCACTCACACACACACGCACACACACACTCGCACACACACAGACAACTAATCATTTTGTTATTACAACTGTACATATCAAAAATGGTTGTTGTCTTCGTGTTATTTGTATTTATCATGTTTATTTTTCTTCTTATGTCGCCTGTCGTGTTTGAATAACGTGTTCCTCTGTATTGGTCTTGTTAAGGGCTTATTTAATGTTGTGAGAACTCGTTTTGCAAATTTTAGCAATTCAGATATGTCTAAAGCAGATACAGTCCTTTAGTTTTAAAACAAAACATTAAAGCTGCGGAAACTAGCTGTCAGAATTGAGGGCTCTGAATTATTGTGATCGTCGGAAGAAAACGACGATGCACACATGATATATATTATGATTAAATTTTGAAATGATTCAGAACGATATAAAACTCAAATATGGATAGCAATGGTATATAATAATGTGTTCAAGGTTTAAAAAAGAGCCAATTTGTATCAAATAAAATTTTTTAATATAGAGTATTGCTATACATGTTTTCCATTTCTCGCAGGATAACAATGTTGCCTATGTACCTTAAATTCTATTTGCTTCTTATGTAGAACGAGACCAGCAAATTATATACGTTGCAAATCAGAAATATTAATAGCTCCATAATTGTTATCTGAAAAATTACATCATTTTTGGAAATCTCAGTGTTTGGGTAATAATTCCGAACCATGCAATAAATGATTTTATAAAATCGTCAATAGCTACAGAATCACAAATTAAATAAACAAAGCTCTTACACCCTGTTTTCAAAATAGTTTAGCATCAATGAAAATTTCTTTCTCATTTCGAAACACTGATTTGTTACAATAAATATGTTCATAAATTGTAATTATACAGCAATTAAATGTGTATCGTTTATATTTTTCTCAGCTAAATTTAAGAATTTATTCTTGATTTGACCTGAGCCGGTTAGGCGAGGTGAACTTAATGTATTAAGCAAGATAATGAGCCTGAACCCTGCATAGATCACCATCTGTATTTGGAGCTATAAAGAGTATCTGTTTGATCCTTTCGGTTTTGCCACTACAGATACATATAAAAACTAAATTGTTCAATTCCATTATATGCCTAACGGAGGATTAAGCAATGATGGGAATGAATGTTTAAATTCTTATTGCGCATAGCTTATAATAATGATATGTTAGCTTAAATTTTAGTTAACAATACTTATCACCAGGCCGGGATAAGACGGAATAAATGGATCAGATTTCGATTGAATTTCTTATAACCATGACTTTTAGGTAGCGCAGATATAAAACGATTAACGTTAGAGCATATTGATCTGCTTTATTCCATGTATCAGTGACCGAATCTGTGAAATATGAATGTGTACACTGATAAATTAGGGTATAATATACTCTACTGTGTTTTGTTAAGGCCGGGGTGATTCATTGTTAATAACCTAAGATTCACATGTACTACACTCGATAGATCTAGTAAAGAATGTTCATTCTTAATATCATGGATGTTATGCTTGCTAATTGAAATTATATTATGAATACTAGTATATGTTTTAAGTTCCATGCCTTGAACAACATTCCAGTCACCAACAATTATAATAGATGAATTGTATAAGCTAACAGATAATCTGGTTGTAGATTATTAAATTAGTTCTCCAAGTAACTTGATTACAGTAGCACGCCACTCCTCCCATCCATGTTATATACATTAACCAAGATTATCTTATTACCATAAATCAGTACATGTAATAAAACGTATCTGGTATAACCACCACTCATGCTTTATATGAAGACTTCGAAATTAGTTCACACAAAACCTGCATCATTACTCGATTCAGACATCATACCTGAAACCACCAATATTTTTCAATTGCAGCAGCACTGTTTATATTACAAATAAAATAAATGAATTGGAGCAGCCCAGTAGAAAAGGTCTTTATTTTTTAACTGGAACTTTACATACCTCTTACGTTCGTTGATATTTCATACAATAATTTGAAAACAGTCTACGCGAGGCGACCCTCCCCCAGTCCTCTCATTTACACTTTGTATACGTCTTTTAGTGATATATTACTCTCATTCAAAGTAATGCTTCCCCTTTCTGATTTTTAATTTTTAGCACTGAGGATTTTCTGGATTCGCACGTCACTCAAATGTTCGCCAAGGAAAGGTAACTTCTAAAAAAAGAAGGTAAACAACAAAAGTATCCATATCCAAGAAAAGGTGCAAGTATCCCTTGAAAATAGAGTTTGCCGAGTATAAATTAAATTGACTAATAGAAGACTGGGCAGTTTTGCGGTGGTATGTTTAGATAAATCGAATGAATTAAGCACATTGTGCATGGTGGCAAAATGATTTAAAAGAAACTTTTTGCATATAAAATTATATAGTCAAACGAGGTAAAACAAGGAATATAAAAATCGCATTATTTACTTATTTTCTATTAAAAGTACTACATATAAGGTCAAGGGATTTTTGAGATTTTGGGTGAAAAAGTAACATATTAGTTATGTATATTTCATTTATATTTGTTAGTTTTTTCTCTATGACTATGTTATAATTGTATTTTGAAGCTGACATTGTCCTAATTCAAGTTCATTGTCTACCTGGCCAGTAATTATTATTTTTGTAAACAAATAATACACATCTATCATTAGGATAATTTTAAACGGAATTAAAAATATTTACTTGGGTCTGGGTCAAGTTTTTCGAAATTCTTCCATAAAATGCATAGCTTTCCTAATGTTTACTACATTCTCTATTTTAATTTTAGTAACATATGGCTTAGAAGGGAATCATTATATTAAGTCATAATAATTTAAGAAAATGCTAATTTTGACCAAGGTCCAGTAGAGCGCTTTAAAAAAGTATTTATCGATACAGTATTTATTCTTTCTGTAAGTTCTTGAGGCAAGATTATTCGTGTGTTTCGTGTTCAGTACTTGATTTGGGGTGAAAACTATTTATTCAAATTTGTATTCACTAGAAATATGAAGTGCTTTTATATAATGTTCTTCGACAGATACGTTAGCTGGTAATTATATTGAACCCAAACAACAACAAATTTTGTTATATTATTGTGAATCATCTAAAGTCTGTTATCACAGAATTTGATTTTATTTCAAACGCCACTGGAATTTAATTAAAAGTTGGATTTATTTCGAATTGTTTTTAAAATTTCATCTTGTATTCTAGGGAAATAAATTATTTGTTGAAGTTTGCAAACCTGGCAATTTTCGCTCTTATATTTTACCTACCTATATATTAGAATCATGATAGATAGAACTGGATACAGAATAGCTAACAGAAAAGGCAGCAAACATCAGATTTGTTTGTCCAGGTGGACTTTCATACAACCGCGAAACATTAAACTCGATGGCAATACATAAGAGCATATAAGAGTATCCTTAATATTCCGACTGAACTGGTTAATTGATCTTGTTCATAACTGTAGGTATGCACACGAAACGTTTCACTATGGACAACAGTTCCTTTATATCTTCAGAAAAAACTGTACTTTCTTCAAAAAGATCCAGTATGTGCAGGTAGAAACTTAGCATTGAAATCTTTAGACACCGATGTCATGACATCAAACAAAATGTCAAAATCAAACAAGTGTACAAACTGGCTTGCAAGCTGGCTAAACGACTGTTGATGTGCATTCATTCATACCTATTTTCCTATATTTTGTTTTGCTCTGGAAAGATATTAATATGTATTTTTATATGGAGAATCAATGATACAACAATGTGTTTCCGCTCCCTTCTCCTCACTGCGCTACTCTCAACACTACCCACACCCTTCTTTGCAAAGTAAGTGTAAGAACATCAGTCGAATGTAGCAGGGTATATACGTTCCTCTGTATGTCTGGATACATTATTTTTTTTAAACAACAGAAACGTTACACACATGTGTTTCGGAGCTGAGAATTGTGCCAGAATCAGTTTAGAAATTTAAAATATTATGTACGAAACTGTTACATATTTGTGTCACTTTACATGACAAACATGTCTGTTGTACATTATTGTAGCTTGTAAATTATATCAGATTAAAAGAGCATGTACAGGTTAAATATCGGCCTTTTGTTACAGATATTTTCTTTTTTTTTGTATCAACAATATGAAAACCTTCTTCTTCAAATAAATATTTTAATAACCTTCAGTTAACTAATGTACCTGATACTTGTCATAAAATTCATCGTAAATCAGACTGCTAATTTACATAAAATGTTATCGTAAATCAACATTCAGTATGGAATGTCTTATATGTAAAGGCCCTGCTTTTATAAATTCATATCATTCCAAGACACACCCCTCCCCATTGTTTGCTCTTGTTTTGTTTTGGACAAAAAGAGAAGGGAGCAAATTAGAATCAGCTAGAAAAATCGTAACGCTTTTTAATAATGATTCGCAAAAACCATTTTGTTAAATATAACTTGGAATAAACTAGTATATGGTACTCATCGGTAACTTCTTGGGACTTAACCCTTGAGTGAATTTGTTTTTGAGCCACACTAGCCCCATCCCCCGTCTACCGGATCCAGCCAAGTGAGTTTGCAACCACATCCCTTGCACTTCGCCATAATTAAAACTCAAGGTGCATGCATGTTCATTTTATAAAAAATTTAGAAAATTGTGAAGAAAAGAAACAGATTAGATGTATATATTATAATAGTTTCCCGATAATGTTAGCTGCTATAATTAATCGTGGACGATGGATGAGAAGGCACATCAATCAAACTTCACGTGGACTTGCCGACCTAACTACAGTTCTAGACGATATTGATACTATTTGATGATTCTATAGCTTTTAAGACCTTGCACATAAAAATGGAGTTTGCAACGATCGTCTAATTCACAAATTTAGTTTGGAGGGGTTTTTTGGAGGGGGCGGGGCGATTCGAAGGTAGGTGAAAGAAAAAGGGTATCGAGCGACCGAAAATAATGAAAAAACGATCTAAAGTTTGTTATTTATCTCGATGTTTTGTTCGGTTTCACACTTGTATTGGTTTGGGTTTAACGCCATGCATGGCTGGCAGTATAACTGGTGGAAGAAGAACCCGAGAAAACACAGTAAGAACTAAACACACAAGGGAAGTTAATGGCAAGCCTTCTCACATACCTTATTAAGGGTTAATTAGACCCTATTTATAGCCAGTAAGATCTGGAAGGACATTTATCATGTGCCCGACATTTTAAAGGATGCTCTTAGATATTTTCCTGCTTTTATAGTCAGCATCAGGCATTTAATTTCGTTGTGCATTAAAGCAAGCCTTTAACTACCATTGCAGATAAAAAGTAGCATTGGCTATTTAGCGATATACTATAGACAGTTCATGTTAAAGTGACTCGCCGTAAAGTACATGTTTATTAATTATGTGCAACGCTAAGGAAGTGTTTTCTTTCTATCAGTAAAATTTATTATTATAAAACTATACTTTAATTCCAATATTGTTTTAGCCTCAACATATAACGTTATTTGAATGTTATTCTTTGTTAGTAGTGATAGCCATACTTAATCATGAATAAACATAACTTGCCCATATATATTGCAAATACAGCCATGTGAATAAGTCTCTCAGAGAACCCACAAAAACAAGGATCTCCTCAAGGAGATTATGCTCTATTGACCAAAATAAAACCGTAGGAATCAATATTAATTCCGATTGTACCATCCCTGTATTATGTTGTAATACAGAAACTATCTTAGAGGAACTCCATAATCTCTAGAATGTCTTATTTAATGTTTTCTAATACGGCCCACTTAAAAAGTTTAAAAAATAAGTAAACTATAAATTAGGTATCATGACCATTGACATGCAAAACGTGATCAATATTATTTTATCACATCTTAGAACAAATATATTACAATGAATATTTAAACAGGTGTAAATATCAAAAAGGTATTCATTATGCATATGTATATCCACACAATATTTAAGGACCACATGTTAATAGTCTGTTGTAAAACAAACAATTAAATATATAGTATTAGGGTTAAGTTAATTAAAACGCACAATCTGTACTACTATGTTGCACGAAATAATATTCCAAACGAGCTTCCACTTGCATTTGAGTGTTTCCCTGTCCTAAAGTTTAGTAAATATTTCTATCACATAAGATAACACAATCCCTTCATATTCTGCAAACAGGCATACACGGAAAAATGTTATCACCAAAGGTATCTTTAATATAATTCGGCTAACAGGCAGTCACAGAGAAAATATTATCATATCATCCCTCCTTAACTGAAATCTGCGTTCAGGCAGACTCACACAATTGTGCCTAAGATAAATATTAGACAGACCAAGAGAAAGGATTATTATAGCATCATATATTAACATATGTACACAGTTCAGAACTACACTAAATGACCGTAAAGTGTTTTTTGATCAGATATATACATTATATTTACACATTACTGACAATTTTGTTACCATTATTTGTGAAATTAAATTTGAGGGAGCAGCTCTGGCATACCGTCACTGTTACTAGAAGTACAAAGAGAAAGGCTCATCAGTGTATCCCTTCCGTTCATATTTATATAATACAGCGTATTTGTTTGGTATGATACAGCACAGTAACGCAAGTAGGATTTTGGAGTAAAGTGCAATGAGCAAGGAAACACCATGGTAGCTGACCATGGCTGGTCTGATAGGAGCATTCAGACCCCCACTTTTTCGTTTGCTAGTTCGGCCTGTTAATTGCTGAGCCATTGAATCTACCTTACGAAATACAGAACTAAAATAAATGATAGTAAACTGTTTATTTCCCAGACATGTACATATTGCACGCTAAATATACCGCTCCGGTGGACTAAGTGGTTAGATTATTAGCCTTGCATCCGGGAGCTGCGGAATCAAATCTGGCGAGTCATGCAGCATATTTGCACGGATAATGTGACTAGGTGGGACATAATGATACATGTTTGCGGCACGACAATCTAATGCTATATAGCACAATAAACTGCGACATCATCGTAAAGAGCATGAATAAATTGTTAAAGCTTTGTTAAAATCCAAATCACAAGCACATAGTTACAGGCAGAAAACATAGAAAATAATATCGTACAATCCGTCTAACGAACCTCTCCTAACATTAGATAGACATATCGATAGGTTGAAATAGGTTTTGCAAATTTCTCAGATTTTGAGAGAGAGAGAGAGAGAGAGAGAGAGGGAGAGACAGAGAAACAGAGAGAGAAAGATAAAGAGAGAGCGAGAGAGTGATATGTTGGAACAAAAAGACATGGAACAACAAAATTCAGCAAAAATAACACTAATATTAGCACGATTTTAATATTTTTTTTACATCATAACAATTTCCTTTGTCTTCTTTTTCAATAATATTTAAAATACTTATGCTGATTAAGGGTTCCATCCAGTAACAAAACAAGCGAAACCATGTCCAGCACTGAAATATCCATGTATCATTAAGTTTGCTTTGAATCTCGGTGTAATAAATTGAACCGCGTTGGTGAGAGATTACAAGTAAGACACTAAGAATGATAAACGAAAATACAATTATTATTTCTAGAAGATTAAAGATGGAAACAAGCCAACACCAAGACTTCCATGACTTGATTTTTAACACAATAATGCACACTGAGTAAAATAGCTGAATGATAACTTAAATAATATAACCAAAAAGTGATACGGTTCCTATCTAGAACAAATTGTAAGAAACAATTCAAAATAAACAGACAATAATAATAAATTAAATGAAAGAACAATTAAGCACATGAAGGAACAATAATTAATCGCTCAGACAATGAGATATGTGACTATCAAAACAATATGGTTTCGCTCAAATAGTGAGAACAGGTTTTATATAAATAGTAACAATGTTTCACTCAAATAGCGATTACTGGTTTCATATAATAAATGACAATCTGTCAATCAAATAATGATAAAAACATGTAATATACAATATCTGGCGGCATCCAATTCATAACCACAAGATATTTCCAGCCCCACCACTCTGCTGGATAAACAAGGAGCCACCACGAATGGTTCGCCCCCTCGCGGTCTGCCGATGGATCCTTAGAACCCCTTGTTACCTGCAGAACCGTTGGTTCTGAGGCTTTTGTACCTCACAGCGAAATAACCACTATCTTCCATCTGGCCAACATCACCACCTACAGCAGCAGACCGGGTATATACCAATCCAGATTAGCACCACGGCTAAAACAAAACCTTTAGTCCGGTGCAGACACAAAGGTACAGCATAACTCTGTCACTATCACTATATCACTCCGTCACTCAGTCACCCCTTTTCCCGGCTGCTTTGAGCCCTTTACCGCATTCAGCTGAAAATAGAATATATAAATCCATTTATTATCAGTGACACGGTAATGAAAAACATGCAATGACGTAAGTAACAGTCGTAAGCATGGAGTGAACTGAACTCACTACGTCAAAAAAATGTATGATTATATAAACCACCCTCATGTTGTGATATACACCGAAATGAAACCAGTGTACATTCAATTACAAATCTGTTTCAACCATATATATATATATATATACATACATACATATATATATATATATATATATATATATATATATATATATATATATATATATATATATATATATATATATATATATATATATGCACACAATTCTGTGACAATACATTTCCTGTGACAATACATTTCCTCTTCAAAAAAGAAGCAAGACTTTTAGAAAAGCATGGAATGTGCACAAAAACAGGTACATAACTATCCAATTCCAAATACTAGAATTTCATAGCACAACTGATCTGCTATATCACCCTACGTATAAAATCTACCACCCCATTTTCTGACCTTCGAACCGCCTCGATTCGGAAACGATATGAATTTATAGTCTATACCCAGCGCATCAATCTTGCACTGGCTACCTTTGCTTTATTAAAAGACATGATCGGGTGACGGTCCGTTTTGAAGGAAAAATTCTGTAGGTTACGTATAAAAGTAGAGGTAAGCACTGCTTTTCGATCACGGAGTACGTTTGCTACTTACCTAGGACATATGTGACATTACCCCCTCTTGCTCGTATATGAAAACTGCCCCTTAACCCGTATCTGACTGATTAGTACAAAGGCTTTGTTGCATTCTGGCAACTTTAGAATTGGTGCACTAGTTGATTTAAATTTAAGAACGTTGAAAGCTCTTTCCTAACTCGAACCCCGGGACACTTTATTGGTTTACCTTTTCTAGCTAAATCCGTTAATGGGCTTGCTATAGTTGCAACATTTAGAACACATTTTCTATATAACCCAATCAAGCCGACGAATGATCGAATTTGTTTCTTGATCTCTGGTCTAGGGGCACATCTGATCGCTTCAAGATTGTCAGGGTAAGGTTTCAAATGCTCCGATAATATGTTATACGACATTTACTGTGAGATTGGCCCTACGGAGTCTGTCAATCAGATTGATTAATACTTTAACATTTTCTTCCCTGGTACGCGTATATATTAAGATATAGTTTAGTAAATTGTCAACGCTTTCCATACTTTTCAAACATTTGCGCATAAGGTGAACGCAAGACTCACCGGCTTTGACCAAACCGTGACAGTAACTTGGTAAATACCTTTGTGAGTTGAGAATGCCGTTAACGCATGAACGTTATCAGCGATGAGCACCTATCAATATCCTTTGGTAAGATAAAATTTTGAGATGTATTGGAGGCCCACTATATCTGGCCTCTGTTGCGCATCGAACACTGTAACTATGTTCGGTTGCCGAAAGTCAGTGCAAGCACTGTTTGTTCCTTCCTTCTTTCTAAATATCACCAAGGGTTGACGAATACCGAGATGCTTCGACCACCTCTCGATCCAACATTTTTCCCACTTCTTCATCGATCGTCTCCCGCAAATTAATGTGTATTTGATATCCTTTAATTCTTATATGTTCAAGTAAATATCATGCTATATCAAACCAGTATGTCCTGTTTGGGTGGTAAACACATAGGGATATTTCGACAAAATCGCCAAGATTTGTATACGTTGACCCTCAGATGAGTCCAGGCACACACCGATCCCGTCTACTCACTTTCTTATTGTCTCGAGGGGATATTCAAGGGGAATTTTAGTACTAGAGTCAAATGCGACTCGTCGCTTATTGATCTTCTTTGATGGCGGTACATATTACGTTCAAGACCCCTTTTCAACTGTTTGATCAGGTCTTTCCACGTAAAGTTTCAGCATATTGCCGTGAAATATCTTCTGAATACCTTCAATGTAGATTATGTAGTTCATTTCACCCATAACCTATTTGACGTCCTATGGTCATCATATTCAAAAACACTAAATATGCACAATTCCGTGGCTCTTGGGAGTTTTGTGTACACTCACATTTTCTTCCATTTACATGCCAAATTTTCAACAGCATGTCCTGCGTCAAAGTCTGCAATGGGTGGACCATAACTATTTACATTCATTTGAACCAGAAGAATACAGTTTCCATTTTACTCACTAGATATGCTAGCAAACTCGTCACTTACATCACATCAATAATACTGAAAGCTATATAAGTTGAAATGGTATATTTACTTGCAAATCATTATTTGAGAACACTTCTTTTATTCGATTTTATCTTGGGATATGTTGTGTAGATCACATCAATCTCTAAAAGGTCGCTTTCGACAATGGCTTGCGAACACTTACCACTTATTCATTAATTCATATGCAAACATATTATATTTTACGTTTTACTGTAATTATCATCGAAACAAAATATGATAAACAATGCTTTTGCGTCCTACATTTTCATTATATCGATTGCTGTTAGAATGGAAATCTATGTGGCTGATTAATCGTGATGAGTGCCGTGTGTTTTCAAGTGCACCTGCCCAAATAAATCTCTCATGCTGTATTATTAAGATTTTAGTGGATTAAATCCCAATTAGTTCTAAATGTTTTATAACAGGTCCGATTCAGTAGAGTTCTAACCAGATTCCAATGATGTCCAACACAAATGTGTTGATATTCCTCTTAGTCTTGTATGTGCTAATATGCCAGTGACTTGGAATATGGTGATGTCTTAATAGTCAATAGTTTTTATATATTAAAATAATATAATATAGAACTGTCATTGACTGAATTTACTAAATTCTAAATTAATATTTAAATTTTAATTTGACTGGTCACCTTGGCAAGTATGCAATGCCTTTTGGTCATGATTTAAAACGAGCACAGCATAAACTATATATTGTAATTAATTATAACCCATAGTATTGGCACATAACATGCTCAAGGTTGTTAGATCATCATCACGTTCAGTATTGATATTTATTCAGAACTCCAATGGAATTCATTTAGAACTCCATCCATTTGAATTTGTGATTGAAATTTTATGATTATTTCGGACTTAATTCACCATACTATAAGTCCTTTTTTGGTTATCACTTTGTATTCAGGGGAAATAAATCACTTGCTGTATTTTACTATACTATGTTGTTTCTTGTTGTTGTAAGTTACTAAGATTAAGGGCATAGTGTCGAAACAACGTAAACAACCAATTAAGGAATCTCCACCTGAATTAGAGGCGTCCAAGCAGGACTGCTTATGACAATGCCTTTAATCTTGTACGTACGTTAAGGTGAGGATATAAATCTGCCACTTTGTGCTTAAGCCTAGTTGAATTCGATTTGGAATTAATTAAGAAAGTAATTCAAGCTACCAAAAAAATGCTGGGACAGGCCACTAGATTTTGGAGTTCAGATTCCGACAAAATCATCTACCCTTACCACCTTCCTTCAACTCAATTTTAACTGTTGAAATAAGTCTCTATCAAGATTTGAGATATATCTTGACGGGTGTTCTGAAGGACTAATTTAACTTAATCTTAAATTGTATATGAACCAATTTCTAATAGCCGGAGTTGGGTCATACTTTTCAACCACCGACTCATGATAGCTTTCTCACATACCAAAACTGGCGATGCACAAGACTCAAACCCAGATGGACATAGGTGAGATGGCAGTGAATATATATATATATATATATATATATATATATATATATATATATATATATATATATATATATATATATATATATATATATATATATATATATATATATATATATATATATATATATATATATATATATATATATATATATATATATATATATATATATATAAATTTAGTACCCTAAAATTATGTTGATTAAAGGCAATATTAAAAGAAGAAGTTTAATATTTTTAAATTCACTTCTTTGTTTTAAATGTATATTGTGCAAACAGCTTTTGAAAATGACATTTATCCAAGGGCCATAAACATATAACTGTTTCAGGTTCAGTAAGTGAAAGTATTGAGGAAAAATAAAAATGATTAAATGTTCACATTTACTTCATTTGCACCAACACAAAATGTTTATGTTTATTGCCCAAAGTCCTACGAAAATGCACATATTGTAGACAAGAACAGAAGGATATGCAGTGAAAAATACACAACGTATACAATAAACACTAAGCATCTTACATGTAGCTTCTAAAATACTCTAATAGACTGCGACGAAGTTAATAATAATATTATGTACTGGATATGCAATACTTCTGATTGTCTACGTTTTTCACTTTTCCTAACACATACATGAATATGGTGCAATTTCACTCTTCGCACAAAATCTATACTTTCTCAATTTGTTATGTTTGGTTTTCTATATAAAAAGTGACAGTCACACATTTGCATGCAATAATTGACGTTTTTCAATATCAGATCTTTAAGATCTGAGGCAAGAGTCCATAGTAACTTAAGATTTAACTGTCTCGGAAATTTATAAAATCCCAAAGTGCTGTTAATTGAGCCCTGTTTACACCCATGCACTGTACAATGACCGCGCCCACCCATTTCATTCAACCTGAAAAATATATAATACCATAGTTTTGATTCTACCTGTTTACCGATGTGTGTAGGAAGAGCGACTTTACTACACCTGCAATTGATTGTCTCACAAAAGCCAATGCAATGACATAGGACATCGATGCATCAGTGCACGTGCAAAAATGTGAAAGGACTCTGTTGTTGGAAAACCGTTTTGCAAAACAATAAATGATATAATTAGTCTACTACTTAAATAACTACAACTACTGCTAATAATACTACTACTAATAATAATCTCATTTTAATCTTTCTTTGTCAGACATTTGGAAGCCAGCAAAGTAACACATTGTCAAAAATATATTAAAATATTTTTTTATAAAAATTAATTTTGACTAATCATGCTAAAATATTTTCTAAAAAGTGTGTGTGTGTGTGATATTTATTTTTCATCTAGCTTTAAAAAATGTTCAGTCATATCATTACGATGTCTGCAGTGTAGCAGTTTATAGCGATGTCTAATACTGACATCATGCCGCATCCCACCCAGTCGCATTATCCTGACACCAGGCTGACCAGGCCTAACACTAACCTCTAAATGAAGAGCGCCTAGAGAGGCACATGTTAGTGCCATTTTAAAAAATAAGTCTCTGGTATGACTCGGCCGGAGTTCGAATCTCCGACCTTCCGCATCCGATGTTAACGCTCTAACCAATAAGCCACCGGATCGGTCTTTCTAAAAAGTATTATTTTTGAAAGGTAAAGCAATGTATAAATAGTATGGAACAAAATTCTCTCAAAGGCAATACAACCATTTATGCTGACAGTTTTCGTCAGGAATTCAAGATAAGATCATTTCTTATTTTTAACTGTTGAATGTTGAAACCATCTCTGATATTCTACAGCAATGACATGATTTTCAATTTAACTACTATTTGGAACAAACTGGAAGAGAGATTGGCATCATTAAAATTTAGGAGCAACAACACGTCATGAGAATTATCGTGATAGAAATCACATGTTGATATGACTTTCTATTTTCAAGATGGCTTCAATGGTGGACATACTGGATATCATATCGGCACCATTTCCAATTTGAAAGAATAGGAAATCATACGAAGTCTTGTGATGAAAATGCAATTCAGATAACATGTTTTTCAAGATAGCCATTGTGCTGACCATGCAGAAAGTCAGAATGGCACCATTTTTTTTTTACAACCAACTATACTTCATAGTCGTTCAGTGAAAACCCTATGCTGATTTGACCATTCATTCAGGAGAAGTGATAGGCATTTCATGATTTCCACTGTAGTCAACTGAAATCAACTCAAGGATCATAAGAAGTCTTCTGGTACAACTCTTAAAGCAATATGTGTTTCCATTCAGAAGGAGTACCCATAACAAGATTTTTAAGATACTGATTTGGCAGCCATATTGGACATTAGATCAGCACCAATTTCGCTAGGACCAACTGGACATCATAAGAAAACTTTTAGTGTAAACTTCATGCTGATAGGATTATAAATTCAGGAGAAGTAGCAATAACAAAGCCTTTATGGATTCCTTATTGGATGACCACCCAGCACCATTTTTTGGGGGGACCACCTAGACCATGGGGTGATGGTGTGTGTACAATTTCATGGCAGTATTCTGAGTAGTTGAAAATTAGTAGTAATACCACACTAGAGTTAACAGATGGACTGACACTGTACAACATATCATACATAAGCCTACCTTGTCTATGCCAAGTAGCGCTACATTTGATGTATTGTCCTACAGTCTTTACTCCCGTGTAACAAATTGCTAGAGGTGGATAGGTAGGGAAATTTTGCATGGTACCCGGCAGGGTCAAGTTTCTTCATTCACATTTTGGTCAAATTTCCCCACACATATCTTCTCACTCCCTCTTTTTTGTCAATTATAAAACTAGTTTTGTTATTTACTTTCTTATATTTGATTATTGCATTGGTGGGGGGACCAACCCAGTAACATTAAATTTTTATCCTGAAACCAACCCAGGCATGTACTTGTGAATAGCGCAAAACCTGGCCAGTATTTGACCATTTCTACTAATTACCATATAACTATTCTTGGATGCTGCAAAATGCTACTACATACAAAAACATTAATTATCTGAAACTGTTTTAAATAGAGGTATCATGATTAGAAAAACAACTCTTAGTACACTCTTTATATTTTATCTTAAGATAACTAACACACTTGTTCCATTCCATTGATTTACATTTCCTAATATACGTCCTATGCTTTAGGAATGAAACATAAATTATTAACTATATAATTGCTTGGAATGTTATTGCAACAAACGTGTGCAATATGATATCATCAAATCTAACAGACAAAGAGAGCTTAGAAATGTTTATGAAGTTTCTTCTGTAACACGTATTTATTACACATTGATGAAATCAATAATAATAATAATAATAATAATAAAATAATAATACTAATATAAATAATAATAACAATAATTTCTATTTTAGCTATTTGTATCATATATATTTAATGATACACAAAAGCATATGACATTTCCTAATGCAAGGTTTTAGCTTGGATTATACAAGTATTTAGATCCCCATCTTATGACAATGTTTACAATTCTTTCATTATATACATATTAATTTTTTTGATATAATTAATAAGTATATTATGTGATCAGTACAGTGTAATTCCAAATGTTAACTGCCATTTATTTAGTTATATGATTTGATGCACCAAAAGTTATTTGTGCATGGGCTAGCCATATATTTTACTTTACTAGCAATGTTTTTTGTTGTCATTTTAATGTTCCGTTTATTAGGATCCTACTTTGTAACTATGGATATAATTTAAATCCAGTCTGGAAACATGCTGAAATCATTATGCTTTTATAATCTTTATTGTTCAGTGTTTATGACATACAGTTGATTTGATACACTGAGGGAGCTTTGTTAAAAGAGTGTAGGACTCTTAATCCAAGTTTTGTGGGTTTAATAATGCCGTTGCTAGCCTAGGTCATCTGTCTCGGTGAGTCATATGGAAAAGCACATAGCTCCACTTTTTTCAGCATGATATTATCAATCATGTTTTGAAAGTAAAGAAAGTTGATACTGGGAAATGTGAAAAAGTTTGATGTAATGATGTTTGCTTGACTTGGCTTATGCAGAATATTATAAAAGATGAAACTGAGGAAGGAATCTTTACTATTTCATTTTAATATATTTCAATTGAAAAGTTTTATCCTTCCTGTTTAAATGAAAATAACTATTTTTGAAAATTTAAACTAAGTTAATTTGTAAAGATACAATAATTGTCCCGGACCTCGCTGGTTACATGAAATACATACAACACAAAATTAATGCTAATATAAAAAGGGCAGCTAACCCATCTAGTATGCATACATAGCTGAAACAAATACACAAAATGTTACTTATTACAAACATTTGGTATTATCTTGGTTAATGATTCCTCATGGAACATAAATATTCAACATATTTTTGTCTCTTATAAGACATGGGAGGATTTTCAAAAAATTTAATTTTTAAAAAATTAAAACCAGATTGATTTTCTTTAGAATTTATTTACTATTGTTATATTTTATACGTTTGGGTAAAGTGCAGTCTCAGGGTGTTGCATTTTGGACATGTAATGACTTGATGAACGGAAGGGTCACTATATTAAGATACAGATGTATACATCTGTTTAAAGGATGTATGAAATACTATTCCTTATAATACATGGATATATTAACACCAAGTTAACATTATGTGGCAGTGGCACCGATTGCCTTGTTTCATTTTTTTAATTTTAATTGCATTCAGTATACGAGATGCTTCACTCAGCATAAAGTACGTGCATTTTGTATTATTCATAAGCAAATGTAAGCTATGCAAACATTTATAGACATGCATGTGTATCTGCTTTAAGATACTATTATAGTGACATTCACATGCATACATATTAAAAACTAGGGCACCATCGGTTATTAAATTACTTAACTGGTGAACCATAATATATTAACCAAAACCTAAATTGTTAGGTTAGAATATTTCTGTTCAAAACTTTATATACATCACCTATGTAAAACATATATTTAAACATATGTACACAGTGACAGACTGAATATCATGTTATAGAGTTTCATACAATTGTTACACAGTAAATCGATTTTGATAGAGAGGTGATCAATAATTTCTGTACTCAATTGATAAGACACTATCTTAAATCATTTTTTCCAGTAGTTTCTGACATCATCACTATTTGTGTGAAAAAATGTTTGATTTAAAAGAAAAAAATAAAAATTCCTACATCATACAATCATTTATTAATAATAAATAGTTATGTGCTGCATACATGAGTATGCTGAAAACAGACTGATGCAAAAACTGTCATACAGTTAACAAGAATTTTTGAACAAAAAATAATAGCTACAGCATCATAGCTTTTGAGTACTAATTGTACCTATTGTTTTATAAACTGAAGGCTAAGTAAGAGAGAGAGAGAGAGAGAGAGAGAGAGAGAGACAGACAGACAGACAGACAGACAGGGGATTTTGGGTACACAATTTGTGAGGGCAGAATATTTGCAGCTTAAAAATACTTCTAATAATCATTTTAGAATATGCACATTTCTAGATGTAAATGGTTATGGTTGACGTACTTGCTTGAAAAAATACTAGTAATATGGTTTTGAATATAAGAGTTTTTTATCTTTTTTCTTGAGTGTTTTTATTAAACTGCTAGTTCCATTCTGTTAATTAATGTACACTTGTACAGGTGTAGGGGAGCCATTCACATGAAACAAATGTTTAAATTTACACCTTTATTTCCATCTTCTTTAAATTATCACTGACTCAGACCTATAAGCTCTGATACTTGAAAACCATGTAACTAAGTTAGTGTTGGAACCATGTGCCTCAAAAGGTAACCACTTTCTTTTGAATAGAGTATCACTCTGAATGTAGAAGGAAGATATTCGGTTTTCTATTCAGTGTATTAACTATAATAAATTGAAACAAAGTGTGGCAAAACACTCAATTGGCAATTGATGCTGGTGCAAGAAATTAATCAAACAATATAACTTTTTGTTACTTGACATAGGTCAGAGAATACTAGCTGAAACAGCAAATCCTTTAGAAATGTAGTTTCTAGAAGCCACTGTGAATAAGATTTATCAAGCAGAGAAATCATTCAAATATAAGTGATTTTGACAATAAAATGCTCGCCACAGTGACAAGACATGTGATAAAGGAACTTTCTTTTCTATGACATCAAAGTAGATACTAAGTAGTGGATGATTTTTGCTTTCTTGTTTTTGTTGGTTTGTTCAGCACTTGTAAACACATTTTTGACTGTATCATGCGAGGGAAATTTGAGTGTAATACTTTTCCCAAGGACACATGAAAGGATTTGGCCCAGTTCTGGCCTGAGCACGTATCAAATTGTGAATATTAGGATTAAGAGAATGATTCCCTGTCAACTGAGTTACTGCAACTCCCTTTACTGGGTGAAAGTGCATATATACATGCATGCACACATACACACATTCCCATGCACATTAAAAAAACCCATCACTATCAATAATGATGTAGATAGAATATTGTGAAATTTTTGGGCTTGGAATTTTAAAATAGCATGTTCAAGTACAAAATGTTCAGAAAAATGCAAGGGGGTTGTACTGGCCTGAACATTGAATTGGGTCACTTATATGTCAATACATATACATGTACATATACATGCATTTATATTTTAGGTATCGTCCCAAAATAGCGTAGCTTAATTGTGATAAGAATATTTTTTTTCTCAAAAAGGTCTGAAAAGTCTGTACCCGAGTGACCAGCACGGTTATACAGAAACATATGCAAAATCACATAGCAACACATTTGTCGTTGTAGCAATTATAGTCAATTGGATTCAAGCAAACTGATACTGATAGTGCTGAAATATGATATCCTTCATGTCCTTGAGTCCGGTAACTGGGTCTCATAACGACAAACTGATATCAGTCGTTTGTTTCCAAATACATCTTTGTTTTGATGACAGAAAAAATACACTATATATATCTGCAGCAGTAGTCAGAAGATGTGAAGGTATATTTTCTATGTTATGATATTTTGAATCAATTGATTTAATGATTACTTTAAGTATATATAAAACAATCTCTTAAATATGCTATAGATAATGGATATAGGTACAGAGAATACATAGACACAACTTTTGTAGTAATTGTTTTTAAGTAAATTCCTCGAAAACTGGTGGATTAGTGTTAGAAATGTCAGAAATACATTTTCCATCAGGTTGCCATATAAAGCAAAAACCCATATATATCCACTTCTTATAATCCCGTTGACTATACATGCTATTATTCAATCTTGACGACAAACATTATGCTAAGAATATGTGTATGTACTATAAATGTGTACGTTGTTCACTTGTACCTTTTCTATCTGACAGAATCCACATATGCTTTATTAAAATATGTCTTAAGGGGCCATTTAACCTGTTCTATATGCTGTAAAGTGTATGTTTCTTAGAGGCCACATGCTTGATATTATCTTTACAGTTGGTATGCAGCTGGCTTTCATATTAGTAGTAACCAGTTAATTTTTATTTTATGTTTCCTTGCAGGATGGAGAGGGATCGATAGTTAGCTATGGTCGAATATAACAAAATACAATTTTATCTGGGCCTTTTTGCAGAAGAAACTACCTTAACAAAGAGAAAGTGGAAACTGAAATAAGAAATTATTTACAGTAACTCTTGTGACTTGTTCGACAAATGGCATTGACATGTGACACAAAACTCTGCGAAATGGCTATTAACCATACGACACAAAGCAAATTGAATTTGTAAGATTTGTGTAATTTACTTTCCTTTGGACAGTTTGATTCTTGCACGAAATCCCTGTTTAGTTCAAGTTTTAAAACCATTTTCAATCTTTAATGCTAAAATTAAAAAATAATCGAGGCATAATCTTCATATGAATTATTGTATATTTTGTCAAGACAGTATTTTAACACTTGCTGTAGTTTGCTTCTTTACAAATATTGTATCTCACTATGGTAACCATTACTGTCATCAGCAATGAATACTATACAGTTCAAAAGTGCCACAATGCTTAGGTATCTCTCTTTGCATTGATTACAAAAAGAAGGCTTATCGTGGTATTGGGTTATGACAAACTTGATAGAAGAATCACATCTGTCTTGTATTCAGACGAGATTTCAAAACAAAGTTAGTAAATAGTCGCATATAACATGAGTAAGTGTTGGTACCAGCAAATATTAAATGCTATGTACATGTATTCAGGAATTATCTTCAATATAATTAAGCATGTGACATGTTTAATAATTACTCATGCAAGCTAAATACTTGTTATATGTATAAAAAATGTACTGATATGATTTTTCATGTTTCATTATTGTGGAAACAATGTCAATGCACAATGTATATAGACACATACTAAATATAAAAGCCAGTATGTAATTGTTTACCCTTTCATCTTGTTGTTGCATAAAAGGATTTGAGTGGGTTTTGGACCAGATGAATAATACAAACACAATGTGTGAAAGATCGAAATTTATCAAATGAATTAATAAGGAAAAATAGATGGTGTATAAATACAATGATTCTCTCACGCCTTCAACATAAGATTGACCCAATCACTCTACACAAATATTCACAAGTTGAAAATAAACAAAAAAATATGAATTCATCATGAAATACAGATTCAAGAAACCCCATGGACTGCAGATGCGTTTTAACTAATAGTATGCACAATGAGAGAGATTCATATAATCTCACGTATGGTACTACGAAGAGGATTATAATAATGTCAAGGTATTCAAATGTGTTTCAAATAATGTTATACACTATAAAAGAGATTCACATAATCTCAAGGAATACATCTAATAAGATTCAAATAAACTTATGTAAATAGAAATGTACCCAATTGAAGCAACAACTGATACACACATATGCTTCTTGACCCTTGTACAGTCGTACGATTCATAAACTGATGAACCACACAGTTTCTCAGAGTCCTTGGGTTGGCCCACACGTTTATCGGCCGCTCGCACCCTTCATGGATCCATCACATGTACAGTCGTAGGTATACTCACGTACAGACAGCATACAGACCCATTGAATTAGCTCCGTGTACTTCCGTGGTTCGATCACATGTACAGACACACGTACATACATATCGACAGCACGCAGCCCTTAATATTCTGGAAACTCCATACAGCTCTAAACAGCTTTTGACAGCTTCAGACAGTTCTAGTCAGATCTAGTCAGCTATAATAAAATTATACTGGTCATAATAATGGGTTCTGAAAAATCTCTAAATATATGCTAATACTTTAAACTCTAATCGCAACTTTTAATTCAAAATTCACAACGTTTCAAATCTGCGTTGTAATAAATGCCTAATTACACGCTATGACATTACAAACTGAATAAGCTTCGCATATCAAATGAAATATAAATTTAACACTTACCCCTTATGACCAGTGTGTCAGTTAGAAATTGATCTTCCTTAAATCGATAGGAGAGTGAGTAATAGTCAGGGTAAAATACCAGTGCATATCATGTGCTAATGTCCCTCGTCGCAAGTAATTGCCGGCGAGGTACATGTTAGCACAATCGCTTACCTGGAAAAAACACGTATTCACCCTAGATAACTTTGTACGCATGTACAACGAAAAATAGTCAAATAGTTCTAGGGCAAAACCAAGTTGTTGTTTTCTTTGTGCATAATGATGTGATATTACCTGCCCCCAAGAGAAAAATGTACACATTTTAAAACAAAAACCTTCACAGAGTTAAAGAAAAATAATTACGAATGATATGCTACAATATTTACATTGGTTATATTGCAATCTGTATTTTCTATACTGGGTAAAGATTTATCCAAATTTCCAATCATGCCCTACTCAAGCAGTTTGCCCATCTATTTTCATGTCCTCGTATTGCCTCTACACGGAAGCGATAAGGTTGTAGTGTCAGCGCCCAACGCATCAATAAGGGTTAGCGACCATAGCTTTATATAAATACAATAGGGGTTGGTGATCAGTCTCGAGAACGAAATCTCTCCCAAAAATGATACGCATTATACTTCTCAATTTCCCACACTACGGCCAAACACTCTTTCTCAATAACGGAATAGTTTTTCTCACTCGGTAGCAGTTTTCTACTCGAGTAAGCTACGGGTAACTTATTGGTATTTTTGCTGTTGTAGTAAAACTGCTCCCAACCCAGTTTTAGAGGCATCTGTTCTTAAATTAAAGGGTTTGCTAAGATCTGGGAATTTTAATATAGGTGCACTGATTAGTTTCTCTTTCAGCGCGGAAAAAGCTCTATCCATTCTACTATATCGTCGTCGATGACTGCCGTACAAACCACATTTAAGACCCCTTTTTCTACATTGTCGCTCTGTCTCTTTATGTAGAACTTAAGCATGTTAGCATGGAATGTCTTTAAATTACCGTCTATGTAAATTTATAGTCCATGTCACCCTTGACCTCTTTAACTTCGTAGGGACCATTCCACTGGACTAATAACTTATTTGTGCTAGTAGGAAGAAGCAATAGGACCTAATCTCCTACAAGAAATTTCCTATTTAGCGATCTGCGGTTATAATACTTGGCATATCTGCGTCCCGATTTAATTAATTCATCACGTGCCATCTGGCATGTACTTTATAGTTTCTCTCGCAGATCTAACACGCACTGGTAGGTAGTTTTTATTTCCTCGTTCGCGACGTTTCCTGTCCATAGTTCGCGTAGTATCTGCATCGGGCCTGGAACTGTTCTTCCGTACAGCAATTCGAAGGGTGAAAACTCTAAACTTTCTTGCGGCACTTCACGGTACGCGAACAGAACCGCGTTTAAATAGCGGTCCCCGTCTTGCGGACGTTCTACGCACATTTTTTGTAGCATATGTCTCAGGATACCATTACATTTCTCTACCAGCCCATTGCACATCGGATGGTATGTGGTAGTGTTTAGCTGTTTGATGGGCAACAGCCTACTTATTTCACCCATGAGGTCAGAGGTGAATTGGGCACGACAATCCGTAAGGATTTCTTCTGGCACCTTACCCTACTGAATATGTCAACCAATGCTTCAACCACCCGTTCCGTTTCAATAGTTGGTAACGATACGGCTTCGGGCTATCTGGTTGCGTAATCCACAAGATTTAGAATGTACCGGTTCTTCCTTTCGGTAACTGGTTGCATTGGTCCCACAATATCCACAGCCACTCTTTTAAACGGTGTATCTATTAATGACGTCTGTCCTAAGGGCACCCTTGGGACCCTTCCGTTACATATGGTTTTACAAGCATACGTCACACGACCTACAGAACCGTGTGACATCGCCATTACCACCAGGCCAGTAGAATTCAGCGACTACTCTGCTGGTGTTCTTGGCCTTACCTAGGTGTCCTGCCATACTAGACTCATGTGCCACCCTAAGTACTTGAGATATGTATATCTGGGGTACGACCACTTGCCAATACCTCTTACCCTCTGGAGTGATAAACTCCTTATGAATTAGTTCGTTCCTCCGAACGAATCTCGAGCTGCCTCCACCCTTGCAGTGTTTAATTGCGCCGGACGCGATTTTCTCAATAATAGTTTAGATGGATTCGTCCCATTCTTGTTCTTGTTTGAATTCGTCACGTAAAACTCCGGAGATCGATTCGGGGACTATTAATTTCTAAAACGCGTTTTTCTCTCGTCATGTTTGCGCTCGCGTTTCGACTGCCTGGGACAAAGGTATCATGAAATATGCCATGGTTGGAAGACGGGAACCTTCAACATTATCGATCGTCAGATCGTAAATAGTTTTTCCTTACAAACGGTATCTACAGTCCCGGTTGGGAAAGGTGATTATACCGTGATTCTTGCTACGGGAATGCGACCGATCGTCTGATTGAGTAGCATACAAGGGGACTCCCACCCGAGCATTTAGTTATCCTGCACGAGACTACGTTTGATCACTACACCCGTGTAACCAGTATCACGTAATGCTACGACTTCTCGACCGTTCACAAAACCTCTCGCGGTTGGTATTCGCTGTTCGGGGAAAAGACACGTGCCAAGTGTATGAATACATGGTTCTACCTGCACAAGAGTATCAGATATACCTTTACTCTGTATGGCCATGGCTACCTTATGTACAAGTCCTTTTCTTTTAGGATATCTTGCTTGAACATGACCCCATTCCTTACACAAGTAACACTGTATACCCTGACGACCTGTAAGAAGGACACACTCGAATATAACCAATAAGCGTAGACTTTCACAAACAAAATGATGACATTTCATTTAATCCGAAGATCCCACTTCTGACACCATTGTCGCAGAAGAGAAACCTAGTGGGTTATGGACCAAACGAATAATCCAAACACAATGTGTGAAAGATGGAAATTTTTCAAATGAATTAAGAAAGAAAATTATATGGTGTATAAATACAATGATTCTCTCACGCTCTCAACATACGATTGACCCAATCACTTTACACAAACATTCACACATTGAAAATAAACAAACAAATATGAATGTATTATGAAATACATAGTCAAGAAACCCCATGGACTGCAGATACGGTTTAAAGAATAATATGCACTATGACTGAGATTCACATAACCTCACGTATGGTACTACGAATAGGATTCCAATAATGTCAAGGTATTCAAATGTGTTTCAAATAATGTTATGCACAATGAGAGAAATTCACATAAACTCAAGGAATACTACCAATATGATTAAAATAATCTTATGTAAATAAAATTGTAACCAATTGAAACAACAGTTGGTACACACATATGCTTCTTGACCCTTGTACAGTTGAGTTTTCCTATTCTACACAGTCATATGATGGGTTGTATCATTATTTCATCGAGTATGGAGATTGGCAATTTTGACTTGGTAAGGTGGGCACATTTGATAATCAGTAGAGTACCATACTGTGTGTGTGTGATTCATATTTTTAATGTAGATTTAACAACTTTTCAGTCATATCGATATGATGTCTTTGTGGCAGTTTATAGTGATGTCTAGCACTGGGGCATCATGCCGCAGACAAGTAACATCATGTCCCACCCAGTCACATTATCCTGACACCACGCCGACCGGTCTTAACAGTAACATCTTAATGCCTCGCGCCTGGTGAGGCAGATGTTAGTACCATTTTTATAAATCTCTGGTATGACTCAGACAGTGTTCGAACCTGTGACATCCCACAGCTGAGGCGGATAGTCTATCCACTTAGTCCACCGGTATGGTAATACTACTATGAAGAATGGATTTGCAAGTGGTAATGACATTTAATATTAAATACAAAGGTAATGTCCTATAAGAAAGTCAACACGGAATTGTCTTTAATATTCTGGAGACAGTGAGAGGCATAGCTGTAATAATCTTAGTACTTCATATTTTTTAAATGACAAAATAAATGTTAGACTGTTATCATGGTAATAGAGTAATGCTAATCTATGGGTTTGGGGGGTAGGAGGAGTATTGTTACTAAATCAGTTGTAGTATTGTTACTACATCAGGTCTTGGAGATCACATAGTCAGTGCCTGGAAATAGGGTAATGTTGCTACATGTACATGGGTTGGTGGGTTCGCTATTTAGTATTGTTACTACATCAGGTTTTAGAGCTCAACATATCAGTGCCTGGAACTAGGGTAAAATTACTACATATGACTTCCAAAACTTGATGTAGTAGCAATAATACATAGCCATCATAGCCGTCCCCATAAACGCATGTAGTATCATTACCCTATTTCCAAACACTGGGGATAGCTATGTAGCATTGTTACTACATCAGGTGTTGGAAATCACCAAATCAGTGTTTGGAAATAGGGTAATGATAATACATGCGTTTTTGGGGACGGCTATGATGGCTATGTATTATTGCTACTACATCAAGTTTTGGAAGTCATATATTAGTGCCTGGACATAGGGTACTGTTCCTACATGGGTTTGGGGGGATAGCGATCTAGTATTAATACTACATCAGTTGTAATACTGTGACTACATCATCTGTTTTGAGATCACAAAATCAGAGCTGGGAAATAGGGTTATGTTACTGCATGGGTTTGGGGGATAGCTATGTAGTGTTGTTACTACATCATTTGTAGCGTTGTTACTACAACATGTCTTGGAGATCACAAAATCAGTGCCTGGATACACAGTATTGTGCCTACACATGATGGGAAATTAACAGTGTAGTGTTATTACTATAGCCAATGTCCTTTAAAAAGGACGAGCAAGCAATTGCTATTTTATTCTGACAGCCATTTAAGATCAAAATTCCTAAAAGAGTGATGTTGTTATATCATTGCACGATTACAACATTTACGCTTTATCCGGGACGTTGAAGTACAGATTGTTTCCATCTCTTTGTAGGTACTATTTATAATTACTGGAATGCGACAGGAAAGAAGACGAAAATTGATAGGTATTGCAGCTTTTTTGCTTTGTACGTTCCTGTTCATTGCTAATTTTTTTGAAAAGGATAATATGAAACTGCTCAAACAACGATGCCCTATCTGGATCTGTACACCTTGCCAATATCTGGGTCCTGACGAAAATAGAGAGTTTTTAAAAATAAATCTTAGTGGTGGTTTCCATCATGTTCATTACGGAACATTTACACCTATGAAAACAACAAAACTAGAGGATTTACCAACGTCTGGAGTAGATAGAATTGAAAAAATATTGCACCAAAAGTGGAACACGAATATGATACCTGTACAATTTAGGAATAGCTGCATTTCTTTCATTGGTAACCACCCCGGATGGCGGTACTTTTTCTGGACAGATCAAAGTACAAGACGATTCATACATGATCACTATCATAACCTGCTTTCCTTATACGATAATTATGCTAACCCATTAAACCGGGCTGACTCCATGCGCTATATGATATTATTTTATTACGGTGGAGTATACAGTGATATGGACATGGAAAGTTTGCGCAAATTGGATCCTATGATTAAGAAATATTCTTGCTTCCTTGCACAAGAACCGCATGTTCATTCTATAGTTTACACAAACTTTTATAATCAAGCTAGCACCGCGTTCATGGCATGCAGAAAGAGACATCCATTTATGAAAAAGGTTATTCAAAATCTGTATACTTTCCATTATTTTGCAAATGAGCAGGACTCCACTGGACCAAGGTTTCTAACATATGTATTTAGAAAGTATTCGAGACAAATATACAAAATGGACAAGCGAGATGATGATTTTGTGTACTTAGCACCACCAGAATATTTTAATCCATCTGTCGATCCTGGAATTAACAATTTACTTATCGTGCAGTGTGGTGAAGTTCACTGCTTGTCAGCAATACGCAAATGGCAATGCGATGAGTGGAGAAGGGAAGGAGTGAGATTGGAGCCGTATACATTTTCTTTCACAAACCATATGTGGGCTCATATGGCATATGAAGATATACATTCAATTATTTACATCGATCTATTTGATATTTGTCCTGTTGCAGTTTACGAATAAATCAAAGTTGAAAATGGCAATAATTAGGTAAGGCAAATATACATGCAAATGTATACAGAGGTAGGTTGCTATTATTTCAATATAATTCTTCATTCGCTTAAGTCATTCCATTCGAATGTTCGGTTCAAAATGAAGATAGTTGATGTCATGTCATTATACGTTGTATTTTTGTTTCAGTAGCTTTGAATCATATTCTGAAAGAAATCATTTAATAAAGGATTACGAACCTTTTAAAACAGATAAGAAAAATAAGATCCACCGTCTCATAAGTAAATGGCAGTATTGTTATGTATATGTAATATGTATTATTTATTGGATCCTCTTGACAATTATATGCTATATACATTTCAATTTTGTACCATACCTTGCCCAAAATCAAGTTCATCTTGTGCATGACCAGTACCATTTATTTCGTAAACAACATAATCCATATCAAATTTTCATAATCAGTGTTAACTAAATATTCAGATCAATATTAATGTAAATTTAAGTTAGAATATACAATCTTGATTCTTACCACATAATCTTCTAAAATGGAAAATTAAACAGTGATCGTATTTAATAAAAACTAGTAATTGCGATCCAAGTCAAGTAGAGGCGCTTATAATATTGGTCACTTGAAAAATTATTCATTCTTGCCTTAACGTATAAAACAGAATAAATATTATTGTTGTGTTCACGTTTTCATTATGGTTTATTTATTCCAATTTGTATTCACTGAAAATGAAAATGAAAACAACCTTTCTACAAGTAATACATGTATCGTATGCATAATGTCTCTATCCTATTATATATGAAACCAATTTAATTGCGAACGAAAATAAATTATTCGAGCTAAACAGCACTATATTAGTTCCATTGCTGGTGCAGCATTCGTACTGTAATTAATTGTATTTCAAATTTAATATACGAACATAGTAACTTAATGGAACTGTTCATGTTCAATAAAAAGGCGGTTTGCTTTCAATCTAGTAAATCGGAGCTAGCTTGTAACACTTAACTTAAAACTGATAAAACACAATAATGGTTTTGGAGCAGTAAATATCAAAATTTTCAAAACTCAAGATGATCCATTGAGTTATGAACGTATTCGCCATTTACTAAAACCTTATATAGCCGAGTCCTTACTTGTTGCTTCTTAAATTCTTCTTTCAAAAAGCTGTAGATCTTACATTGGAGGTGCTGCTACAATTTTTACACTCATTTAAGTCTTAACAAGACGATTTCGATTATATTTTGCTAAGGCCAATAGCTTGAAATATAAATCTAAAAGTGATTGGTAGTTGCCAGCTTACACATTCGTAAACAATGTATAATTACCCAGCTATTAGTATAACTTGTAGTAGTAGTAATAGTAGGTAGCAGTGATTATAACTATTTGCGGTATTATTGGTAGTCACAATGGTAGCCCTAGTAAAAGTAGTAATATGATATTAGTCTAGTATTAACTAAGAACGTGTGTAATAAATATGGATGAATACATTGTTGTACAATCTTTCCATGATAATCTATACAAATACAATATGATATGATAAAGGAACGTCAAAGAATAATACACTAGTGTTGATTGAGGTGCAGAGCCGCTGTTTCTCTTTTGTATACTTTGATTCTATTATTTGCGGTAAAGAAAAACATATTGATTGATAGGGACGGAAAGGTAATGCAGATAATTTTCAAGCTTTTTATACATTCGAAAAGAGAACAAATAATTTTATCATTATCATAAACAGCGACAAATGATTTTAATGAGTCATGTTGATTCAGTCCTAAAGTACTCGGCAAATATTTATGAGGCAAAGACAATATCTACTTCAACGATTAGAGGTATGAACATGACTGACAACTGTATTACACACTAGATGAACATTTAAAAATAACTGATGCACCTACTGGGCAGATTTTTTTTATTATAAAATGTTATCAGTTAGTGAAGATTTTGGAAGGGAGGAAATTAAAATATATGACAACATGTAGTAAAGAGACCTAGAAGAAAGTAATTACAAAATTTAAGATTTTTAAGGAATTGGGTGCAGAATTGAATAGACTCAGGAGACACATATAAAAAACTGACAATATGTTGAAAAGGCATCAAGAACTTAAAATAAAAGGATCATGACATTACTACTAGCTTGTATGAAACAAAAAAGAACTATGATAATTAAAACATCACTTCCAAGCTAGCTACATTCATGATTTAAATGAGAATTGTAAATTTCGTAACTATGAAATGCTCTCGTAGGAAATTTTGTACATGTACCACCGATAATTCGAAGTCATACAATAAAAAGCACATTTCAGGTTTCTTAGCATTAATTTATACAAAACTTTGCAACAAACGCTTTTACAATAAATAAACCTAATATATATAATATTTATTTTGAAATATAATTCGAAAAGAGTATATTTCCTTCAATTAGTGCGCAATTTACAAAAGGGGTATCATTCAAAATTTATATTAAATCGGTGACAACACTTAATTGTATATTTTCAGTGAAGCAACATACATTATAAATATTCATTAAAAGACTTATGGATATAAATGTTTATAAAACAACCGAAATAGAGAACTTTATAAATGATATGAAGAACAAAATCAACGCCTACTTAACAATATTATTGTATACAATTTTTAAACTAATCAACATGTTTGGCTGGATTCAAGCAGCATATAAGCAGACCAATTGCTTTACATATGACAACACTGATTATCATTACAAGAAAAGGACCCCGCAAATATATATGTTGTATATTAATTTTGGGTCTGATGCTTCAGTATTCTAATTTTTTAAAAGAAGGTTAAGCCTGCTAATCAAGATTAAGTAGTTCTGACCTCCGATTAAGTCCTAATTGTAAAACACCAAATGTATATAAATTTGCGTAAAATAAATCGTTTCTTGTCGCAGTTACACATTATTGAAAGAAATTTTATTTTTTTACTAGGTTTGATTGAAATATAATGATTTTCATGTTATTATCTGTCCAACAATTACATGACATTATGGACATAATAATTAAAGTATAATATATTGTGAAGAAAATGGAAACAATTGTCATAATTGGGTAGTATTGTATATCGGAGGCTGGTAAGTTCCTTTTTGAAATACAATTTCGTAAATTTAGATGATGTAAATCACAAGCAACCAACTGAACATACCTACAATAAAATGGCATAGTTACATGGTACATCGAAATAATAGCCCAGTAAAAACACATGTACAAATAATTTATACAAAAGGATAAAACGTTTATGAGAAAGAGTTTTAATGACAGTGTTTTAAAGAAGATTTTATATAATGATTACAAGGCACAAAGCAGAATATCAAAAATATTTCGGTTATCCTTTAAATAACGTTAATCATCTTAGAGCGAAGGAACAAACATTTTAATCGAGACGTTGTATGTTTCCATATTTAATGATATAATTAGATTTGTGTCCTAAATATTTGTGTCCTAAATATTTATCTGATGGTTAAACAAACACACTCTTTGTACTAATTTAAATTTTGATTCTTTGGAAGAAATAATTTCCCAGTACAGTTAACATTAGTTTTCTTTTACTATATCTGTCCCAAACGGATATAGCTTACATTCAATGCCACACATTTTCTTAATTTAAATTTTACTTTCTTCTCTAAAGTTTATGAAACGTATCGGCTGATATATGGCCCAAACAAAAAACAGTGTTTAGGTCGTTGTACATTATTAGGAAAATTGACCTTGATTTATTATTACAATATTTTAAACATTCAACTTTTGAACTTCTCTAATTAACTCAATATATCCGGAAAACGGTTTGTAGTTCTCATGTTTTTCTTTAGGATTTATATTAGATATCGTATTGTTTCCTCCTCTGGTTATTGTTTCGATAATTTACAACATATCTTAACCTTTCATTAATTTATGTTATAGGTTGCTTATTTTGAAAATAGAATAATGAGGTTTCCGTGAACATTGAACCAATGTGCTGAGTTTGCAACTATATAAACACTTATCACATCACATTAGATTCCTTTTCTTGATGCAGATGTCAAGTAATATTTCCGAGCTATTTCAGCTTGAATTGCTCCACAAAATGAGCTTCTATGAAAGAAACAAACCTTTATGTTGGAGAGTGAAAATATAAACATGAGAAAACAAATTTATTATTTAGTTTTAGGGCAATTACACGCACAGTAAATCTTGAGTTGTATATAACGTGCAAACAGTAATATCAAGTATGCTTCACTGCGTAAAGAAAGAAAACGATCAAGATATACAGACGAACTTTTTCTTCCTGTGAGAGATACTAGATATAAACATTTGGACATCACGTAAATCCTTTAGTAAAATAGTTTCTTTAAGTAAATCTAACATATGTTGCTCAGAATGGTCTATTTATTTGAAGCAAGTACGATATTCATAAAGAGTTCTTGATGATAGTAACGAGGAGGGACCTGTTTTTGATATTCATTATGAAGATTTTGATATTATAAACGACGACAGTCTACATGGAAAAGAAATTGTACACATTACACCTTTACACTAATTGACTTGCTGTCTAGGTGGGATAGAAGTTTGCTTTTTGTGCGTTTTATGCATCGCAATACAGAAGTGTTAGTAGCTGGTTTTAAAAACTTTTAAATAGTTTTTCTTAGTTTATATGAAGATATTACATGAATGGAATGAATGTAATTGCGTTATTGATAAAGCACATATAAAATATATTCACATTGCAATATGCCATATAGAAACAAATATTAAACAGGGACGTGGCTTTAACGGTTTTAAAACACTTTTGATAAAATCGAAAACGTTATATTGTGCAAAGTCCTGTCTCATAAGGTATAAATGGAAAATGTTTAAGTATTTTAAATTCAGCGCACTCTAATTTGTAGTCATGTTTAAAGTCATAAGAAGGTTCCTCTGCATACTTTGATTGTGCTGTGGAGACATGACAAGGTTGTGTTTTGAGACCACTATAACTTGTATTTGTGTCGACGATTTGATCCGGTTACTGAGAAACAACCGTCATCGAAGTATTTTTATCTCAGACAATGTCCCTTTATTTATTTTTTTGGGCGGGGGGGGGTCTCTTATTTGAAGACGATATAGCTAGTTTGTCTCGATACAGCAACAACCTAATATAACTGTTTTGTAATGGAGGTCCTTTAAGGAATTATTAAAGTATTTTTGTTATAACGGGGCACAAATTGGTACAGCTTCGTTTGATAAATATGTCTGTATTGCGTCTACACCCGAAATGATCGGGACATTGCTTATGCTACTTTAAACTACCGAAGAAAATTGAGGTGCTTTAGTTATGAATATACCTTTGCCATATTTAATAATATATACTGCGTACGGATTCTGAAATTTGGGACTGCAAGTATTCAAAATGAATAGAAAGTTCTCAAAATCATCTATGTACACACATATATGTATGTATCTCAGGTAGCGTGAAGAAACCTAGCATAATGCCACACAAATATTAAAATATCGCATATTAATGGACGAGTTACATGAAAATCGTATCTGAACAAATATTATTTAGCAATTATTTTGGCTTTGCAGGCATTGCGTAAGATACTTGAAATGTCAGAGTATTTGTCACATCATCTTTCGCAAAACGTGAGCGATTTCATGAGACAAGATTTTTATGATAGAATCACAGGATCAACATTTCAAAAAAGTAAAGCTCTTCCAATAGTCAGGTATTCCAGTGATACAGTTGTTTTAGACGCGATGATGCGAATGTGTCATGAATCCAATTTCTGCAATGTTTCATTATTCTTTTTAATTTCAGCACTTTCCGTTTTAATATCATATCATTTTAATTTTAAATATTAACAACATATAATAAAGAAGGATGGAAACAAATATATATATATATATATATATATATATATATATATATATATATATATATATATATATATATATATATATATATATATATATATATATATATATATATATATATATATATATATATATATATATATATATATATATATATATATATATATATATATATATATATGTATGTATGTATATGTATCTATATTTGTATGCATTTCAGGAGATAGACATTGTCCTGGTACATAGTATTGTGTTATGTACCGGTGTCATACGTTACCAAATAAATAATATTATAAAGAAATAAAGAATAAAATGTTCAGATATCAATGTCATTTTCCAAACTAGCGGAATTAATTTTACTAAATGTTTCAAATGAATAATGATAATGGTCTGTTCTTCAAAACCTGGAGAACGTCGATGAGGAGGCATTTTACAGTTCTGTTTACTGTTCTTAAAAATATAATTAAAAAAGAACATGTTTTGCTGTTCTCGAACCTTATCAGCATATATTATATTATAAAATAGCCAGATCCCGTTCCTTTGCATTATATTACTGTTACTTCTTTATTAATAAACGTTTTATCTCAGTTCAGATAATGAGAGTAAATCAGTATTGGTAATTATATTTAATTTAATTGTTTGTTTGTTATTGTGATTATTTTTTTATTGCATGCCTTTGTAATGCAACATTGTTTACTGCGCTTGTCATTGTCCAAAATTGAGCTCATTCCTGCTGGACCTGATTGAATTGTTTAAGTTTGTTTTATTTCATTTATGTAAACAACTAAAAGTTGCTTCATTATACTATATCTGTTTGAGCTTATTAACCAAATTATTATTGAAGTAAACAACTGTTTTATTTGTCTCAGATTAAGAGTCATTAAACTAAGTCAAGGTCATACCTTGACTACTTAATATTTATCATGTGCCGATTAGTAACAAACTCCTATTTTGTCCAGAAGAATGAACGTATGACCCTCATCCGGGATTCTGTTTTGTGTTCGTTTTAATTGTATAACTGATGTTTGCATAAAGGTTTGTCAGTTGGGCTTATTACACTTTACACGTTATGTTGTATTATGTTGTGTTCAGTTTGGGTTGAATTTTATTTTCTTCAAAATATTGAATTCAAGTGATTATTTTCCCTGGAAATACAGAAGGGGTCTGATACAATTCTTGGACAAAGACTTCATTGGAATTTATGCTGAATTCAAAAACTGGAATGCTATTTATACGATTCAACAAGAGAATGTTGTCACATCTGCACTTTTAATGTTATTTCAGACGCCATCGCCTTCAGTCTTGAATTCTGTAAGTGCATACTTTTTATTTTTTGTTTTTATTATTGTTAATCCACTTGTGGGAGTCCTGGACATCGAACGCACTATAAATTTATATCATTTACTATATTGTTACAACATGGATGGCACTGATTACTCAGCGACACGAAAACTAGAGCCAGTAAAACATATTTCAGCATTATCGAATGTTACCAGAATGATAATAATAAGTCTTCTGGGTCCTGTAAAACGCAATTATTACTTAATTTGAAAATGAGATCGCACAAATGGGATAAATCATATTTAGTGCCTCCGTCAGTTGATGATCAGATATGTTACGACGTACTTAAATATTTTAATCAAAATGCAAAGTTATTAAATGAAGAAGATGGGGATGATATTATGAATGTTATTGCAGATATTAATGAGATCCGTACGTAGATGAATTAGACGGATTTATGAACAATTTAGTTGTGTATGATGATGTAATATTAGAAAAACAAACAAATCCAGCAAGAATATTTTCTCGTGGCAGGCATAAAAATAAAGATATTATCTACGTTACTCAGCTATATACACAAATACCTAAAGTGATCAAAGATAACTGTAATATTTTAGTTGTGTTCAATGGAATTGATACAAATAATCTTTGAAATATTCATCAGACTTAGTGTAGTGGGGATATTGACATGATTCAGTTCAAAAACGTCTTTTCAAAAGCACAGTCTACTCCACAAGGATTTATAACAGTAAATTCACACGATCCGAGAACAAGATATCGTGTAGGTTCTGATAAAATATTTTGTTGATATAATAATGATCTAATTATGGCAGCAGAGAGGGTGCCACCTCAATGAAACGTCACGCGGTAAACGAAAACACGCTTACTTTTTAAAAAGCAGGAATGACAGCGATACAGTAACAAAATAAACCTAACCCAATTAAAGAAACTTACATAAGTTAGAGGCTTCGGTTTTGCGTATTGACCTTATATTTTAATTTTCGTAGGAAGCCTTTTTTTATAAAATAATGACGTTCTAGCAAAATGTCTTTTCATCTTCTCTGCTGCTCTTTAACTATGATAAGGTCTACCTATACATGATCAATCCACAGCACGACAAATACGAACTGCTGAGTATCATAAAACACTTCGTGAGATGAATAATATCATATCATACTTCTCGTCGTCATGGAACAGAAAATTTAACGCCGTTTACTTAGCACAAGGCTTTTATAACGTTGATAGATTTCTCAGAAGAAACACAGGATGTTTGATCTTTTTTTGGTGTCTGGATAAAGGTGCCGTAAGGAATATAGCAGACAAGCAATGCAAAGACGTTTCCAAAGATAAGTTTATTGAACTTTATCGCGTGGCAAATGCAGACAAGCATAATTTTATCCTTATCTGATAAACTCGCACGATATCCGACCAAATTGTTTCGTTGCTGTATTGACCGATTTCTGCAAAACCATAATCTAACTTAATCAAATAAAACATGGATAAATCAAAAATTGATTTGTTAAAGAAATTTGCTGCGACAAGAGCCGCATTCAAACAGAAAGTAGAACAAACAAGTACGACGAGAACACGTTCAAGCGGCAGAAGAAACCGCTAAACGTTTTTAGGTCTGTTACCGATGCTATATTGGGAAACTAACCGGATATGTCATTGCTGTCTGCTGATGAACCAAAAATATTAACCGGAATATGGTTGTTAGGTTTGATTAAGGGACAACAATAAAATGGCGCACAACAAATTGCTGAGCGAATTGGTGATCCAACAAGATTACACGAAGTAATAATACAAGAATTTCAACTACAACACAATATAATTATGGAACAAGCTCGCCGGAAAAACCTTATTGAAGATGAATACAAGGAGAAAATACTCAAAAAATATTATGACAAATATCTTTTTAATTAAATATCTAAAGATGAATACCGCTTGTTTGATAGAAAATACATAGTAAGCTTAAAAGAGATGAGAGAAAGAATTGTCTAACGCTGACAAAGACAACATTTATAATTATTTTAGGAGGATTCTAAAAAGACACCCAAAACTAAATAGCAAATACAAAATTGACAAAAGAATAAAGGAAGCTCAACATTTTTGAAATTTAGCCTGAGACGCTATCATAGCTGACATATATGCTCAAGTTTACCTTAAAGTTATTAATGAAGAAGACACACAAAGAATATAATCTGACAAAGAATTTGTCAACTATGGCACTGTCACAGAATAAGGCAAAGAAATAACTTGGTTTTGTCTTAAAACAATCAGACTATTTCTCGTTGTACATGCGTACAACGTTATATAGGGTGAATATGTTTTTCCAGGTAAGCGACTGCATATCATGTACCTAGCCACAGATTACTTGTGTCGGGTATCATGACTAACATGAGGTGCACGGGTATTCTACCCCGACTTGTACTCACTCTCCTATGGATTTAAGTAAGACGAATCACGAAAAACCACACTGGTCATTTTTGGATCACGTCAAGGAGTATACACTCTCCTTTATTCTCCAGCCATAGGGGTAAGTGTTAAATTTACATTCTATTTATTTGATAGGCGAAGCTTAGTCGGTTTGTACTGTGTTATCGCGTAATAATGTTTATTATAACGCAGATTTGTAAAAGTACTATGATATATATACAAATTATGCATAAACTATTATGTCCCACTTTGTTTTATTATAGCTGCGTATGTGAATATGTAGCTGCGTCTGTGCGTCCGTGTGTCTGTGTTGGCAGCTGTGTCTGGGTTGGCAGTAGCTGTGTCTGTGTTGGAAGCTGTTTCTGTATTGGAAGACGATTCTGACTGTGTTCGTAGCTGACTGTTATAATAGCTGACTATTATGGTAGCTGACCGTGTCTGTAGCCGTGAATGTATATGAAATGTTATAGTGAATATAACTAGAGCGGTCCGAAGCTGTACGAAGCCGTATAAAGTTTCATGGAGTCATCTGGAGCTTCCAGAACAACGCTGTTAGTTGTGATAAGATTATTGCGAATCTTAGTCGTGATAAGATTATTGTTAATCTTAGTCGTGATAAGATTATTGTGAATCTTTAGTTGTTTCAAAGATTGTTTTGAATCTTTAGTTGTGTCAAAGATTCTTTTGAATCTTTAGTTGTGTCAAAGACTATTTCTGAATCTTTATAATTTTGTTCTTGTTGAACAACATACTGTTTAAGGGGTAAGTGCAGTCCATGAGGGTTCTTGGATCTGCACTTCATTTTATTCAATATTTGTTTTGTTTATTTTCAATTGTATTTTTTCATGATATATTTATCATTATTAATTAATTCATAAATTTCCATCTTTCTTACATTGTGTTTGGCTTGTTCATTTCGTCCAAAAACCCACTCGGTTACAATTCTGCGACAATGGTCCAAATACCCCACATCTGACACCATTGTCGCAGAATTGTAGACGGCTTCGTACAGCTTCGGACCGCATGTACAACGAGAAATAGTCTAATTGTTTTAAGACAAAACCAAGTTATTTCTTTGCCTTATTCTGTGACAGGCACAATAAATTGAAAAATGGTATCGATACATTTTGAGAAAAAGTGACTGAGATGATTGGATCTAAATAAAAGCACCGATGAGAAGAACTTGAATAAAATCATCAAAGGTCTAGAAATTGATGAAATTTAAATAAGGGAAGAAGGTGACATCTTTGAAAAAGAAATTCCGCAAGCTCTTGATAAAATAAGTCATTCTACACGTGGATCTAAAATAATTTCAAATGATATATAAACATAACTAAGAAAATTTAAAACTCTTTATCAAACAGGTGAGGGTCTACGAATATTCTCTTCATTGGCAGAAATGGTTGATCGACTAATTCTTTCGATATCGTCGGAAAACGGCTGTAACCTTAATACTGAACACGACAACGAGATCTTTGATATGTTGGATCATCTTCGATCAAACGGATCGTTGACAACTGCCACGAATCAGATTCTTCATCGCGATCTCATGCGCCAATGACTTTTCCTCATCGCTAGCTTTATCTTGCTGATAAGATAAAAATGATATCAACAATACTTTTACTTGATTCTTCGCGATCAACATTGCCACATTTTCATTCGCGTTTAATCCGCCGATCGTACTTGATCCAGCAACTCAGTGAGAAATCGGACTAATATTTGCGACAGCGTGTCATTCAATGGCCAATGTTAAAGCCAATATCAACGACAATTTTACGTTTTTATCTGGCAGATCGATCTCATTTGATATGCAAAGAAGACGCGTATAACGTAAACAACCTCAACAAAAGCATCAAAGAGCTAATAACAAATAACGTTGGCGCCGCTGGTAATTTTGAACATATTCCGAATTATAAGATGCTTTGTGCTAGAATCACATTCACAATAATTTTTGTTGATTTTTTTTCCATCAACAAGTATTGCGTCTGTGCTTGGATTCAACAATCAACAATCTGTTGCTAGTCAAAATAAATCTTACGACGGCGACGTTCCGGTTAACATAACGCAAGTAAACATTATATTTATAAACTGCTCTATTGCATCAGGATCTCTTACAACACGTGAATATCGAGGTCAAACAATATACTCGCTTTCGCCCGACGTTCCACCAAGTTGTCGGATGCAGGTTAACCCAGTCAGATAATATATTAGCCGGTAAACTTAGAAAGTCAAATATCATCTATAAAAATGCAACTGACGGATCAATCCGGACAACAACTTGATCTTAAAAATGCGGTTGTAACTTATTAACTGCATGTACGGTCAATCAACTAACAAATTATATCCGAAACATATATTGCCTGGGGTAAACAATAACATGTACATGCAGCGAAACATTTACAGACGAAAGAATGTATGAAGATTCTTCGGATATCTATTTTCTATGGTTGTTGAGCATCTACCAGATATTCCAAATAAAGTTGCACCAGTTGCCATTGACACATCAAAGCGTTTGCGACCGACGCTGAATCTTCCGCAGGGACTGCAGTCGGACAAAAGATCGCCGGCAAAAACAAAGGCAAACCATGTATAGCAGATATAAAACAATTAATATCAGAGATAGCACCAATCGCAGATACCGCACGAACCTTGGCTGCATCAAGCAAGAAACTGTTGTCAGAATCTGGTGTGGAGATTGTTGGAAAAATTGTAACGAAAACTAGGTCGCGGTGAGATATTGCGGTGCTTTAGTCGCTTTGCGACAAGATAATTTTTGTCGAGCGATTGCCGATAAAACATGCCATTTAAGACTTATCTTGACCTTACCGAAGAATTTTGACATTGATGACACAGCAACCGAATTCGATTATGTTGAGTACCTCGACGAAAACTCTAACGAACCAAATAAAACTGGAGTTCGCACGTTTAGCACACACTCGAGACAAAGATGTGTTTCTGCTGCCGAAAAAGGCCGTACTTGATGTACGTGGCATAATCTGAAACGCAGCTCGTGGTGCTATAGCAGCTGATGCTGAAGTTGCATTGGTCAACAATGGATGATAGCTTATTTATAAGGGCACGATATCACCTTACTAATCAAACCGTAGAAGGTATATCAATGCACGTGCCTTTTGCAAGTACAATTATTAACACTATATCGTACAGCCTGGATTGTTCTAGAACCGTAGCAACAAATATGATGTGGTTCAAGGACACCGTAACCAGAACTGCCATTGGGAAGGAATTTAAAAGTGGAGACGATGCTGCAGCAGCTGTTGGAAACGGACTTATTTTGACATCAGGTGGAGCTAATGCGGCAGCAAAATACACTGTAGGAGCGCTAATAGCAAATGCTGCTGGCGGAACTATCGTTGTGAATACAATAAGAAGAGCATTCGTAATGCACGATTACCAACCTAAAACGAATGTTATTGTAAACAAATAGCGTTTGCAAGCAAATCAAATGAAATTATAACAATGCTGCCGCTAATCACCATCTTTGCCGGGTTTACAACAAAGTATTTCGTGGACTAGAACATACCTTTGTTCTAGATCGAGCCGAACAAAACGATTGTTTGACACGTGTTCGTGGAGCTGATACACAGTTCGTAAGGTCTAGACTCGCGTTATGGATATACATTATATGTTCCTTCTATTAGCAAGTCAATCGAACTTGAGTCAACGTCGAACGCGTGCGCCAAAATACATTTTTTTTTTTCAAATGCAGAATAAGATCTAGCAAACTGCCATTCCAAACACAACCGATTATACGTGGGTGGCGTATTACAAAAGCGCCCAGCGAACATTTTCTAAGACACGTGCTTGTAGTGTTACAGCAACAGACATAGCGTGGAAGTCAACTGCAAAACAACACCGTATTTGATAATACCGATGTACGACGAATCTTCGTCCGAATCAACTCGAAACAGTATCCTGAACGAGCAAACGAATGTAACTTTGCAGCTGGAGCTGATCGAAATGTATCAAGACCGTACATGTACCTGATCCACGCCATGCAAAAGTAATAATACACTGACAGTGTGTTTCTTTTATCTCAATCGAAGAATATCGAACACTGTATCCAATCTTTTACGTTGACGTAGCAAAACATTCCGCGCGAGCGATTGGATCAACCGCTGACATTGAAGCAACTTGGTAACTTGATGGAAATCTAACTGCTAAAATTAACGCATATGCACTTGTCATAAGCGACAGGTTCTTGACCATCGATGCAACAAATGGTATAATGACAATCCAAGTGTAAGGCACTATTGCCCCGCATATAACTGTATGTGGCAACATACAATAACAAGAATGAAATGTATTACGCAAAAACTATATTTGACATCCGATAAAGTTAAGAAACTAGCAGCCGAGATCAACGAAACGCAGTGTTATTGAAAATTCCGCAGAAGGCACAGACAACGTTGACCAAGCCGTTGCTAACAAATCAGCAGATAACGAAATTGGCAAAGGGCAAATCCTTTATTGTTACACTTTCCGTTGCTCAGGTAACCGCAATGGCGCATCACTTTGGCGTTCTTGGGCCGGCACTTGCAACACTTGCAAAAACAATGTTACCAGAACTCTTACCTGTACTTGAAACACTATGAATCGCCGCAGCATCTGGTGCAATATCCGGAGCAACACAAAATGCTACATCACGTAACGAAATCAAGCAAATAATCTACAACGTTCAGTTAATGCTATCTAACAATGAATATAATGATGACGGATAGTGATATTACAGAAACCGATAGCTATATTACAGAAATTACGACAGATCATTATCTGTATTTTAAGTTGTACCTATTTAATACCTTAGATGAATTTCAGTCTTTATTATTATACAGAATGGCATATGATGAGATAATCAAATCGTTAAATACAGAAAACATAAATAAGACAGCCACATTTCGATATTTATTTTTTCCACAATTTAATTTGGTGCGCCACCAATCAAATCGTTAATGAGAGAACCTGATATCGATATTACAGAAAATAGAAATCCGACTGATGAATTACAGTCTTCATTATTAACAAGTATTGCAGTTGTTGAGCTAATCAAATCGTTATCTATACTGGAAGCAAAAGAAGAAACTTCTCTTTTGTGTGATAATAACAGTTAAAATACCAACGAAAAAAGTCACCGACACCGACAGAGTCGCGAGGCCGACGCTAGAAACGGGGCGGGTTCTTTGCTCCACTATCAGCAGGATTATTTGGAAGTATACTTCCAAATCTGCTTCGTATGTTTAACGGAAAAGGAATGACAAGAAGAAAACGGAAAACAACAGCAAATGATTGATGTTACCAGGTACCCGGCGCTAAGTAACTTTGACATTTTAGATAAATTAAAATCTGTAATAGGTTTTCAGGGAGTATATTCTAAGGATGAATTATCAAACTTTAAGCCAACGACCAGTTGCATTATCAATGTCCAAGAGTATAATGATGGATCAAGTAGGAACTGGGGTAGCGGTTTATAAAAAACAATTATTTTGATACATTTGGTCTTCCACCATGCAACGTTATTAAAAGCATTTACTAGAAAAAATACACAAAAAAATAATTTATTCATGTAATCAACTACAACTACAAACTGTTGGAACTGCTGCTTATGAACATTTATGTGTTAGGTTTATAAAACAAATGCATCAAATGTCTTAAGTTTATTTTGTAATTTGATCAACGAGCAAGTTTAAACTACGGCAATAATGCAATTTTATCTAGCAATCAAATATAAAAAGTGATAACGTATTACTTCAAGTGCAGAAGTAAAACAGAAAATACAGATGAAACAACCGAAGCAACTATAAATAATAGGACAGATGAAACAACCGAAGGAGCTAAAAAAATAGGATAATGTTAAAAAAGTATTTGTTCGATTTGTAGTAGAAATTAAGAGTATGTTTCTTAGACAAGCTAAAATACAAGTAACAGAAGGTTGTGTCAGCAGCTGACCACTAAAATTAATTTTAGTCGACGATTAATAATAAAATGAAAAATGCACAAAGTGCGCTAGGTAAATACGATTCTGAAAATATCTTTGTTAGAAACAAGATTAAATTATAACATGGTGCCAACGTTGTAATCATATATCTGTAATTGGATCTGGTATTAATTTTCACAAATTAACTGGTAATTTGCCAGAACGTAAAGGAGGTTGGACATTACCAGGTCATAAATATACAGACCGGTATAATCCTTTAGATCAGGGATCAACAAACTATAGCCCGCGGGCCAAGTCCGGCCCGCTGCCTCTTTTTGTACGGCCCGCGAGCTAATAATGGATTTCACATTTTCAGGTTCTTTAAAAGGACGCGCTATAACTGAATGGCCGACAGCCGAGTTTTTTGACGTTGTTGCGACTGAGGAGGTACTAGAAATGTCGCATGGGGCGTTACAATAGCTTCTCATTCATACGCTGATTGGTGGCAGCTTCTACCGTGTAGTTGTGACATCCTTGAGTATTACTGACCACCATTCAATTCCTGGGTCAGGCAAGCAATCAGCGCCCATCAATCGGCCAGCAACGCCCGACCACCTGCTACTTGACCAGCACCACTGTTCACTCAGCTTTACGGCTGCTATGGTTTAGCTTTACAGCTGATTTTGTCAACTTCTATGGTTAGCTCTACAGCTGATACCATAACACAATATTCACGAATAGCAGTTCCAACAGGTTTTGTAGTTTTTATTTTTTGGGGGTATTTTTTCTTGTTAATGTTTGTAATGACGTCGCACGGTCGAAGACCAAATTGATCCAAATAATTGTTTTTATAAACCAATACCCCAGTGCGTACCTGATCCATCATTACTAGCTTGGATATTGATAACCCAACTGGTCGTTGGTTTGAAGTTTGCTAGTTCATCCTTAGAATACATTATTAAATATATTTGATTTACTTTATACTTGATTGAAGTTGTGTTTGATTTGATTTCATTGTTTGTGGGTTTTGGAAACTGTTTATTTTCTTTATATGTCAATGTAATGTAATTTTGTTTACAAGGAATTTGACGTTTTCCAGAAATGTCAGTTTGACCTGAGTTTTCCTTAGATACTTAATACTATAAACACTTGGTTTTAGTTTTTACTTAGTTCCTGGCCTTGACTGAGGGTCAAGTAAACAACTTTTTCTAGCAATACAATGATTGGTTCTTATCAAGGACATACAGGAGCTATGTGACTTTTACATGTAAACATGATCACGTCATCCTCTATTTCGCAATATATTTAGCAATTAGGCATTTCCGAGCCCATTGCTTTCAAACACATGATGTCAAGTTGTTTTATTCTGTTGTGACCAGAAATGAATTCTTCAGGTTTTGAGTTACTTGTTAAGTTTCTTCAAATTACTTGGACTCTAAAATATTAGTTACTTTCTCTGGAAATATTATTGTATTCACACAAAATTCTTGAACAAGGACATTTATTAAAAATTATGTTTTGATTTCCAAAACAGGAGGATAAATTATTGTGTTTGTACAAGGAACTGAAGACGTCAACACCGTACAGGCTACTTCATAGGTCATCGCCTTCCATCTTGGATTCTTTGTCGGGACTCAAACTTGATATCATTATAACATTTCAATATCAGGATTGCAAAAATTGTATTTGTGGATTATTCTTCTATTAATTTTGGACTTGATTCTGGAAACCGTAAGTTATCATATTGTTTCAATTTTACAGTATTTTTCCAGGGATATAAATTGTTTGTTATATTTTTGAAAGCTTGTTGTTTTCACTCTTATTGTGTTACTGTTTATTCGAGCTTTAACACGTAACATAAGAATACTCATTGAAAACCTTCTACAGATTTTAGTTTATCTAAAATTTCAAAGTTACTTTGCGCCGGGTACCTGGTAACATCAACCCCTTTGATGTTGTTTCCCGTTTTCCTGTTGTCATTCCTTTTCCTGTAAACATACTAATCATATTTGAAAGAGTACTTCTAAATAGTCCTGCTGCTAGTGGAGCAAAATCCCACCCCGTTACTAGCGTCGGCCTCGCGACTTTGTCGATGTCGGTGTATTTTTTCTTTGGCATTGTAACTGTTATTGTCACCCAAAAGTGCATTTTTTCTTTACATTCCAGTATAGCTAACGATTTGATTAGCTCAACAAGTGCAATTCTGGATAACAATGAAAACTGTAATTCATCTGTCAGATTTCTGTTTTCTGTAATATCGCTATCAAGTTCTCTCGTTACCGATTTGATTGGTCGCGCACCAAATTAAATTGTGGAAAACAATAAAGATCAAAATGTGGCTGTCTTATTTATGTTTTCTGTAATTAACGATTTGATTAGCTCATCATATGCCATTCTGTATAATAGTGAAGACTGAAATTCAACTAACGTATTAAATGCAATTTCGTACAACAACAAATACTGATAACCATCTGTCGTAATTTCTATAATATCGCTACCGGTATCTGTAATATCACTATCGTTTTTTTTTAATATCACGATCCGTCATCATTATATACATTGTTAGATAACATTACCAGAACGTTTTAGATTATTTGCTTGATTCTTTTACCTGATGTAGCTTTTTGTGTTGCTCCGGATATTGCACCAGATGCAGTTGCGATTCCTAGTGTTCCATGTGCAAGTAAGAGTTTTGGTAATATTGTTTTTGCTAGTGTTGCAAGTGCCGGTCCAAGAACGCCACCGAGCCGTGCGATGGCGGTTACCTGAGCAACGGAAAGTGTAAGTATAAAGGATTTGCCCTTTGTCAATTTCGTTATCTGTTAATTTGTTAGCAATAGCTTGGTTAACAATGTCGGTGCCATATGCGGAATTTTCAGTAAGATTGCGCTACGGTTGCTGTGCCATCAGCGTCAAGTGCTTCGGTAAGGTCAAGATAAATTTTAAATGACATGTTTTATCTGCAATCGCACGATAAAATTATCTTGTCGCGAAGAGACTAAACCGCTGAAATATGTAACCGCGACCTAGTTTTCGTTACTACTTTGCGTACAATCTCCACACAAGATTCGGACAACATTTTCTTCGTTGTTGCAACCATGGCTCGTGCTGTATCTGCGATTGGTGCTATCTCTGATATTACTTATTTTATATATGCTATATATGGTTTATGACGGCGATCTTTTGTCCGACTGCAGTCCTTGCGGTAGATTCAGCACCGATCCCAAACGCTTTTGACGTGTCAAGGGCAATTGGTGCAACTTTATTTCGAATACCTGGCAGATGCTCAACAACCTTAGAAAATAGGTTTCCGAAGAATCTTAATTCGATCTTTTGTCTGTAACTTTTTCGCTGTATGTTTAAGCTATTGTTAACCGCCAGACAATATTTGCATTAGATATAATTCGTTAGTTCATTGACCGTAGCTGCAGGACATAAGTTACAACTTCTTTGTTAAAATCCGGATTGATGAGTCAATATCATTGTTATAGAAGATATATGCCTTTCTAAGTTTACCGGGTAATATATTATCTAACGTGGGTTAACCTGCATCTAAAAAAACTAATGGAACGTCGGGCGAAAACCTCGACTTCCACGTGCTGCAAGAGATCCTAATGCGACAGAGGAGTTTATAAAGATCATGTTTACTTGCTTTATGTTAACCGGAACGTCGCCGTCGTAAGATTCATTTTGACTAGCAAACATATTGTTGATTGTCAAATCCGAGTGCAGGCGCAATACTTTTTGATGGAGAAAAATCAACAAAAACAGTATTCTTAGTGTGATTCCAGCACGCAGCGTGTTACAATTCGGAATAAGTTCAAAATTATTAGCGGCGCCACCGTTATTTGTTATTAGCTCTTTGATGTTTTTGTTGAGGTCGGTTACCTTATACGCGCCTTGTGGCATATTAACTGAAATCGATGCACCATATAAAAACGTACAATTGTCGTTGATATTGGTTTTAACATTGGCCAGTAAATGCCATTCTGCCGCATATATTAATCCAATTTCGTGCTGAGTTGCTGGATCAAGTATGATAGGCGGATTATACGTCATTGAAAAGTTGGCGCTGTCCGCGGTTGATTGCAAAGAATCAAATAAAAGTGTTGTCAATATCACTTTTATCTTTTTCGCACGATAAAATTAGCGTTGAGCAAAGAATATTGGCGTATGAGATCACAATGAAGAATCTGATACGAGGTGGTTGCCAACGATTCCTTTGATCGAAGATGATCTAACATATATAAGATCTCGTCGTCGAGTTAAATACCAACGTTACCGGCTTTTTTCGAAGATATCAAAGTCATTAGTCAATCAACCATACATGCCGCTGACGAGAATATTCATAGACCCTCACCTGTTTGATTAAGAGTTTTAACGTTTCTTCTGCATTTATTTATATTATTTGAAATTCTTTTAGATTCACGTGTAGAATGATTTATTTTATCAAGATATTGCGGGATTTCTTTTTCAACGGCGTCACCTTCTTCTCTTATTTCAATATCTTATATTTCTAGACCTTTGATGATTGTATTCAAGTTATTTTCTTCGGCGGTCTTCTTTAGATCAAATCAACTCAGTCACTTGTTCTATAAATTTATCGATAACATCTTTTTCAATTAAAGTTGCCTTAATTGAAAAAATCTTTATTATATTATGTTTGTTGTATCTTCTTCATTAATAATTTAAGGAAAACTTGAGCACATGCGTCAGCTATGATTCCCTCACAAGCAAATTTTCAAAATGTTTGAGCTTCCTTTATTTATTTCGGCGTATTTGCATTTGCTATTTCTTTTTGGCTGTCTTTTTAGGATCGTCCAAAAATAATTATAAATTTTGTCTTTATCAGCGTTATACAAGTCTTTGATTCCTCTCACCTCTTTTAAGCTTACTCCGTACTTTCTATCAAACAAGCCTTATTCATCTTTAGATATTGTATTAAAAAGATATTTTTCATAATAATTTTTGCTTATTTGCGCCTTGTTTTCATTTTCAAGAAGATTTTGTCGGCGAAATATTTCCATAATTATATTTTGTTGTCGCTGAAATTCTTGTATCAATATTTCTTGTAATGTTGAATCACCAATTCGCTCAGCGATTAGTTGTGCGTAAGTTTCTTTTTGTTGACTAATCAAACCTTACAACCTTTTTCCGGTCAATATTTTAAGTTCATCAGCGGACAGAGTTGAAATATCCGGTTACTTGCCCGATATAGCTTCGGTTACAGGTCTATACAAGTTTAGCGGTTTCTTCTGCAGCTTGAACTTGTCCTGGTCGTTCTTGTTCTACTGTCTGTTTGAATGCGGCTCTTGTCGCAGCAAATTTCTTTAGCAAATGTTTTATTTGATTAAGTTAGATTATTATTTTTGCAGAAATCGGTCAATACAACAACGAAACATTTTTATCGGATCTCGTGCAAATTTATTAAACAATAATGAAATTATGCTTGTCTGCAGTTACCTCGTGATAAAGTTCAATAAACCTATCTCTGGAAACGTTTTTGCATTGCTTGTGTGCTATATTCCTTATGTCACCGTTGTCCAGACCCGGAAATAAGATCAAACATCCTGTGTTTCTTCTGATAAATATATCGACGTCATAAAAACCTTGTCCTAAGTAAACGGCGTTAAATTTTCTGTTCCTCGACAATTAGAAGTATGATCTGATATTATTCATCTCACGTAGTGTTTTATTATAGTCAGTTAGCAGTTCATATTTGTCTTGATAATGCATATGTAGACCTTGTCATAGTTAAAGAGCAGCAGAGAGGGTGAACAAACTTTTTGCTAGAACGTCATTTAAAATATAAGTTCAATACGCCAAGACCGAAACGTCTAACTTACCTAAGTTTCCCTAATTGAGTTAGGATTTTTTTTGTTACTTTATCGCTGTCATTCGTGCTTTTTAACAAGTATGCGTGTTTTTATTTACCGCGGGATGTTTCATTGAGGTCGCACCCTCTCTGCTGCTGTAATTGAATCATTATTATATCGACCAAATATTTTATCAAGACCTACACGATATCTCGTTCTGGGATCGTGTAAATATACTGTTATAAATCCGTGTGGAGCAGATTGTGCTTTTGAAAAGAAGTTTTGAACTGAATCATGTCAATATCCCCACTACACTAAGTCTGATGGATATTTCGCAGATTATTTGTATCAACTCCATTAAACACACCGAAAATATTACAGTTATCTCTGATCACTTTAGGTATTTGTGTATATCGCCGAGTAACATATATAATATCTGTATTTGTATGCCTGCTGGCTTTGTTCGTTTATCTGACATTACATCATCATACACAATTAAAGTATTCATAAATTCGTCTATTTCATCTACGGACGGTGCTTCATTAATATCTGTAATAAAATGAATAATACCATCTCCATCTTCATTTAATAACCTTGAATTTTCTTTCAAATCTTTAAGTTTATCGTAGCATCTCTGATCATCAACTGACCGAGCCACTAAATATAACTAATCCCATTTGAGCCATCTCATTATTAAATTAAGTAAAATTTGCTTTTAACCGGACCCAGATGGACCTATTAGTATCATTCTGATAAAATTCGATAATGCTGAAATATGCTTTACTGGCTCTTATTTTCGTGTCGCTGAGAAATCAATGACATCCATGGTGTAGAAATATGATAAATAATATTAATTTATATTGCATTCGATGTAAAGCACTCCCACAAGTGGATTAACAACAATAATAAAAAATATTAAAAAACGTGTACTTACAGGTAAATGTGTAAGATATATTACAAATAAGCATCAACTTATTTTCCTTGGCAAGTCAAAGAAAATTTGAGATGATATCGTAACTCGATTAGGAAATTAACTCGAACTCCATGATCGAATTACCCAGGAGAAAAACTTCTTCCTGGATATAAGTATTGTGGTCTTGGAATCTGACTTGATATCAGACTTGACGAGTGAGATCAACGAAGACCTGGTGAATATCCAATAAACGCGATTGATAAAGCATGTCATATTCATTATGTAGCTTATAAAAATAAAGATTTACAACAACGACATATTGCAGATGTCAAGTTGATTCATGCATTAAATTCTATAAACGACAAATTTTGTCAGAGAATCATTAGCTGGTTCGTTGGTAAGATGTACGATGATAGGTAAATTATTATTCGAAGCCGGTAATTAATCAAACGATTATTAAAATAATGGAATCAATGTATTTTTGCTCAAGAGGATATTGGAAAGGTTGAGCAGTAATTGGTAAACTCGCTAATGCAGCAAATGTTACAAGTAATGTTGCTGCAAATTGGTTAGCACTACAGGCATTATGGAAATTTCACCTCTCACCACCTAAACAGATTCAGCATGCACATTTTGATGTCAGCATTCCCAATGCAGTTCATCAAGCATATCTTTTATTTTTACCACATGATACTATTAAAATTGGAAGACGTCAATCACGTACATATAAATACGTTTTTACAGTCGTTGACGTTGCAAGTAGATATAAGGAAGCAGAACCGTTATCAACTAAAACAGCAACTGAAGTGTCTTCTGCTTTTGAACTAACTTATCAACGAGGACCTTCACGAAGGTCACATTTACTACAGGTTGATTCTGGCAAAGAATTGCTTGGTGGAGTATCATCTCTGATGAAAAAACATAATGTCACAATTAGACGAGGACATACCGCAATTCATGATGATCAGCCAATTGTTGAACGATTTAATCGAACACTTGCTGAACAGTTATTTGGATATCAATATGCGAAGGAAATACTTCAGAAAGAATGGGTTGCAAGATTAACAAATGTGATAAATGAGTCAAATAATGAAATTACTTGAACAACTGCCATGAAACCCATTAATGTAATCATACAAAAATATACCAATACAACGACATAATTTTCAAAACAACCTGTTTTAGGTAATGTGACTGTAAGATATTTATATGAACCCGGTGAATTTGAAGGTGGTAAAATTGAGCGACTGATCGTATTTGGAGTATTACGACACAATCAATGTCTAGCGTTGTAAGATCCACGGATAGACCTGCAATCTATTTATTAGATTCAACTGCTCCTCATCGTGGATTTATACGTGAACAATTACGAGCAATTTCTGAAGACACACAGTTACCACCGCATTCACTTTTGTAAACTAGCATCTCGACGTCGATTACATTCAAGACAGGTCAGCATTATATGTACGCGTGCTATGACCAAAATTACTATTAATTCTATCTACGGTAAATTGTCTTGGATTTTTATTTGTATACTGCCACAACATTACTGTGCTACAGCTTGCACAGTGAGTATTCTGTAGTTGTTTTAATGTCATGATAAATTCAGGATCGAGGTTAAAGTCGCGTTCTTTTTGTCACACTGTTTATAACTATTTTTTTATTACTATATCATTGTCAAAAACATCGCTATTACCAGTAGTTTCTGTAAAGTCTATGACAAGTCTCCGCAGCTAAGATGTTTTTCTGGCTCGAGACACTATGAAATGAACTAAATTTGAACATTCGATACGATCAAACATTTGTATCAGAGATGGCTCAACCTTGTGATGAATCAATTGTCGATGCATATCCTAGAGTCCATGGAGTTTTTGCCCCTGACTCAGTCAGGAGGTAATGTGTTCTCAACAACATTGACAGGAACTATTAAAATATCATTTAATACAAGATTTTGTTTTTCTGATGATCCCAGTATATCAACGTCGATTTTCTGCTGTCGTGTATCAACCGGTCGATAACACAATGGTAGGGGTAGATTTGAAAACTTTTCTTTATGTAACTTAAATAATTGTCAAAGTGTATCACGAACAATCGTTCTACTTGTAACTATCAAATGATTTGGTCTCCATAAATTCAAGACGTTTTTAATAGGAATTTCTGAAATTATTTCACGTATTATTTCACATTGAATTTTAATCGGTTGTAATCTGATCAATTGATTAAACTCTCTTAATTCATGATCAAGTTATTTCTTCATAATAATCTGCAAAATTCCTCAGCCATTTATGTGGAGATAATCCAACTAAAAGTGGTGGTTTTTGGCCATGATCGCCATACATAATTACCTCAGTATATTTTGTCAATAACCAATCAAAAAATATTTCTAACATTTCTAATGAAACGGTGCATATTTCATCCAAAACAATTATTATTGAAATATATTTCTCTCCCATTCGTTCAGAGTCCATTTATCTCATTCCATCGAAATAATTATGATAAGTGCATGAATTAATATTTCTTTCTCTCCATTCTCTTGCGAGTCTGTGTGTAGGTGTTAATACAACTATTTCTCTAAAACTATTCAAGAATAATTCAATCACATGAGTTGTTTTACCACAACATCCAGGCCCATTGAGGTAAACTGTTTTATGCCTAGCTACAGGATCATATACCGATGGTGCAGATTTAAATTTTGATATTTGATTTTTGGGGGAAATAAACACCCTTAATTTTAATGTCGGCGTATTCAGAACAATTAAGTATATTTTCTTGTTTTATTCTCCATTGACCCCATGAAGCAGAAGCGTCTATATATAGTTGTTCTAGAATGGTAAGGCAATTACTCAGTAATTGTTCAGCCCAGACTTCGTCAAGGACATTGGTATATTTCAACGCAATATTTTTCATTTCTTCGTGGAGAGATTCTGTACGATAAAAAGCGCCAGTAGGTCGAACAAACTAATCATAATTTCCATTATCTGAACTTTGAAAACATCACACGGTTACAGGATCATTCTTACTTATTTCGTTAATAAAATCAAATATATATATATATATATATATATATATATATATATATATATATATATATATATATATATATATATATATATATATATATATATATATGGTATAATTTAACAGCCCGATTTCGTGGAAATCTTGTTCCTGCATTACTTTCCCCACTAGTTTATTATTTTTACTTCTTTTATCCGTTAAACCTTTTCCACGTATTGCGTTTGTAAAATGTTCCGTTACTCGTTCGGCTACTCAATTTATTTTCGAAAATTTGATCTGTTTTAGATTACCAACGCTGGCTTTATCATTTATCGGATAAATTCCATCAATAACCGCGGTTACATGATGCGCTCTTTCATAATACGGTTTGTCAATACCAGTCAACATTCCTTGCTTGGAATTTTTACTTAATACGGCAATTTTTTTCATTATGAAGGCTAGGTTCACGTTTTTCACGGATACTCCAAATATTAATGCTTGTTTATTTTAATACAATAAACTTTACTGTGAAAAAATATCTTCCATTTTCGAAATATTTAGTAATCGTTGCCGCTCGTTTGTTGTTCATCGTTGGATCGGTGACTTCGTCGGCACCATCGGTGTTGCGTATGATTTTCAATGCCAACCACATATATTGCACCATCTTTGTTAAATTCTTTCTTGGCGCCATGAATATTATTAATCAAAATTTTAGTCTTGGGTCGGGGGTAGGGGGACCGAGTGGCCGAGTGGTCTAAAGCGCTCTTCGTTACGGATCACTGCCATCTCACCTCTGCCTGCGTCGGTTCGAGTCTAAGATTCAGCCAATGTGGGTATATGAGAAAGCTTGCCGGTAGCTTCTTGTGGGTCGGTGGTTCTTTCCGGGGTTTTCCCTGGTTCTTCCTCCACCATTAATACTGGCCGCCAAATATGGCCTCTCCTGTGCTGAAAAATGGCGCTAAACCCGACAACAACAACAATTATTCATCGGATCCACCAGATCTCGCATCGGTGAGTCAGGGGATATTTATCTTTTAGAAGCTTTAATTTTAATCTCTATCAATTCGATCATATCGTAATGACAATTTTATATTTTAAATGACATTATATATATATATATATATATATATATATATATATATATATATATATATATATATATATATATATATATATATATATATATATATATATATATATATATATATATATATATATATATATATATATATATAGGTGTATGTATCTATATAATGATTCAAACAAAGAATAAAGGCAAATTGATTATCATAGGTTCTCTAACTCCTTGTGACAAAGCTTGTGTAAAAGAATTCTACAGAAATCATTTACAAAGTGTTCTGAGAGGGAGTTTAGGACCTAAACCGTGTCTGAAGTGTAGTGTTGAAGTTGGAAGAAAAACAGAGTTATATGTGCAATGTGGTGGTAAAAAATACAGAGAGCTCAAAATATATCATGATACAAAAACAACAACGACAATAATGACAAAGTTATAAGAAACGCTGAAGAGTATATGGCTAGATTTTCAAAATAATAATTGAGGCAAATTATCATTTAATGATATTATATATAAATGGAGGAAAAAGGATTTGTGAAACATTATATCATCAGGGATTATGAAGTAGCTCGTGATGGTGATAGAGCAGCTGATTCAGAACTGATGATAACAGCATATGCTAATAGAAATTTTCCCGATGTTGGACGACGAAATTAATACTGATCCGATTGTCGTCAACACATAACTATATGTAATTGAAGATCTTAATTCAAAAGTTGATTCGTACAGTGATTCAGAAAAAGATTTATTTTTTAAGGAATTCGAACCATTAAACATTTACAGAAAATTTGATTTGTACTATGATACTAATGAAGCTGAAGTTATTCCATTACCGTCTTTCCAACGCTCTAGGCAATTGCTAATACGAGATTATTACAGCGACATCGAGAAAATACATACACACAAGTATCGCAGAATATTGGCAAGAATGTTTTTTGTTGTTGGACCCAAGGTAACATATACAAACAGTAGTAAGCAATTAATACTATCAAACTTTGCAACAGCGTATACAATTCTTAGATAACATTTTATTCTTAATAATTTTACGTTAAGTGAAATCAGCTTGGCAATTGAGTTTATTGATGAAACAGAAAAAGATTATGCGGATTTAAAAAGTGAGGTAAACTTGTATGTACACGCTCCTAAAATAAACGATAGATTAGATTAATACAGTTGGTTAAGAAAATATGAAGTATTAATGGATGAAAGATACATGGATACTTCGTCTGATGTTATTGGCAAGTACAGACATTTTCTGGCAGATCCTATAAACGTTACGTTTCTTTAGCTTCTTGATCCAATTGTTGGTGTGACAATGTAACTGTCACGTGAAACATAATGAAAAAGCAAATCACCGACTTCAACCAAGTGTCGGAAGATATTCCAAACGATAAACTTGCTGCATTAATACAATGTTACAAGTTTTGTCACAAAATACTGTGGTGCGTGAAACGATATTACAAATACTACGGCAGAATCTTGCTTTCGTATATTCCAGTTGTTTTGATGAGCTTGGGTATAATCTCTAGTGGAGCTGCGTTTAATCCATTTTTTGGATAATTTCTAGTGTTTGCGTCTCATTAACCGCCGCGTGCTAGAAAATAGAACAACCATTTGAGACAAAAAAGTGCGTGTAAAACTGAATGTGTCACTTATGAAAAGTTGATCTATCAAATAAGATAGTTCTTGCGTGGCCTTAAATATGAGATGGATGATATTATCAGAGATTTTCGGATTATTGACAGTATGTTGACTGATATCTTGCCAATGCGAGTTGAGAAATATGGAAATCGGTATAGAAAAACATATCAAGTTGAATGCGTTAGCTCTAGTAGAGCTGACTTAAATCAGGTATGATTTGTCAATACTTAGATAGAATGTTCGAAACATTGACAAATACAGATAAAATTGAATATGCTAAACATATTCAGGTAATTAATAAACCATTGACCGTCACATTAGAAGATGAAAAAGCACTGAAAGAAATACTCGCTTAATTAGTAGAAAAGAATTATGTAGGAAAGAAGTAGAAAAAATTATTAACATATCAGAGAAATGGTGGTGGAAAAATAGCATTGTATCTTTATAAAGATATTTATGATGATCTAAATGTAAAAAGTTTGGCTGAAACATTGACAATTTGCGAAGACGGTTGACAACATTGTATCTAACACTTTTATTTTAATCAACAACATCAATCAACGACATGTTAGCATGTTATATTAATAAATGAGTCTCGGGCGTTTATGGCGTAATGATCCTAATTTTCCCAGGATAACACAAACGTCAAATCAAGGACCAAACAAATCATCCCAAAATGCTCGCCCTGATGCACGAAAAAGTAGAGGTAGGGCTGGGGGTGGGGATGGAAGGGGGTCTGTCGGGGAATATTTGTACTTATCTCGGAAAATTAGGATCTTTGCGTCAGAAACCTCAGAACCATCTGCTACTGTTGTTTTCTGTATAATTTAATCTATACAAAATACTTCTTTCTGTCAAAGCCATTAGTTAATTGTGCTTTAATATTTATCAGCGACAATTCACATTTTGTCATCCATATACCGAAACCAGAAATAATAACTGTGCGAGCAGCTACCGAATCATATCTTGCAATATATTAATCAGATGGATTTCTATATTAACAACAATGATGCATTTATCATAGGCTACACGAAATATACTGGATAATGATAAAAACACCAACGTTTGTTTTGTCACCAGAAGTTAGTATATGTTGTCTTGTAATCTATCATTACAACCTGTATATATGTCTCTGTTAAATATTCGTTGAAATAAATCTTCTGCATTATTTGCGTTGCAAACCACAGAACCAGCACCAGAAGCGGGAACATTTGGTATCTCTCTTACATCTTAACTATTTGTGTTGTATATTTATTATTGTAATTGTGGGGCTATCTTTAGGTGTAAATAAAAATGACCCATCAAGACGGCTTCCATTCATATATGAATCTGTAACTAAATTGCATTATTGTAAATTAATTTAGCATCTTTTTTATTTGCTGTGTATACACTAGTTCTTAAAGCTAGTAATTTGACAGTTTTGTAATAAAACAGATCCAGTCATTATATTACCCAAAAGCGTCTTCTGACAATACGGCATACGTACACTATAACGATATAGAGGTCATTGTTGCAGGGATTTCAAATATAGGTGAATGGGTCAATAATACAACAAATTTGTATAATTGTATTATAACACAAAGAACAATACGAAATGTAGAAATCGCGGCAGGTTATATGGAATGTTGTTAAGAAAGTGCGACATCCATCCATAACGTTTCTGGGATTAGGAATATTAATAGAAAACGAAGTAAAATAGCTATCTTATAGCACATAAAGCTTGCACATGGAGAATGTGTGTAATGATCATTACTTAAATAGTACATTTTGAGCAAAGTTAGCCGGATAAGGTCAATACACAACTTTGATGAGCTGAAAGATGATACATCTGTTTGATGTAAGTCTAATTTGATTCATTAGTGTTATTCCAATTGAAAAGGAATACACAATTAATCAATGGAAAATTGATATAAATCCCGATGGCATGATATGTATTAACTGCATTGGGTACCTAATTGAAAGGATTGGCGGAATTTGTATTTTCCACATGATTCACCCGTGCTAACATAATAACAGACGTGACAACCTAATAAGTTTAAGCAAATGACAACACGTTTTCTTAGGCTGGACCGTTTCATTGTGTTCAGGCAAATTACATTTTTGCTTTATTTTCATCAGTGTTAAGGATTATATACAAATCATCTAAGTCAAAATTTGCCTACGCCATTTGACTAAAATTATTACGTAAGCATTCTGAATTTGAGTGATCTGTAAATATAGTTGTAATTGGGCATATACAGAAATGTATTGAGGTGGGCGTGGCTTTAGAAATGCGTTCATATATTGTTAGCTACGATGCATTATGTGTATTATAATGTCCACATGTATACATGAGTATAACTTACAACTCCCAACACACCAACCGTAATACCCTCTTGACACTTTCGGTATCTCTCACTAACACATAAGCACATGCTCACTCATACACGAATCAATCTTTTACAAGAAGTTGCATGACGTAATCCCTTTGCTGATCGACATCGCGCTAGTGTTTCCTGCATTAGAATGGTAAGACAGGTACCATTTGTCTTATTTGAAATATACAGCGCATTGATGAACATAAACTGATATTGGTGTATACTAACAAAATTTTATATCCTATTTAATTTGTTCTTATTATGGATGTTTATATCAAGTTGGATGTAAAGGTTGTGATGGAAAGTACATATTGATCTGGTGGTTTTTTTTTTTGTTCTCGGGATTACATACGTTTTCAAGATCGGAGTTTAAAATAAATTGATCTTGTTGTAGTTCAAATGTTTTTCAAGTAAACTAAAGGGATATTTTCGATATTGATCCTGAAGTTGTCTATATCATGAAAGGACATTCCGTCTTACCTTACATTATGGTACAGGTAGAACAATCTCTTACATCTCTATGTTGAAAGAGATCTCTAAATGCTTTGGCGAATATGTTGAATACTACTTTAATTTAACACCATACTCCTGCACAAACTAATTATTTTTCACTTTGAAAATGACGCAAAAGAATAATGTGATAATAAATAAAGTATTAATGAAAAAGAAACTATTTTAGATGTTGAAAGTTACTTATTCGTCTATCAGTTTTAGTAGCGCATAGAGACATAACGATCGCTCACGTCCCAAAGTAACTTTGTATGTTATATGTGTATAGGTAATTGTAGTCAATAAATACGTGACTGTTAAAAATATAACGAGAAAGGATACAAAAAGCAATTGTTTTTAAACTGTAGGCAGTAAACAAATGTACGATAGGTAAGGGATATAACTAATATTTGATTCTAGTATTATACAGTGATAAAGTTTGTTGTGAATTGTTGTACTGAGCTTAGCGTTATATAGAAAGGTACATATGTATACAAATATGTTAATTATTTTGAGACATTTAATTGTTTTATTTTATTGGCTACGAATTGTGAACACAAGAATAATAATTCCTAATGTTTATAACTATAAAATTACTCAATCCGAAGTTATCCTTAGCTTATGATGGCCTCACATCAGTGATGTTGCAATAGATGGCAGAAGCCCATCGAAACAAATAAATGTATTATTGTCAGTAATAGTGTATTATTATTCTAGCAATACATTAGGAAATTAATCTTATTACCCTAACATGTATATTGCTTGAAATACGGAAACATTACTTTGCTGGGTCTAGTTAAGAAAAATATTCTGACTGGACCTATAGCTATCAGCCAATGATTATATATTGTCTCTGAAGTGTCTGTACTGGTGGTGTGGAGAAGTGTTTGACGTTAGAGGCAGACGAGCAATAGGAAATAAAATTAGATGAACTGCCTAAAGAAAACATGCAGGGAAAAGTGGCCAATTATGAATTAATTCATTACAATGGTTGTTACGAATGCCCGAAGGAAGAAGCCTTTAATTTAAAACGTTTATTAGGTCATCAAATTAAATGTTAATTAGTCTTACTTTAGAAAAACATACACATTCAAACCTAAATAAGCACAAATAAGTTTCTCTGATTTATTGCATAACCTATAAATTATGTTTATCTTGTTTTGAATTGTGTTGATATGGGCCTTTAAGTTTGCACGTGGAAGGTCGATAAGGGACATGGGGTCCAGTAATTGTGGCAAAGTACCTTTTATTTGCAATTAATGTATTTGTTTTTGTGTTATTCGTTCAAACTCGATATCAGTGCTATGATCTACTTTATATGATCGTAACTTCAGTCCTTAAAATATCATTGCAATAAATGTATTGATACACAAGACAGTTGTAGGGATTTGATTGAAACCCCAAATATATAATTCATGAGCGATAATGACAGGGGTAATGCAATTAGTGTTACTGGTGTAGCAATGAGCTCACAAGGACAACTTCTAACATTCCAAAAATGGATGGTTGGAATTACCATCGAAAATTATGATCGGCAATACGCAAGAGTTACAGTGTATCTTTAAGTGGTATAAACATTAACGTTCATCTGCTTGAATATGATTGCTGAAATAGAGAGATGCATAACCGCCATGTTGCTAAAACAGCAAAGATTTAATTTTGTGTGGGATAATATACAGACGGTATTGTATAAATATTTCGCAGCTGCCTTACGGATACAATATAGAAGTGTGTCAGTTTTATAGTATATGTATTTTTCTCTGCTATGATTTATATGCAAGAAACAAACTGTAAGTTGATTGTTAATTAGTTGTCCAGACATTGCCGACTGCTTCTTGACGATAATAAATGCAAACCTTATATCGAGTACGATATTTAATATGATACTGGTGTAACATATTTCTGCTTGTAACAATGATAGATGAAGCAAATTATTAAATTGTACAAAATACTATCTAAAAACTACTAATAACTGAACCTTCGCGGAAATGGGGATGGAGATTAGTATAGGTGTAATATATAATCAAAGTTCGTCATTTGAAAATGCATGCAGTAACAAAACATTTCTTAAAAATCCAATAATGGTGCAAATATCGACGGGTGCCTTCTAATTGTACAGTGCCTGAGTCAAGATTGAAACATACGATCTGACCACAGTATTTATATCAATATATCTGCCTGAATCAAGCAACTGTACGCATGTATGACCAGACACTGTTTTAATCAAGTACATCTGGGATGGTTCCCCCTGCCCAAAAAAAAAAATGCCAGAGAGACCTTGAATCAATCACAACAATTTAGGTATCCACCTCAAAAGTTCCTTACCGAGTAACATTTGTTACAGGTCTCCAAATTGTTTTAACAACCAAAGCCTGTTAAACTTAGGATCAATTCCAACAATATTTTACCAGGAAAACTTGAGATTGTGCCCACAGATTATTTGCCAGACAAACATGGGATTAATCGCTAAAATCGTTTCCAGACTATTTTGGAATATGTTAAAATGTGTATTTGCTGGTTAAATTAGAACGAATCCCTGCCAATCTTTCATTTGGAAAACTGGGAACGATAACACAAATTTCTTTCCAACAAATCTTGAAATTGATCCAAAAGTATAGTAAAGGCAATATAGGGATTGCAAATAACCTTTCACCAGGCAGACGTGGAATCAATCTCATTAGCAGCAAATGTGTTCTATAAAATTTTAATATATTATGCTTTCATTTGCTTTAATTATATATCATTCTTGCTGAAAAATAGATGATCAGAGGACAAATATTTAACATCTTTTCCTTAAACAAATTAATGTGTTTATTTTATTATTATTGAACACAATCAAGGTATGATGATTTTTGTTAATGCCCAGCCTCACATCAGTATTTATAAGCAAATAGGCATGTATCTTGTATTTACATAGCTTAATAAGTGAATGCTCATTTGACAATTAAATAACATGCACATCATTGCCTTATAAAATACTTATTGAGCTTGTATACATTTTAAAGACACAAAATAAATAAAACCTGTAAAGCATAAGTGCATTGTCATCAGTACATGACAACATTACAAAAACAAGCAAATCTGCAATCAGTAAAGACTACATACCCAGTTGAAATAAGTGATTTATTTAAGTTTGGAATGATTTACTATACATGTACTATATAGGGTGTACCTGCTTTCATGTTTGTAAAGATTTGATCTTTAACAACAATAAGCTGCCATTTGAGCATACAGGTGATAGCGACTTTTTGGGATTGTGATAACATTATACTATGTAGTAATAACATGTATATTATTGGCGCATCATTTGCTTAAGTTGTAACACGTTTCCTCTCGGATTTGTTGTTGTTGTTGTAGGGTTTAACGCCATTTTTTCAGCACACGATAGGCTATACATGGCGACCAGTATTAATGGTGGGGGAAAAACCCTGGAAATCCCCAGAAAGAAGCTACTGGCAAGCATTCTCACATACCTACATTGGCCGAATCCGAGACTCGAACCCACGCAGACAAAGGTGAGATGGCAGTGATCCGTAACGGAGAGAGCTTTAGACCACGCGGCCACTCGGATTTGTAACTTTAAATAAATGTGGGACGATAATCTACACACGCAAAAATCTCACGGAAGGAAAAGAGAGAAACTAAGTGTGTTGGCCACTTTCTTTGACTGTTGGTTAAGTATTATTCAAAAATTTGATGAGAGGAGGTTGCAAGCTATAACTGAAATTCCCTTGAAGCTTAACTTTTGTCAGTGTGTAGAAAATAACCTTGTAGCTATTTGTCCTTGGGATAAGACCGCCTCCACATTACATTAATATTATCCCTCGATGGAAAATGACTAACGAATATAAGTTGCGTGTGTATGATTGGACGGTTTGGGAATGCTACTCTTCAAACTATATTGGTTCACCGCTATATAAATTCCCTATATCCAAACAAGGTCCATAGACTTTGAATAAATCATTCATTCATTATTTTACCATTTCAACGTTAGATGTTTATTCTCTTCCCATTGTGCGGGTGTGTATGAATCAAATTATAACGTTCGGTGGAGAGAAGAAGGTTAATGACCTAGCAAAAGGCACAGAAGCATCCTTTCTAAAGCGTGATATTACTAGTTTTTGCATTTTCACTCAGATACGTTGTTGTTAAATTAAAAACAATCTATATCGCGACCTGACTTAGTCTTTGGAATATGCACATGGAGATATGTAATCTCTTGCTAATGCCACATGTGGTGGCGGGTATTGATAGGAACATATATGGTTAAAACTCCCCATAATTAAATAACAACTATCTACAGACATTTAATAAGTGGTACGACCCTTTATCATGTTCCAGCTATCACAACTCTGTATTATTCATGCTATAGCAATAAAGTATTTGTTTCCACTTAGATCGTAGCTGGCAATACTATAATTTCCCATCAGGAATGTAAGTTTAACAAAACAACCAAGTATTATATTGCTAACCAAATACTATCAACACACACGTAATGAGAACAAATGCAGAAGACAATATATGATTCCAATGCATGTAAGTCGTGATGTCAGAATATAACGCTTTGGATTTGAAGATTATATAATGGCTTGTGTTTTCTTTTTGCTCTTTCGCTAGTGTTCCCCATTTAAATACATTGAAGCACCTCGGGTATTATATAACTATGTCCTTATTTAGATCGAAAAGACAGGTTAGATATACCGTTAATGAGGATAGGATCCTGTTCGATGCTTACCTGTTTTTAGAAAATTATGTTTTTGAACGGTTTTGATTGATATCAATATTATGTAAGAGACAAAATTCGTGTACGTGTTTTTGTTCGACACGTTTATTATAGATTACCAATTGCACTTATTAATTGTTCAATCTTAAAGTGATTTCAAGTTGTCTACCGCCATGGACACGTTTACAGCAATTTCTATGACAATTATGAATCCATATCTATGCACGTTTTACAGACTCCAAATTAAAAAAAAATGATAAGCTTCATTATATCTTATGTCATCAAATGCAGCATATAGCCAGGTTTGGCAAAATTTCTCAGTCTCGTTGTTTGGCCAACCATTCGCCATCTCGAGTATCCAAATATTAGTAATAACAAAGAAAATAAGACGAAGAATGAGGGGGAAAAAGAATAAGACGAAGAAAAAGCGGAAGAAGAAAAATGAGTAAAATGGCATTGATGATGATGATGCTGAAGATGATGATGATGATCATGGTGATGATTATGTGGTTTCTATATTAATATAACTAAACAGGAGTCAAGTTCGTGCCGAGGCCTTAGCGTTTCGTGATTGAAAAGGATTCTAATGATTTCGCTGAGATCTAAATCTCGAGTTACTTTCTGACAAAAATAAACACAAATTGTCTTGTGTACCAGCAACAATTTAGACAACAAACATGAACAATACAATAGTAACAGCAATGACGTCACTCTGATTGGTGGCAAATATAACCAGCTTGGATAAGCGTGGTCATTTATGTTAAGCAAATCAGAGAAGATTCTTCGGTTTTGGTGTCTCATAAATGAATAAAAGCAGAAAACAGCGCTCTCGTCTCTCTCTCTCTCCTTCTCTGTCTCTCTCTCTTTCTATCTCTCTCCCTGTCTCTGGGTGTGAATTCGCAGCGGTATTTCATTATTGCATTGTTGTTTCTCTGTTTGGTTATTTCTTTCTCCTGCACGTTTGCTTTAAATATAACAACAAAAAAGGAACAAATTGTATTTACTGTAATGAAAGTTGTAATTCACCATTTTCTTTATCTGTTGGATTTGTGAAACGGATTATTGTATCTGACTGACCTTTCATTTTCATTTGAGAAATACATACACTCACTTCCACCCATTTATAAAGTTAAGAAACAACGTGCTATAAAAACTGTTAGATATGCTAACTATAGCTCAAATGCTTCATAATTACCTCAATTTGATCAGTTACATCAAACATATAAACAGCATTTAAAATATAATATACTATTAATATTGTAAATGGAGTGTGCAAATATATAACTGATAAACCTTTAATTAGAAACGGTTGACACTAAATGGATGAAAAAGATATGTTAATGAAAGTATACAACTATTTTTGTAGATAATGGATGACCAAAATATCAAAGGCGAAATAAAAAAAATATACAGCGTTATCGAAGAGAACATAGAATATGTTTTACTTTCGACTTACTTTTTCTCTTAGATAAGAAATACTTCTCTGTATTGTAAGTAAGTTTAACAGATTTGAACATAAAACTTAAACATTTAAGAAGGGTGAGAAATAGTTGAGAGAAATTGTTGCTTTCAGTTTGTTCCTTTACAACAAGAGGGAGAATGTTATTTTAAACTATTTCTTAACATATATGTATTTGATGCTCTATTATATACACATATTTTCCACCAACAGTTGAATGAACATTTGCGGTAAAGTCTCTATTCCACATTGCTAAGTGTTATATAAGCATAAAAAACAAATACATCACTGTTATTATTTGAATACGTTTTCTATTTTTTCCAAAATGTGCTGGAAGGTTATATTAGCAAATAAATGTTGTAGTGAACAATTTGTCACTTTCGTAAGCAAGTATATGTGCTTTACAGAAGAATATTCATTAATTGATGAATATTCTTTACATATATGTCAGCTGGTGTGATAATTTATAATGTGTACCATGCAAGGGTAAATTCTTTTCATATTGTTAGTTCCGGCATGATGTGAAAGATAATGTTCAAATATTATGTTCAATATTACATTTGAGGTTTAGAGAGATCCAAAACTGTATCATTCATATTTGTAAAGTTTACAACACAGGGTTTGCTTCATGATACACAACCCAAGGCAATCCATGAATATAGCTTTAGAGTGAATGTTAATAGTATTGAATACAAAGAAAAATAGCCATTTCTGTTTTTTCTAAAATGTACGCTACTATTTACATAAAACAGTGATATAGTTGATACTGATTGTGCAGCTCTTGGTATCATATCACTAACTATTGCAAACTAATTAATAGGAAAAGTCGATATTGGAAATGTAGGAGATGTTGGATGTAGATGCACCGGAAATAATAACGCTGTTTCACAGAAAGAAGTATGCAAGCTGATGTAAAATGCCTATTTCAGACAGCAAATGAAGAAGTTAA
>JAPYKE020000048.1:242500-280000 GCA_028554795.2 Sinohyriopsis cumingii
ACAATTAACATTCGGCATAAGTTGGGGCAAAATAACGTCAAATGTTTAAAGTCAGGTAAGTACCGGAATTTTGATGAAATGACCATTAAATGTGGTAATTATTTCAAAGCACTATTTCTGGGACGATAAATTTGTTTTTATTAAGAATTCCATTTCGCATAAAATACGTACATAGCTCTTTGAAGATCATACATATATGTGGTGCCGATGTCTCTTCTTTTTGGTCGAGGATTAGATAAATAGGAGAATAATATTTGTTTTGGTCTTGTCTACAGAGCAAAAATGTGTTTTCTTCTTATCTTCTTAAACAATATAAGTAACAAATAAAACACAACACCAGGTCCGTGTTTTGAAAGTTTAATTGATCTGATTAATGGATTAAGTATCAAGCTCTGGGTTAGTACATATAAAGAGTTAAAAGATAAACGATCTTAAACATTGAGATTATTGTACTGTGTGCGCTGACATTCTTCAATTCCAACTTTGTGATGACGATTATGCATTATTCACAGTGATATTTCCAACAATTAGTACTGTGAACCCCGCAACAGCCCTCTCCACACCACTATTGTGATGTAAATATTCCTTTGGTAAAGAAACCCCAGGGTCGACACTGTTCCATCATACTCGCTGAGTGCTACGCTAATTTTAGCTCGTCATTGCAAGCGTCTCTCTGTCTGTCTAATGGCGTTGACAGAGGCAATAAAAAAACCTTGAAAGTTTGAGCACATGGCATAGTCCAGCTTTCGTGTGTACCATTAAATTCAACAGGAGTAACGAATGTGTAAAAAAAAAACAGCAGGGGACAAGGATCTGCACACATAACATGATGAAAATGAAATTAGTCAAGGTGAATATCCAGGTAAATTTCGTTGTCTACTAATTTTCAATGAGGTGTTACGAGTCTGTGGTCTTAAATCAAGTAACATAAAAGAGTGAAAAGCGACATGATTTGTAAAATTCAACAAATAGTTTATTTCCCTAAAATACAAAATGAAAATGTAAACCACCCTCTCCCCAAAGAAATCCAACAAAAATAAACAAACTTACGGTATTGCGAATCAAATCTCCAAATATTCATAGCATTACAGACACAAGTCGTAATAATAAAAGTTCTGAATACACATTAGTGGAAATCTACATTAAATCCAACGCTGAAGGTGTTGATGTACCTGATGCAGCCTGTTGTTGTACCAACATTCTTTTGTTGAAACACAGTAATATAATTCCAAGTTTGAATTCACCATAAATCATAGTGAATACCTCTGTCCACGAATATTATGTTTTATGTGCACTCTGCTAGATCGTAAAAGACGAATGAATAATCTTTTACAGTGACAAGATTACATAGTCTTCTATTTGACCTTAGGCTACATTTAGCATTTTCTAAAACAAAACTATTAATTCACGGAAAATACCCTTCTAGACACGTCATAATGTTTACACAATAAAATGTTAGTTACTATTAGAAGCTATTTTATTAAAATAGTAATATATAATCTGTACTACGTCAGTTACGCCAGGTAAATTGAAGGGCAATTCCATTAACCTAGACCCAGTCCGAACTAAACATATTTAATTCTATTAATAATGATTCTTATGTTAAACCCATACACACAGATAATATGTTAGCTATGTATTAGTTGTTTACAAAATATAGTAATATTACTTTACTAATTCAGATCAAGTAGAAAATAAACTTAATTTTGGACAAGGTTAAGTCCAACATACAATGTTACATTATAATAGCATATAATTTAATATAACAATCACTAACTAACTAACTAGTATTGCAATTAAATATACAAAATATAATCATCACGTTTAAAAAATATACAGTCTTCATTAAAATAAAATATATTGTGAAGTGTTTCCTACTATTGGGCATTTATATGAAAGTCATCCCTACGAAAGTAAATTACTAATTTTTTTTTAATACATGTTATGCACTCTTAACCATTTAATGAAATTGAACCTACACTTATTATATGTTATTATATTTTGTGTATAATGCAATGTATTCCAGAAAGTAAGTTTTGCAGCATCTTTGCTCTCTGTCAAAAATATTGCCTAGGAAGGCTTTTCTATCTCTCTGACTTATCATTGTAAATGTTTAACAAAATGACATAAATATGTTTAATTAAACAAACAATAAATGTGAAGTCAAAGACTGCTGATAGTTGTAATAAATACTTTGCCTAATTGTTTCAAAACGTTATGTGTTATCATCAGAAGTAAAACAACAGTAGGGATTAAAATATTATAATATGAACGTATCATATTACCGAACTTTAGATCTAACACAGAAAAGATGATATATTAGAAATTAATGTTTTTCTCAGATATTAATTCATATATTGACTCTGATAATATCACATTCATGAGGGGAATGGAATTAGGCGTCTGACACAAGTAAATTAAAGAATAAAAACATCTATGTTCAAAGGGCTAGCGGTAACGTTAACATGCACATTTCATCTGACATAACAGTGTCGGTTATATTTCTTTTCACCCGACTATAAGGTTATGTGTGGGTATGTAATGGTCAAGTGCTTCTCATCTATCGTTCATCAGTCCGGCCTTCATCAGTCACAATTTTGCCACTTTGGGGCCATATTTCTAATTAATATTTTTATAAAACTTGGGATATTGACTTCTATCGAAATCACTGTGGTTTAATATGTGTTGGATTAAAGTGTAGTGATGAGGTGATTTGTATCTGTTTGGCAGATCTTCTAATGAATTTCGAAACAGTATTTATGATCATGTTTGGATCCTACTTGGTGAATAGGATTAAGCCATCAACATGTATAATGTGGGCTGTAAGCAAGACCTAAATAACGGGGTATTTTTCATCTCATTGGCAGAGCCTGTTACAGCTCTTGGAACTATCATGCATGATTTCCATCAAGCTTGGTACATATGTTTATATCGTCAAGATGTCAGAGCAGAACGTGTGCGGGCACGATATATACATTTTGCCTGTGATAGGCTGACTATGTAAACATTCTAGGTTCTCTTTTTCTGTGAAAATTAGTATTTGATCAAATGTTGTAATATATACTTATATGTTCAAAATATTAGATGTATTTAAGGATTGAATGTAATTTAAAAAAATCAAAACAATACTTGTACGATAAAAGTCATCGGAAAAAGGACTCGTTATTTTGAGGAAAAAACACTATGTTGCTCTTCATTTTCATTATTGTGTTGGATTGTAAACAAACATCAGTGCAAAATTTTATTTACATTGGTACAGTGATGTCCTCGCATCAAGAAATTTAAGCAGACGTTGTTTTATTTATTTAGAGTGTATTCCGATTTTATTTGGTTCATAATTAAAATATTATGCAAACAGACTATACAGGCTTTTACACATTATCTAACACTTAAAATATTAAGTGACTGCATGGTTTGTTTGGTTAAAGAGTTGGGCTTTTAACACAAAAGTCGTAAGTTTGATTCTGTTGGGGTCTCAAAATAATTTTCTCTTTTCTTCTCTTATTTTATTTGATTTTGTACAAAAGTGTATAAAGTACATTTTCAATTTTTCACTGATATAAGCGACTCGGGCCACATAATACCTCGTTTTCAATATCTGCGGCAATTAGTGGATCATGTCGGTAGATGAAGAATAAGACGCTATTCGAACATGATTGCAGCTTATTGCAAGATGTCAGTCGGTTTATATATGGAATTAAATGTGATTAGTATCAAATAAGGAATGACTGGGCAAAGACTCTATTATTAGACAAAAAGACATTCGGTGTCATTTGCACGTGTTGTTAATTTATGTTTAATGCAAAGTGTGAGTGTGGGACGCATTAGGGACTGCTCAGTGTTTTAGGGATTATTTGCTTAGGTAAGACGTGTTTGTGGTGTGAACTTAACTGAGTAACGCAAGACGCCTCTACAAGGATGCCAGTCGTCGACTGTAAATGGCTCGAGTCGTTTATATTAATGAACAATTAAACATTTCCTTTATAAAACAAGTCTTATCAAACACAAAGAATATGGCTAATCTAGCTCTGAAAAACAAAGATTTATATCCAGCTGCATCTGGAGCAGCCACCATGTTATTTGTTGCCCTTGTTTATATCGATGGGCCCAGTGTTGATAATTTTGATTTGAGAAAGACATTTAAGAAATGGTCGGGGAGATTAATGAGGCAGATATTGATTAAGTGTCAGTAACCTTGTTCATAAAGACTAATTAGTATTTTGTATTATCAGTTATACAGAAACATTCTTATTCATTTTTGCTTTTGATGTGATATACATTGAACTTCACGTGTATATAATGGTATTGTTATATTTATTAATAACTATTCTTGTTCGTTAAAATGTAATAAAAACATGCAAAAACTGTTTTATTTTCATGTTTATGTTGATTAAAAAGAGCCAATATAATACTACTTAGATATTTTAAGTCCCTGCATCATGGCATCAAATGACTTCTTTGGCTGAAAAGTGGCTCCAAATGTTTAAATTTAGCAAATTTCATGCCGCAAAGAAAACTATTTCCAAGGGAGGCACTGCGGTATAAAGATTTCATATAATTCATTAATACATACACACGCTGATACATTTCGCACGGTACAGTCATGACTTCATATCAAGATATGTAACTAGACGATGTTAAAACCATAAGTGAGAAGTCTGAGTTTGAGGGATCATATTTTCCAAATATAGTCTACATTTAGTACTATGTACAGAACATTAGTGTATGTGGGCGTAGATTAAAACAATAGTTTCAGACAGTTATGAACCTACAAAATATAAAATGGCCTGGACAAAAGGAACAAAATGGTAATGAGAAAGATCTAAGTTCTCATCTAAATTTGATAAATCTTTTTTAAATACGTTCATGTCATTTAGAGATTGGAAGAGTTTGATTACTTGTGAGATCTTCACAGAATGATGATGCGTTATCTGTGGGTAGTAGTTTTGTTAGGCTATAGTAAAATTGGTAAAATCAGCATGATTTGGTGTGTGATGTTTTATGGCACAGTAACACAAGTTAGTTAAAGAGGGCTAATACAATCTGAGTAACGTACATTGGCCACTGCAATGACAATTGCGAGTATGACCCAACCCCTTGTAACGTAGTCGAGCTGACCCTTTGAGACCGGGCAGGGTTTTAAAGAAACAATAAACACGTTCGTGGTTGACAAATGACAATATATTAAACACTGGTACTAATGATATGGAAATAACACAGAAAAGCATATAAAATGAATATAAAACACATATGAAATATACTTTGACTACTATGTCACATTCATGTAGCCAAACAGTTCTAGCAACTCCATATAAACTTCATGTATACAAAATCTCTAGCAAACTTTCATATGAACAAATGCTTGTTGCAAACCTATATAATCAACTACTGGTTGCAAACATGTATGTAGTCAGAAACTGTCATAATTCACATGTAGTCAAACCACTACTTGTTATTATGCTTTTACTTGTAGTCAATACACTACTTGTTATTGTGCTTTACTTGTAGTCAATACACTACTTGTTATTGTGCTTTACTCGTAGTCAATACACTACTTGATTGGAAAATACATGTTGACACAGCCTTCTCTCTGGCACGGTCACTTTCCCCTCCGCACTTGTACCCGTACGTTGGCACTGAATTGGTGGGTTATACTAGTAATGGTACACCAGACGTCATGGTATCCACAAGCCCATCCGGCTGCTCATAACCGGCGAGCTGAATATGAAAAATAAATACACCTTTCCAGTAGTCTAATTTAATTGGAGTGGGTTTTGTTGCAACTACTTTAAGAATATACGATAGGTACGAAGTATGACATAGGAATGCTATGCAATAAAAATAAATATACGTAATGCTATGACATTAATACATACATAATATGTTTTCGAAATTAGTCGTGATAGCGACTAGATGAAATCAACTCGCTACCACATTGCCTAGGTTATATCTTAATAAACTGAATTCCAAATACGATAAACGATGTGACCACATAATACAACAATGAACGTGCTTTTACGAAACTGAATAATTATTGTAAATAATAAAAAGAGTTGACTAAAAAACATTCGACTCACCCAACTGTTTGGCTCAAACTAAATTACAATGGCACCTGCCCGACAGCTGAATATGTTTAGAGCTTCCCTCTATATTGGCTGTGACCTTCAATATCTCTACCCGATATATATAGTAGTGCGCAATAATATATTATTTCGCACGTACCGCGCGAGCAATAAAAGCGTCACGCGATACGACAAAAAATTACATTTACAGAAATATTACGGCGCGTGAAACAAGACAACCTGATTATATGAAAAGTATGGAAGAATAAATGAGCCATATCGGACATTTCATTACACCCCTATCCGCTTGCAGACATAAATGATTTATAGAGTATTTAAATACAGTCTCATATTAATGGAAGTTTAATTACGTTTTGTTCAGCACTTCCGATGGCACTGGTGACTGTTAAAACCACAGCCACTGAAAGCACCCTAAATAACACCGATATTAATATCATACACTGCCAATAGATGTTTGATGCACAATTAACTCACACAAATTGACAACAAACTGGGAAATTCTTAAATCATTGCATTTGAATGTGTATATTTGTACAGAGGAAAGGAACTTAGATTTAAGCGTTTTGCGAAGGAAGTGCATGATCTTGACATTAAACTTAATAAGGCAAACAGGAAACGTATTCTCTTAAAGATTTAAACTAGTCCTTGTTTACAGATAATTTGATTTTTACACATTCACAAAGTTTCAAGATGTGCATAGGTAATACAGGGTGCCTTCGTTTCCAGTTGAATTTTAGGATAGTTTCTTTCTTTTAGCAGCAAAGTTCCGTTAGAATTTTAATCTATACCATTTTAATGAATATTATGATTTTCCAGAAGTTTTTAGCTGCTTCTCGTTTTTCCTTGCTAATCATTAATATGTATAACCTATCTATCTATCTATCCATCTATCTGTCTATCTATCTATCTATCTATCTATCTATCTATCTATCTATCTATCTATCTATCTATCTATATATATATATATATATATATATATATATATATATATATATATATATATATATATATATATATATATATCCATTGTTATGCTTGCTAAATTGCTGAATGTGTGCCAGATAAACTGTTTATATTCAATCGTTCTTAATTCCCATTATATGATCTTCAGAAAACTTATGATGTACTCGCAATTATCGAACTAGTTATGCCGTCGACTTCATGGTCTCATTTACATTTCGATGTTGCTATATATTTTTTTTTTGTTACTTGTATGATTGGCTTGACTATTATGGTTTTCACAGCACCGTATCCTAATATTGCACCAGCATGGCTGTCGATTTCATCCAGCATTGTTTAAGATTAGGGTCATTTATATCATGACAACCATTATTAATTATTGTCCACATTTGCATTAGTTATTAACTTGGGATGAGTGTATCATCGACCGGGTTTCCAGACTGGCAATATCGGTATTCTACTAATCTTGTCAATTGTTTTGGTAATAAAGACACACGTTTGACCTACATCGATATATGAGAACCTGTTTTTCATAGCAAAAATTATGTTTGGATCTTCGTCCTTATGTTCAACGTACTCCTTTCATGACTATTTTTTTTTGGTTTGGCTTACTCCTTTCATGACTATTTTTTTTTTGGTTTGGCTATAAACCATTTAATTTGTATCAGTGTTTTGTTGCAATGGAAACAGCATAATTGCAAATATCATTTTAGATTGGTATATGGTATTTGATATTGAAAATGGTTATTGGTTTCGATATAGTTAATAAACCATGCATACTTAATGTATTAGTCATTGCATTAATAATAACAGTTTCGTTTGTATCTTTTGGAACTTTAAATATTACTATTTCATATGTTATACAATTATGCTATATTTTATTTGTATAAGGTGCTATTATATGTTAATGGAGAGGACGTGATTATCTAATAAACAAATGTTTTTGTGTGCTGGTTTTCCTTAATTTTGCTAGATTTGTTTTCTGTCTGTTTTTGTTTCTATTTTGTTTTTAAATTGTTTAGCGATCATTATCAGTACAATAATAACCGCATGCTATTCAAATCTTGTTTTAGAGAAAACTTGTAACCAATTCGTAATTCCACTCATATTTTCTTTCTTCTTTTTGGTCACAAATGCTATGCGGTGAATCTGTCCAAATGAATGATGTGCTAAATGTATGTACTATTTAAATCATTGTAAATGTGTTCCACTTTCTTTAGAAAAGTCTTATAAATGAACTGTATCACTTTCCTTTATGTTTTGGAAGCATGTCCTTGTAAAACAATCTCCATTTTTGGTTATAGTTTTAATAAACGATTCAATTTTTTTTCTAGTTGCCGTTCAAAAGAGAAGAAAAATAAAAAGAGAAAGTAATATTTCTAATTGTTCCTAGTCGTGCGTATTAAATCCCTAAACGTATATACAGAGGAAATGGTAAAATAGTAAAATAGAGACTCTAATTCTGTTATTGAGAATTGTATTGCTATATAATGGCGTTGTAATTTTGCTTTCATAATTAATTCGCTTACATTTTTATTGACCCACATTTATGTGAGCCGTTTAATTTTATGCTTTGTTCATATTTTTTAAAGTTTTATTTATGGGTGATGGCTTCAGCGTTTGTCTAAATTGAATGTATAGCATTTCATAGTATGATATTATATCTTTATATATATATATATATATATATATATATATATATATATATATATATATATATATATATATATATATATATATATATATATATATATATATATGTATATATATATATATTTTATGTCTGAACATTGCTTTTAATGTTCTGCCGTGAACCGCTCATGTAGCTGAAGTATGCCTCAATACCTTTTTCCAAACACAATCTTAATCATCTTAATGGAAAGGTATACAAAACTGTAAACATGTTTGCTTCGAGAAGCTTATAAGATCATAATCATGGTTGGAACTTAAAACTCAAGATCGCGGTAAACATATTTATATCTTGTAAGCTTTTTTCTTTTAGCATGCGGTTAATATCAATACTATGATATGCCCTAAGTTAATGTATTGGACATGTTGACATAATATTAATTTAAAAAATTGTTGACTGGTGCGATATTGGACCCACAATTCGCAAAAATGGGTCTGTCTCGAAACGTTCACATATTAGTATATGACGTTTACTTTGTTCTTAAAATAACATTATTTCATAATTTTGCCGTCAAAACAATGAGTCAATTTTTTACGCAAAATCATATTCTGAAAATAAGGCATATGTAAACTACAACGATAAGACGACCACCTTTGCAATGATTTGAATACCTAAATTAAAGCAGGGCTTAAGTCATACTTAGTTTTAACTTAAAGTGATCTTCAGCTATTTTAGTGCCCATTAATAGTAACATACCGATCAATCCCACAGTTTCTGGTAATATTTCTTATGACCTGCCGCAATATTTATATCTCTTTTTAAGCCATATGCAACAATATAATTTTATAAATTTATTATATATAGAGCCACACTGTTCACCTCTTTATCAAATCTGAAAATGTAGATAATCAATTGCTTCAATGCCTTGTTCCTTGAGTTCTCTGATAAATGAAATGTTTCAGATTCAACTGTTTCTAATCATTTGCTTGACGTTTGCAAATGATATATAATCCATATACCTCTATTGATACTATGATGAATACTTCATTTATGTACACAATTGTCAAGCATTAATAAAAGTGAAACAGTCTTGTCACTTTTAAATTATAAATTTTGGGCAATTCTAAATTAAGTTGGATACGAAATAATTGCATGGCTTTCAAAAAGAAACAGACGTGATCTACATACACCACCTTTGGTATCTTAAACTATTTGGATGAGCATAAACAAATACAGGACAATAAAGTGATTCATTATTTTGTTAAATATAGGTCGACATCATTCGTTTCAGGGTCATGCTTCTGATAAACATGTAAGCAAGTTGCTTAAGAAAGATTCAGTGTCTGGTTTTCTTACTTCTCTCCAATTGTACTCGAATCACACACAAAATTACTAGAGTTTCCATTAGGCATAACTAATAACAAAAGTAGGGAAAATGTCTATCATGATATGAAAGCTATACATTTTCTGAAAAGTATCTTACATGTCTATACGTACCTCAACGCCCATAACATTATGTTCTACTTTTTTGTATTTGTTTTGTTTGTTTTCTATACCTACCGGAGGCAAATATAACTTTGCCGTTTGTGAACTTCTACCAGTATAAGTGCTATGATATCTAACTCGACAAGCCACTTTGCACTGTTTATCTGGTATGGATCAGCGTAATGTATGCAACGTTAAGTATCAATCTCAGATAAGCAAAGTTGTATGATAATACAAAGGAAACTTTTTCTTGATATTGAAAAGTACTAGAATAACTAACTTACAGCACATTATGCTTACATATGGACACTAGGTGGAAGGATCATTACTTAACAAACTAATCTAAATTGGATCCACTCCAATTTATTTAACTTTCTAGTATATCTAAAGAATTTACTTCCTTGAAACAGAGCGAGTCCAAGACGTGTTTCCTAACTAAATTTATCCTGTTTTTGAATATGTATAATTATAAAGTTAGCAGTCATATATTAATGTTCATAAATTAAGATTATCATGATTACTAACAAGCAACTAAACTTAGAATTTCATCTACGATTGTTATGCAAATTTCAAGGCCTCGACTAACGACGGTAGGTAAGGAAGCGTCTGCGGCTATTTGTCTCAAATGTTAGTGCAAAACAAATCTTTAAAAAGTCACCACGACAGCACGTCAACATTAAGACAGTTTGAAATGAATCCCGTCAAAACTTATCTTTCCGGCCTAGAATGAAAAGACAATCTGGACATTCGGTATGAATTAATTTCCACAAGTGCTTCTGTTGATCTATTCCAGGATGTGGTATATATTTTAGAGGCAACTATACCCATTCAATTTAACTTCCTGAAGTAGTGAGTTTAGTATGTATTGAAATAAAGTTGAATTTTCGATGACTTCAAACAAAAGAGGAATATGTTGAAGACGATGCACACTTCCTTAACGTTTAGTGACGTAACAATTAACCTTTACATTCACTGCACAAAGGTGAATATACGATTTTGCAACATAAGGTTAAATTTTAGGAACTTCCAAAACCAAACTTGTGGCTTGATTTAGTAAAGTTTACCGTATGGTAAGTAGACAGTTTTGTATATACTTTTCTCTCTCTCGATCAATAAAACTAATCGACATTCTTATGAACTACATCTTTCATATACTGTTCCACTAACAAATTCATAAGGAATTTCTGTGCTATACATGCATACCCAATTCTCCGCTCGTAATAGCGTTGACTTTAGCTTACATTTGTTATTTTATTATGGTGACTGTATTTGTGGTTAGATCAACTTTACAATCATTCTGATTGGTTTATTTAAATTTGCTACTTTAACATTAATGACCAACTAATATTCTATCGTAAAGTCACACAAACTGCAGTAATAAACACCATTTTAATTCTTGTTTGCACACACATGACATACTTTGACAATATAAAAAGTTATACTTCACTTAATTATTTTTCAGATGGCTTGGGTGTATGTCATTTAAAATGGCGATTATGCTGAACCGAACATACAAGAAGTTGATATTGGTTATTGCTGCCATAAGCGTTGTTACAATTGCATACATTTACGCTGTGGATATATATATCAGGTGTTCAAAAATATCTTTAAAAAATGGACTGTTTACAAATTTCTTCCCAAATAAAGGTTTGTGCCTTAAAAGTGAATACAGTTACGCAGGTGCCAATTATGAAGGAAGAAGCAATGTGCGCAATGATATGATGGTTCCAGGAAAGAACGCATGGATACCATATCCAGTCGAACGGAACCCTTCAGGACCATTCATCCTTAAGAAGAAGAATGGAGAAGCGATAGAATATACCAATTACACTTTTTATCCCCTTACTTTCGATTCCAGATTCTTAATCAATAATCCAAATATATGCAAAGATGCTGACAACCTTTTTTTCTTGATAATGGTTCATACAGCTGTTTCACATTTCAATCGGCGGAAAGAACTCAGAGAGACATGGGCTAATCCAAAGGTATTGAAAACACACCAATCCAGGATATTATTTCTTGTTGGAATAACCGAAGTCAACACTATTCAGAAAAATCTTGAAATAGAAAGTAACATTTTCAAAGACATTGTTCAAGGCGATTTTGTTGATGATTATCATAACCTTACTCACAAAGGAATTCTTGGATACAGATGGATCACTCACTATTGTGAAAATGCTAAATTTATTTTAAAAATTGATGATGATGTATTTGTCAATATTTTTCTTGTTATTAACGAACTGCTACCTACATATCAAATGGGGGAATGTATAATTACTTGTCGCTTACTTACAAACGAGCCTATTGTTCGCGAAGGAAAATATGCAGTAGATCCTGATTATTTTCCAGGATATCAACGCAGTCCAATACAATACTGCGCTGGTCCGTTTGTTTTGATAATTAGACACATTATACCTAAACTGTATGAAGCTGCAAAAACTACACCATTTTATTGGGTGGACGACTTATATTTATTTGGTGTTCTTCCAAATGAAATAGGTAACGTTACTTTCCATTTTGTTGGCAATGTTGATAACAATGAAGAAAATGCTCTAAAATGTTTCAAAGGAGAAACCCCGTGTAAATATTTGGCAGCTTACGCTTGGACACAAGGTACAATGTACACGTATTGGGAATCTACTTTAGCGATGTATGAAGACTTAGTACAAAGGTATGCAAATGACGTACGATAGTACGTAAGATTTGTGCAAACGAATCAATGGCTCACATGCTACTAAAACGCTATTATCATTTACTATCATTTGGTTTCTGTAATTGATGTAACTTGTCATTAGATCTGGAAAAATTAGTATTCCGTCGCTAAGACGAATAAATATTTATGCTACATTAGGTAACATTGTCATGGAAATGACGCACGCAAAAATATACCCTTCACATGATTTATATAAAAAAAAATCTTTCTACCACTAACGACACTGTCTTTAAAAGCAAAGGATATAAACACTCTTTGAACATACCAGGTAAAGGGAACAATCCTCTATTCTGATTCGAGAGTCAGACCTTGAAAATTACAACCAATGGATATTGTTGGATGGTCTGACGTCTAAGTGAATACTTTTTTGAAATATCAGTGGACACTTTCCAGCAGGTTTTGGATAATCTGACGACGCCAATAATGTTTCTTTATTTAAAGGTTTAGTTAACCGGCGACGAAGATTATATGCCAATTAATATATGGACTTCGGACATAAGACATATTTGAAATCGATAGCAGCACCACTCAACTTGTGAGACATTGTATTTCAAAGTACAGGACACTATCACCTAATTTGCATATGGAAACTGGTAGGTGAACAATACCGAATTCTTCCAGTATTTACGTTCAACGTTTTACAGAAAATGAGTAATAGTTCGTAGTTTATATTGTACTTGTTGTAGGTAAGATTTTAATTCTTTAACAGGTTTGAACGCTTACGAACGTTGAAAGCTACTTAGGCAAAATATAATTATGTTATCATTTGTTATGTTTTCTGCAGACTGTCCGAGTACTTAGAGTATGTAGTACGATAAAAAAGTCAACTTATCTAATGTGTTTGCACATCGACGAGGTGCACGCGAAAGGCGAATTCTCGAAATTTCATTTACCATACTCTCGAAATCGGATATGTATTTTAATTTGTAACGTTTAGTTTTCTGTAACTATTTGCATTATATATGAGTAAGCAACTGTAGCTTTGGCACTGAAGTAAACTGGGTCTAACTATTGTTCTTTCCCGAATTTTTGAACAGCACGTGAAAGACACATATAAGGATTTTTTTTTACAACATTTGTCATCCCTATGATTTTAAATTGGAGCCAGGTATTTCCATTCCAGTGGAAACCAGTCAAAACCAGCTACTTTATCCACTGATTCGTTATGGTCCGTTATAAATATATTTTTTCCATCATTTATATGTTTGCGTTTTGTTTAATTGTTTATGATTGACTTTGTAAAGCTTATTTGTTCTTCAAGTTGTATATTCAATTATGCTGAACACAGACTTACATATTCAATGGCAAATATGCACTATCACTTTGACCCTGTGATAATATATTATTTTCTTATTTCACTAAGTTGTACTGATGTGGCAGAGTACTGAAATTTAAATATATCCCAGGGACTCGGGAGTAATTTTGATCTCATGAAGTAGTGATATTATATCTATGTTCATGCATCCTATACGAGATAGTGACAAAGAGTACTTATACAACGATAGTTCCGTGAAATTTATATCAATGTGTAATTTATTTGTTGGGCATAGGCAACTCGTGCAAATATCCCAGTTGTTTGAAAGCACATGAAGCGAACGCATAGTGTTGGCCACGTGGTTATATGTATATTATTTTTGACATATGTACACGTTTAAAAAGCAGTTGCTAGAAAATCTTTTCTTATTTATGCGTAATTAAAAACTTATCCAATTGTCCAGATCATTTCTCATAACAACATAGAATATTAAATTTTACCCCTTGCCGAGAACTGAACCCCGGGTGGTTTAGATACTGCAACCATGGCCTTACCCAACGCACAAACCACAATACCGTGTTACGACTCTTTTGTCTTAAACTAAGTAACAGGGAAGAGCTAAACCACCAAGTTTAGAAAAATTCAGCAAATTTATTTCCCAGAAATAGAAAGTGAAAACTTAAAGTGAACATAACAATATTATGAATAAAATCCCAAAGTTTTCCAAATGTTCTATCACATTTCCAAAATTATAGGGTGTTCCGAATGAATTCCAGTGGTGTTATAATATTAAATGTGCTGATGTGCCAAAAGTGTTAAATGTATTGATTTGCTAACAATCTTTATGTATACAGTGATACTATCCAAAATGCCCTTGAGTGAATCGACACTAATTCCAAACTAGTGATTTAGTCCCTTTTAGTTCATTCTAACCTATTCTTTCTATAGACTGGACATTTCTTAACATAAAGGCTATGTGTTTGAGAAAGCAGAAAGGGTAGAAAATATTAGAATGTATCTCCACTGATCAGGCTGGCAAGGCAATCAAGTGGAAAGGAGGATAGTGCCGGAACATTTATTTTCTCCAAGCCATGTTTTCAATTATGTAAACCTGATTGTGATTGCCCGTAACTTGAAATGCAGCACAGAAAACACGAAATCCACAGGAGCTTATTGATTTCGCCGACCGTGGATATTCACACTCAGAGGCTTAACTCAGGAAGAATTAAAACGGTCATTTATCATTGCATAGAGAACAAGAAACGTACCGGTCACTAAAATCAGTTTCCTTCCTTGTATTGCTTTCTCGAAGACGTGGTCTTAACAATCATATCTTTGTAAAAATGTCAACATAACCGTTTATAAATTGATTTAAAAAAGCGTTTATTAAGCTACCTTATACTTCGAATTCAATGTTGCAGTATTGCTTTAGAATATTACTTCATGTATTTTTTAACAAGCAGCCAGCTTATAAAAATATTATATCCAGGATTGTAACATTCTATCAGGGATGGAAAATTCTTCGACTTTGCAAACATTTCATTGCTGGCCTACTAAAGCAGACGATTGGTGCCATTTGTTATCAGTTCCTGCCATGCTAGCGGTATACAATAAGAACAGTCGACATAGTTCAACGTTTATTTCGCATTTAATTGCACTCAACTACAGCTTACAAAATGTAAATGTTGCATAGTACTCTCCAGTTTGTTTTTATATTATGTTGACTTTTGTTTAATTATCTTTTGTGGTTTAGTGCCCTTGAAAACGAAATCGACTTCGTACCAGTTTTGTTCCACTGTTCGTCAAATGCTATGTTATATATATATATATATATATATATATATATATATATATATATATATATATATACCTGCATGAGAGAATTTGACGCACTTAATTTAACAGCATATGCCTTTGAAAATGTGTACATTGTAAGAGATCAGAACTTCACGAATACTATAAATCACATTTGCCTTGTTTACTTGAGGTCCATTTTGCTCGGCGGGAAAATAAATGTGTCTTGGAGACAAATTGCGTACTCATCTTTACTGGCCATTAGGATATATTGCTGAATATTATCACGAACGATGCATTCAAGGAAAATGAATCGACGTGTTTTTCAAAGATCAGCGTAGCTGATATTTCTAAAGAAATGTGTATTAGTAAGTATCCGATTTGACTCTTTCATCAATATTTCCTAATAAATTATACCTACAATTATTCATGCAAGTCAATGTAGTGTAAAATATGAACCATACTGATTTACTTCCTTAATGGGGGAATATTGTTCAGCAGGATGCATCACATCACAAAGTTTCATGACGTCACACAAGATAGACATAGACACGATCCCAAAAAGCAGCAAAATATGTGGTGTAGACCTCAAAGCCCTAAGATCCTTAACCTAATAATATAATAAAATAATAATATTATAATGAGAAATGTAGTTTACAGTGGCATTTTTATACTAATGTGGCTCTAGCAAGGATAAATTCTATCATATGTTTAATAGCTCAAGCAAGGAGAGTTAAAATAAAATTAACCAAAATCAGTGATGTGGGAAGTATGGTTCACAGTGGCCTACATTTGTTACAAGGGTGTATTACTTCTCAAGATTCATTCGTCAAACAAATCTTTACGATTCTAGGCTATACAAATATGCACACAAACATTATGAAAGCCAGTAAAATTTGAAATCTAGGTCACAGTGACATTTGCTATTTTATGGGTACTGTACTGTTATATTCGGATACAATCTTCAAGGTTTTAATTATGCCAACATGAATGGATGGTAGAAAATAAAACATACGAAACGAATGCAAGTCAAAGAGGTGTGAAATGTTATTGACAGTGACCTAGATTTGTGCTTTGAATTAAGTACTCGTCAAGATGCATCCGCGGACCATGTTCAAAGATTCTACGTAAAATAGTATCTAACAAGCATATTTTAGAATGGAATATTCGAAGAAAAATAAATCTGACGATTCATCAATATGACACCATTATTTGATCAAATTGTTTTCAAAGTCAAGTGAAAGCAATATAGCTAAAATATTTTCTTTTCCTCATTGTTTTCGAGTCAACCCATAAATGACAAGTGTACAGTCCGCATAAGAAAGGCCTTTTGTAGAACCTGACCGCATATCAATAGTTATCTCTTGTACCATATTTTCTACGGCTGCAGTGTAATTGTTTAAATTAGCATCCCAAAAAAATATGTGTATAGAATATACAAGAAAATTGAGCGTTTGGTTCATATAAATAGTCAATGGCACAACTGTAAAAGAGTCAGAGGTGTTTCTGTCTGCAGTGGAAGATAATGGCTTGCTTCCGCGCATTACGACATTAAATGTAGGGCCACGACTGTGACGATAAAAGCAGGAAAATGTCCAGAAACGCAAGTTAAACTTGACTGTCTAATAAAAGTTCCTGTTTACTGGAACATGATAGGATATATGTTTTAGATCATCACCTGTCATTTTAAATGGCTGGACCATGATATGATATATGTTTCATACATTTTATCAGATCGTTTTACACAGAGGGCAACCCTGGATCGGAAAAAATATGAACAACTTTCTATCAGCTACACAAAACGCATTCACAAGGTACTTTGAATTGCCACATGTATAATGTAAGTGACGTAGAAAGCTAACTGTGAGAGTATTAAAGCATTAAATTTCATATTTTTAATTAATGGTGGGAATACAATAGAAAAATGATAAATTGTTTGTAAAGATGTATTCATATATATATATATATATATATATATATATATATATATATATATATATATATATATATATATATATATATATATATATATATCTATTAGGTTTACGTGGGTTGTGGTATTTCATTCCCAAAATGGGGTTACGGGAAGGCAGTGATCTAACATACATTTCAAATCAAACGTTATGTACATAAGTGTCTTTCCTCATATAATAACTACATATATGTTCAAATTTAGTATATATACTTATTTTTGTAACCCTATTACTATTTTACTTAGTGGGCAGATATATACATATTGTGGGCAGATTTGACATATGACATTTGAATACAGAATACGAAATACTATGCGTAGCGTTCTTCCCAAAAGGATGAAATATATTAGCGTTCTGCCCACATATACAGTGCATTTATATAAAGTTCAGACTACTGACGACGTGATATTATGATAATACATGCAGTCTGAAATATTTATTCCTCACATGAACATATTTAGGTTAAGAATACGAGGATTGTTTTAGCTTCTAGTAACTTCATAGAAAGTGTTACATAAACAAACAATTTTATATGATATTCATTTATTATCTGACCTGCACGAACTTAGGGAGTGACAGAATCTTAATTCCCATAACAACCATGTGAAAAATATATTTTGAAATCTAAAAAGCAGCCATATTTGGTTAAACGTTCCAGGATTCTTTTGAGGCAAATTTTGTTGTTGACGGCTTCCATCGCAAACATTCAAACTCCATAGCAATCAGGTAGAAACACATTTTCACATCTCGAGAAAATGTACCGGTAAAATTTTAAACAAAGAATTGAAGGAAATATTTAACATGACACAATCTACAAATTCACGTGCGTCTTTTTGGTCTCAATGAAAGCCAAGTGAGAAACATAATTTTGACATCTGCATAAAACCACATTATTTAATGTTTTCAAACTTTCAGGAAATGTTTCATCTGATGTGTTTTAGTAAATGGTTCATTATAGCCACCATATCAATTATCCATCTTTTACATTGTCTTTGGGGGAGGGCACCCGACAGATGCCCCCCCCCCATTGCCAAAAGAAATAAAAGTGTTTTCATGTGTTTGTATCCCCCGTAGGTGTGTATGTCTGTATTGTTTATAGAAATAATTTCGCATAAAAGTTTATTGGAGAGAATTTTGTGGGGTATTTATGCCCTAGTGTTATCTAAAGGGTAATTCCTCTGATCTAGGTTTTATTCCTAGGTTGGACCATATAACCTTGTTTGTATTAGAGACCATTGAAAAGAGTCTCCTATGTGCTATGTGTGCTATCTGTGTCTATACTATGTTGTATGTGTGCTATAGATTTAGCATATTTAATTTTCTATATATGTCGACTAGTTTATTTTTGTTAGAACGTTTTCCATCTCATGTTTAGCAGCTTTATCACTGGGTGTTAGCTCCTTCGTTCTGTCTACGTTATCTCCCACCCAGTTAAAGTTCCCGCATATTATTAAGTTTTACATTGAATAGTTGTTTAAGTACTTATTCAGGTTTTCTATTTAAAAAATCATATCTCTATTAGATGGGAGGTATATGTTTATAAAATTATATTTTTCAGCTATTACATGAATCATTCTTCCGTTAAATAGTTCCCAAACTATACCTCTATTATTTCTAATTATCAATGCAAATCCCCTTATGTCATCTTTAACATAATTATTGGTTATCACAATTACGTTAAGTTTCATTGCTATCCTATCGTGCATTTCTCCTGTTAATTTATTGTGAGTCTCCTGCATGAAGATTATGTCATAATTAGATTATTCTATAATTCTGTCTGCTTTATCCTTATCAAACTCAGTTGTGTTTACTGAGGCTACACGGAAGTTTAATTATTCCATTTCTCCTCTCATGCCAGGTTAACGCAGCTCTTGAAAGGGAATCATCTACACCGTATCTTGTTGTTATTTTCTTGCTTATGGTGTTTTAATTTATTTTAGACTAAGTATTATGTAGGTTAAGTCATATGCTTAAATTTACCTTTGGGAGCACTGGCTCTTTTCTAGTCATGTTCACCAAAGGTTTCACTTGAAAGGTTTTCTTTTCTTTTTCCCTGTTTTGAGAATAGGTGTCGACGTTAAAGGATTTAAGCCTATAAGGTTCACCGTGCCCTCTTCAGTCTGGGATGGGTCTTTTCCCTCCAGGGAATTTTCCTCTTCCCCCTGCAGACTGTTTAAAAGGCAAAAGCTTTTTTTATAGATCTAGGATGTACCCCTCATTCCTTTCATTTATGGCACTGTGTGATCTACCAGCTTTATTTGGGTTGAGGAAGTTCTGCCAGTCTAAGTTTCTTGCTGAAGTTTCGCCCGTGGTTATTACATATGTTGCACTCAAGGTTAGATTTGTTTCCTCAGTATTGTTTTTCTCTAGATTTGTGGCACCTGTACCTTGCTCTTGTACCTCTTTTTGGATGGCATTTTCTCCGTTTTGAGAGTTCTGGGATTCTTGGGGTAGGCCTCGTTTGATTTGTTCTAAGAGCTTGCTAATTTCCTTTTGCATCGCTTCACTCTCTCCCTCTTCTAGGTTTATGACTTTATTTGCAGCTTTGGCTGCGTAAGTTGTGCCTGTCGCTGCCGCTAACAATTGATTTTTGGAATCTTTAGTGACGTGACCCACCTGTTTACAGCGGGGGCAGAGTCTGTCCATTTCACAGCCCTGTACCAGGTCTTTAGGAGGAAACCCATCACGTAAAGGTACGTTGGGATTTTTTCGGCCTCCCTATAAACACATTATTACAAATATTGAGACGCTGGCTGTTGACCAAGATATATTCGTTCAGTGCATGCCGGATAGAAAGACCGATTCAAACAACAACTCTACACTGTAACTGATTGACGGTCTTTAAAAATACTCGGCCTAATTTCGGGGTGTTGTCCATTTTATGTTCAATAAATAAATGGAGAAGGATAAGATTTTTGTGATAGTATATCATTTCCACTCTTCTAAACCTACAGAAATGAGAATTACAAATGACCGTTTACATATTAGGAATTAATCACGGAAACTTTTCCAAAAAAAGAAAATCGTGTGCAATCCAGAGACTGACCATACAAACTTCAGACTCGATTCATCTATGGAGATTATGTGTCTTAAGTTGAAGATACTCTGAATTTCTAAGTTAGCCACCAGGAGAACATGGACCACGGAAACTAAGATGGGACTAATATTAGTTAGGGATGGAGGGCGGGAAAGAAACTGTGTAGTTTGCTCAAATTTTAGTTTATAATAACGTTAAACACATCTGTTTTAAATATATTTTATTGTCATTTAATTTAATAATATGACATTCGATGCGAGTTGTCAAACTCATCTAGATTTTTTCCCAGAAGATACAAAAATGGTACAAAGATACCATTCGTTTAACAAAGATTTGAGTGTATATGAAAAGCGAGGTAAACAATTTCATCTATTAAAAGGCATGCAACATTTCAAAGGACAAACAGAATATACATATACGTATGTACATCAAAAGAGAGAGAGAGAGAGAGTTGCTATTGTTTTTATAGGGTTTAACGCATTTTTTCAGCACAGTATAGGCTATACATGGCGGCCAGTATTATTGGTGGAGGAAGAACCCGGGAAAACATCGGTAAGAATCACCGACCCACGAGAAGCTACCGGCAAGCTTTCTCACATATCCACATTGGTCAAGCCCGAGACTCAAACCCACGCAGACAGAAGTGAGATGGCAGTGATATGTGACGGAGAGCGCTTTAGACCTCTCGGCCACTCGGGGCCCCGGAGAGAGAGAGAGAGAGAGAGAGAGAGAGAGAGAGAGAGAGAGAGAGATGACATTGCACTTGTTATAGTCACTATTTTATATTTCGTTTATTTTATAGATTCGTTACTTAGAATATAATTGTAAGCACTGGAAATGTCTAGTTCCGAGAATATATGTATGAACATTTAGAAATATTACATAGTTTGTTTCTTTACTTATATCGACCTCACATTCCAATAATAAATCTAGACTTAGACTAGGAGTGTACTGAAAGATAGAGCGAAAGAGCTGGGATATTTGGGTATTAATTAAGGGGCAATAGACAAACAAAGTGTTCGACATCTTTATTATCATAATCACACGCACACGTGGAAGAGTTAACTAAATTCACCATGTAACGGTTGAATTTCAGGGGACTACCCGCATCTCTAAGTTTAGTACGTAGGATATTAAGATGACGTTTGCCAGTAGCATAATAGTGTGGTGACCCGTTTGTTGAATAAGAGAAACGTTTCTTAAAATTAGAAAGATCTGGAGGATTTCGGATATCGTCAAGGAGAGAGTTACAAAAACGAATTGTATATGGGTAAAATGTCGTCTGAAATATAAAATCTGGTAGAGATTGGTGTGGTACTTTGAGAGTAACGTAGACGATAATTAGATGCCTCATATCTCCTTTGTGGCAGAAGGTCGCTTAAATAGTTACATACTTGAGTATTTATAATCGAATACATTATGCATAATCTCTCCTTTTTAATTCGTTTTGCACACCAAACAGTTTCCGCATAAAGAGACTATCTAGAAGAATTAATGGGTATTGATCTGTAACGAACCATACAGATTACATCAAAATTTTTTTTCTTCTCTTTATACTCATCTTTCCGAATCTTCAATAGAGTAATTATCCCAGACTCCAGAAGCATATTCTACGGTTGGACGTGTGAATATTGTATATAACTTAACCGAAGTCAACAATTAGTCCTTAATTAGACGATAGTGTTGTGTTTCCTTTCTTATACACCGGCATGGCATGCGGTAGGTTCCACTGTGTTGGGAACACGCTGGCTTCGAGTAATGTATTTTAAAATATTTACAATGGAACACACATTTCTTCAAGTATACTTTTGCAAGTTTATAACTTATTTTATCGGTTCCAGCGGTTTTGTTTACGTCAAGACTAGTTATTACATCTATAATTTCTTGTTTATGTATAATGATGGCAGGAACAAAAGTTTGATTTGTCACTTCCAAATGCGGTAACTGTTTATCATATGTTTTTAAACGTGTAACAGAGCAAAATTACGAGTTCAGCAGCTCGCACTTTACCTGATCATTTGTTGCAAAGTTAGAGGATCGGTTCGTACGTTTCAGTGGAGGTATTAGGTTCAATGTCTTTGTATAATGTACTTGTTATCTCATTATTTTCCAGTAAGGTCGAAGATTTGATCCGATGGTAGGGCTTGAACCCGCATCCTTTCGGTCGCAGGTCTGAGACGCTAACCACTGAGCCACGGAGGCTCCGCTTGAGATTAATATACCCATTTGATATTTTCCAATATTACACCTGTTTAATAACACCCACTAACATAGCAAACGACGGCATGACGACATCTAAATTGGAAGTGTAATGACGAATGCATCGGAATGTAATTTAAAGTCAATGATGTAACCTGTTTTGCGTTTTTTATTGAATATCATTTTTGTCATGTGATACACATAACATAATCTTACATTTGCGATCATTTAAAATGATAAACGAAAATTATTTAAAATGATAAATGAAATACGTTGAATAGTTTAAATCTTTTGCGACTCTCGTGAAAGATCATACATTGTTGTTCATATAATTGCACATGTCATTATAATCATTTATTGAGTTACACTTTGGTTACAAAAGAGACATCACTTTGCTGTGCCCTAAACTTCGCGTGCGAATTTAAAATTTACTTCATCTATTCTGTACTAGTAGAACTCATGAAATGGAGGCATGTTACTTCGCCTCCAATTCTCCTTTCGTGAATAATACGATGGAGATTTCAAATTAACACTGAAAACAGCTGTCTAATAAAATGGTCAGTTCTATATATGTGCAGTTTAGAGCTGGGAGAATTATAACAAGAGAATAGTAAATAACCCCTTCTGTAAAATGCGCAAACTCGCACTTTTACATTTTTAAACTAGTGTCTCTTTCACTCGTTTATACATAATTACAAATACGTGAGTAGTAACTTAGATTAATTAAATTTTCAGACCAAGATCCAAATTCCATTTTCAAAGTATCGTGATTTTTATGATTACTTTCCAGATACATTTTAATTTTTTTACAGAAAATATGAAAAAAAAAAATAATAATAAAGGAAGGTTTTATTATTTTGAAAATGGTGCTTTTTTATAAAGCCCAAAGCAAGGGAACAAGGTTTATGCGTTCAAAAATGAAATGTACTAGTGCGTAATTCGTTCGTTTGAATTTTAAGATACATTTTATTTTCTTGGATTTGTTGTTCATGGGCAATTTGGTCGAGTAATAAGGTCATTGCAGTGTCCAAACCTATAAGACGTTAACGCAGAAATAAATCCTTGTCTAGTTAGTGGTATGGCATAAGGATGAAACAGCACGATTTATAAGCACGTCATCTTACACAAGGAACGGTTTTGGAAAGTTGTTTCTTATTACGTGTATAAATCTCACTCATATGGTCTCATGTTTTGGCGAAATAACTTCTAGTTTTAAAAGAGATATGAAAATAAACAATTGTGAAAAAAACTGTATGTTCATATGGTCTGCACACTCAGTGTGCATAATCAAAATACTCTTCTCAGCGTATTTATAGTCCATATTTTAATATCAGAGAGATCATTAGCAATTCCCATTATCAAAAGACGACCGCATTATGAGTATCCCTTGTCTATGTACTACACTGAGTCTTAATTGTTACTTCAAACAGTAAGGAGACAGCCTATTGGTTCCATATATCTACTCAGAAGTAGATAATAGCGTGCATAAATAAACTGATGTATCAAAAATTCTGTTTTGATATTTCACCATCAACAAAGTTTCTACATAAGACCTAATTGTTTTACATAATATGATTCATAAAATCAAGAGTTGATTTTTTTCTTCTTGTATTTTTATAACGTGTATAATTTATATAATTGACTGTATAATTGTTCCTCATATTAATGACCGATGTTAAGTGGACCAAAGAATTAAAAAACCCAAGATATTTTACCGTTCAAACATGAATTATGTTAATAACAATCTATTTCCAAAATATTCCGTACAGGGATACACATAATGTATCTACATACATGCATACATACATACATACATACATACATACATACATACATACATACATAGTTATATTATTATAGTTTTTCCTTGATTTATTATAATTACATGATAAAAATAATCAAACGAACATGATCATACTAACTTTAACGATAGAGTTTGCCTCGATGAGACGCATCTGTCCGTGCAAACCGTATAGAAATTGTCCTGTAAGAAGAAGAAAACCAATAATGTCACGACGATGTCTGGAGCGTGTGAAAAATGGCTTGAAGGCATTATTCTCCCAAATTACAATCTCGTATCTTGAAGTACGACATATCGACAAGTCGGCACTGAAAAGAGTCATCTGGCAGTGAAAACCGCATGCATTTCGCCATGTCCTTTCGTACGTAATCGTCAGAAAACCGTCCATTTATTTGTTTCTCGGCAGTCTAAATCGATTGGATAATAGTATAAATATAAAGCACAGAGACGAAGCTATCCAAAATTATATAATATGTATAGGTATCATGCTAAATAAGTCTTCATATGTCTGTCCGTACGCCTATACATAAGTTTTCCGTATGGGTAAATAAGTCTTACCATTCTTATACAACAAAACTAAAAGGTTGGTATTGTTTCCTAAATATTGCTTTGATAAGCTACTTTACGGGTAATGAGCCTCAACCCTTGCCTTGTTGACATGTTTCCACATATTTTGGGGATAAAACCATAGGAATGAAGCAGAGAGTCAAGCTATCCAACAGTATATAAAATGTGTACGTATCATGTTAGATAAGTCTTCATCTGTCTTCATATGCCTATACATAAGTTTTCCTTATAGGTAAAAAGGTCTTGACACTAGTATACAACTACATATTTGGACAAATTTGATATCAATTAATATTTTTCTCGGCAGTCTAAATCGATCTATGTGATTAGATTTGTGTAAAAATGCACAAAAACAGTTGGTATTGTTTCATCAATATCGCTTAGCTGAGCGAATTTACGGATATATATTTTCATGATATGTGCTTGCACCCTTGCCTTGTTATGATGTTTCCACGTAACTTGGTGATAATACTAAAGATATAAAGCTTTTAATACCTTGAACAGTTGTGCAGATCTGTATTACCTTTTCTAAGAGGATTTTGCTGGCATGTTACTACCATTTTAAAATATAACTTTGTTATTATTGAAACTACCACGCCCCCCCCCCCCCCCCGAAGATCTGGAATAATTAGATTTATTTACCTTTATGGTTTGGTACAGTTTATTCCTATGAATCACATTAGTTGTCAGTTCCTGAGAGATGTAAATAATAATTGATACTAAACCTTACTTTAGTAGGAAAACAAAATATGTTTAAGTTTAAAATTAAATTCAATCATAGATTATAATAATAAAGTGCACCTAGATTTTCTCCTTGGAATGGAGGCAGATTGGAGAGTATGTTAATTTGGCGAACCTGCGTCCTCCCTCCTGGGAGCTCAGGCAGCTAGGAAAGTCAAGTTACATTTCACATTGATTACACAAAGTGAACATTACTGACAGGCTTGATGTATGGTCCCTCTTTACAGTTCTATTGAACTGTCAGCCGCTTGGATATAAGCCACAAAATAAGAACAAAATCTGCCAACAATATACTGTGATCCTATCTACGACGCTTAAGACAAAGTCCCTGGTGAGAGCAATATCAAGCGACATAGTTACCACAAAGAAGTGTCGGACTGGCGGTTTAATGTAACAAATTTCAGAAAAGCAGTTGCTCATTTCACACAATTTAGCCTTGTTGTTATGGTTCCACAAATTTTTGTGATAACATATGAAGCATAGAGTCTAAGCTATCCAGCAGTATATACAATGCGTCGGTATCATGTTAAATAAGTCTTCATTTGTCTGTGCGTGCGCCTACACATAAGTTTTCCGTATAGGTAAACAAGTCTTACCATTCGTATACATCCACAGATTTGGCAATTTTGATATCAATTTAGATGCTTCTTGGCAATCTGAATCGAGCTATTTCATTAGACTTGTGTAAAAATGCAAAATAAAAGAGTTGGTATTGTTTCCTAAGCGAAGCGACTTTACGGATAGAAATATTCATGATATGTGCTTGTGCCGATGCCTTATTATGATGCTTCCACGTAAATTGTTGATAATACTATATATATATATATATATATATATATATATATATATATATATATATATATATATATATATATATATATATATATATATATATATATATATATATAATGCGTAGTGTCTAAGCTATCCAACAGTAGTGTAAATGGTGTATGTATCAAGTTAAATAACTGTTCATTTGTCAGTCCGTGCGCCGATACATATTTTGTCCTTCAAGTTAAATAAATCTTACTATTCATATACAACCACATATTTGCACAAATTTACTATTAATTTATATGTTTCTGGGCAATCTAAATCGATCTATGCCATTAGGTTTGTATGAAATGCAAAATCAGAAAGCTGGTATTCTTTCATAAATATCGCTTTGATAAGCTACTTTACGGGCTACGATCCTCTACCCCTGCCTTGTTCACATGCTTCCACATATTTTGGTGATAAATTACCATACTAAATATTTCGTGGCGACTTCGTCATTTTCAAGCCGCTTTACTTGAATAAATTAAGGATGTATACAACGTTAATTGTATTGTATTGTGAAGAGTGTTTTATATCAATCTCAACACAAGGAACACAAGTATACCAAAAATTATAAACCTCAACACAATGTATCTGAATTAACATAACTATAGCACTGGCGGCTGTTGTAATAACATTGATGTTCTATAATTCCAGAAGTGACGTACACTGGTCAAACTGATATATTATAGTAAATGTACGTAGAGAGTTAGCGATGGGCATACTTTTATTATACATAATTGCAAAGTGAATCCCTTTGTATTGTTTTGACTCTAATAATGATAGAGATACACTTTAATGTTACACTAATATCACAGCTTACTTTCCAGGTTACTTAAATTATACATTTGGAAATTCAAAATACACTGTAAAGGTGTTTTGTATAACTGTTTGCAGTTGTACAGAGGATACGAATATATTTTAAAACAGATTTGTGATCACCAGGTAGCATTGTGTGTAAACCTTACTTTAAAGATACAATAGGAGTATGAATGTTTAATACATTTACGGTATATAGGCTAGTCTCGTTGAACAGTCTGTGTTTTGGCTGTGACTAAAACCGCATTTAAACAATTTGGAAGGCAAAACAAAGTGTAACGATACCTGACTGACACCACTGCACCTGTAGACAGATTTGTGCCTGGTGTATTTATATTTATAAACTTAGACATGGCTTTTCATGAAATAAAATGATGCAACTATACTAAGCACCTTCATTACCACATTACACATAGTTTATGCTAGCAAACAATTGTACATTTCCTATAACAGTATTTATATTTCATAATTTTTCTTCAGGTATAAATTCCAGATTATTCATTTGAATTTCTAAGTTGGATTAGCTTGCTAATGCTAATAAATTGTTCAATTGAAAGGTATGCATCTGGTATTCTAAAATGTATTTTGTATATCTAGTTTTCATCATTCTTGCGAGAGGAAGAATTATGCAACCACAAACATATAACTTTTTGCTCTATTGATATTATGTACTTCTTAAACCCGGACTGGTATAAGGTGAAGTGTGCATTTGCAACAAGCAGAATGGAGAGAATGTTGACACACCTCTAGTCTGCTTTCATGTACTGTGACTGAAAATGTTTTTATATGTGATATGAGGGAAACTGCATGCTGCCTAAGGTAGACAGCGGATCGAAAAATGGCTGCGCCCATGAGCTCGAGAAATGAACTTGAAATAGTCCAATGTACACACACTTTAGCAGTTATTAAAATAGGGAAAATTAATTTTATGACAGTAGACAATACTAACTTCTAAAAGTGCAATAAATGAAATATAACATATAACCAGGGTCCCTCAATGGGACTGACGCTCTACTGGGCAAAATAAATTTCCAATAATTCAAGATAAGACAATTTCTTCCTTTAAACTGTCGAGTATTATAATCATTTCCCGTATCCTTCAGCAATAACCAGATTTTCAAATTCGCGGCTGTGGTACTCATAGTGGATGTCAACTTGGCACCAATTTCATTAAGGATAAAGTATACATCATTAAAAGTGTATTGGTGAGAATCACGTGTCATAATGATCATTCATTCAAGGGGAGTAGTGAAAACAAGATTTAAAGGCAGCCGTCGTGATAGCCATATTTTGATGTATAACTGACACCAGTTTGATTTAGGACTTGGTGAAAAATCCATGATTATGATAATCCATTCAACATGGGGTTTCCACTAAAAGACTTACGATTTTTAAGGCAGTCGTCGTGGCAGCCATATTGGATATACGAATGACACCATTTTCATTTAGGACCAACAAGGTATTACAAGAATTGTATTGGTGAAAGCCGCATGTTGATATACCATCCATTTGGAGAGGGGTAAAGATAACAATATCTTCAATGTATGACTTTCCATTCAGGAGGAGTAGCAATAACAAGATTTTCAAGATGGCTGCTGTGGCGGCCATACTGGACATCAGATCAGCACCATTTTTATCCAGGACCAGCCAGACAAAATAAGAAGTCTTTTAGTGAAAACCCCATTGACATGACCATCCATTCAGCAGGAGTTGCAATAACAAGATTTTCAAGATGGCTGCCATGGTGGCCATATTAGCCATCAGATTGGCACGATTTTCAATCAGGACCAACTAGACAGCATAAGAAGCATTTTTAGTGAAACCCAAATGTTGATATAACCATCCATCTAGGAACAGTAGCGATAAGATTTTTCAAGATGGCTACCATGATGTCAGATCAGCACCATTTTCATTTAGGATGAATCAGACATCATAATAAGTCTTTCAATGAAAACCCCATGTTGATATATCCATCCATGTTGGAGCAGCAACGATAAAAAGATTTTCAAGATATCCACTGTGGCAGCCATATTGGATATCAATTAGGTACAATTTTCATTCAGGACCAACTTGACAATATAAGAAGTTTTTCATGAAAACCCCATGTTCATATGACCATCTATTCAGGAATAGTAGCGATAACAAGACTTTCAAGGTTGCCACTGTGGCAGTGATATTGGATGTCCAAGCAAAACCATTTTCATTTAGGACCAACTAGACCATGGGATGAATGTGTGTAAAGTTTCAAGGCTATCCTATGACTAGTTTGGGAGAAGTAGTATTAACAAGCATGCTAACATACAGTCAGATGATGAAGGGATGACAGATAACAGACCATCCCATAATCTCCTCTAGTTATGACCAGTAGAGCTATAAAAAGTAACTTTAGTTTTTTTCTTCAATGTACCTGTTTAGTCCAGGAAATGAAGATGACCAAGCGGAGATAATAGTCTTTTGACAGGTGCATAAGGCCAAACTTTATAACCCTATTTACACCCAACAATCATACACCAAAACAATGGAAATATAAAATTATTTTAAAGATACCTAACGTATAAAAGGTCTTCTTTAAATAGCCAGTATAACCAATGAGGAAAACCTGGGAAATCATATTCCTTTAAAAGTCAAGCCTTGTGCAAACTATGAAACTGTAGAGTCGAACCTTACAACAAATATGAACATTTGTGCTTTTCTCTTTTTCATATCATCATGTATGATTCTCTCAATAAACTCATACATTAATATTGATGCTATAAATAAAAAAATAAGCTAATCAGCCTATCTTGCTGTTGTTGATACAATGTTTTGTGGCAGTATTGTGCCTGAAATGTTTCTTATTGTGAGGAAATTGAATGTTGTAGAACAGTGAAGTAACATGAACTTGGATTAGATGAAAGAAAAATGTAGGAAAATGTTTCTTTTCATTCATTTGTAACAAAATAAAGGAAAAAGTACAAGTCAGATTCAGTTGCTTCCTTATACTACTGTGAGAAGAATGAGCAAACTTTGTACCCTGTTAATCTTTTTTATCCCTATTCAACCTATACATTTTATCAGTGACATATCTTGAATGAATGTGGTAAGTCTTGCGTTCCTGTCTTTAACGTAATACTGGTTGCTATTTTGAGAAAATACAAAATGCATTTTTTAAAATAGTTCACGTTTCCTATTCATGACTGATTAAGATAAATGTTGATTTGTTCAATTACTGATAAATGCACCGATACTGTTACTTGAAAATAAAACAATTTCTCTTTAGATTGTGTCTGAAAACATAAATTCAAGAAAAATTAATTTCTAACATATCATCTCAAAAATATACTGCGTTAAAATTATTTTAACAAACATTTGTTGGTGTCTTAAAACCAACAGCCTGCAAAGACACAGAGAAAATAAATATTTTTAATGATCTGATAGGCACTGACACTGCTACACAATCTAGTTAAAAAACGCATGGTGTATGGATCAGATGTAATGTCAATATTTATCCTTGCACAATTGTTAAAGTAGTAGATATTTGGTAAGTCCATTAAGAAAGCTTTCTTTCCTCTTTTATATTCTGCTTTGTGGCTGTATGGTGCTTAAACGATTGTTAAACATGATGGCCAAATAACTGCATGGGATAATTATGGACACCTCATGTCCGATGACTGATATATCCAGTTTGCTCCGAGACCCACAGCAGCCAACCCAGATAATCGAGGCAGGATTCAAACTGGTGACCCAACGATCATGCATCCATAGCGAAATTATAGCATATGTGATGCAATTGTAACTACCCTTGCTGTCCAATTTTGATGCAATACATAAATTGTTCTTCCTTTACTAAAATAAATGTGGCGTAGTCCTCTCAAGACAGTAGCACTTCAAAGTAACTACTTTGCAAATTGATTGTACAGCTGATGTTATTCAGGTGTCAAGTTTATTACCTAAAAGCGATGTTCATATACATAACTAAGGAAGAAAAACGTGGGTATTGGATTATTTACCACTGTCAATAATTGGCTTACTATTGTCCTTTTCAATACGTTTATACGATTTCCTCTTCCCTGCACCCCACCCCCAACTTCGAGTGTTGGAGCCATTAACTGTACTGTATCTGTACCTGCGTGCTACTCTAAATCCCCATGAAATAGTATTATTTGGAGAGTGCAGTCGAGAGTACATGGAGTGAACATATTGTTTCCTTTTTTAATAAAATAATTATAAGTATGCAGTAAAGACGAAATATTCGTGGCTAGTGGCCAGTTATTATGATATTTTAAAAGATATCACTCAAAATGCGTTATGTTAAGAGTTATAACTGCTCAATACTTCTTCAATAATAATAAATAATGCCATATATATATATATATATATATATATATATATATATATATATATATATATATATATATATATATATATATATATATATATATATATATATATATATATATATATATATATATATATATATGAAGTTTCAAAAATGGCCAGACATACTGATATCAGTTTGCCTTTATGACAGACTTTCTTACTGGACTATAGGACATGAAGGCTATCATATTTCAGATCTTGAGTATACTTGTGCTAGAATCCAGCTGATTATAACTGCTACCTACAAGGAGAAATGTATTGTTATGTGATTATGCAATTGTTGCTGTGTAACTGTGCGGTCACTTGGGTGTAGACTTTTCAGACTTCATTTGAGAAACAATAATCTTCTCATCACCATTAAGCAAAAATATTTGGGGAAGACAAATAAAATATAAATACACGTATCTGTATTGATATGTATGTGACCAAGTTAGATGTTCAGGCCAATAAATATCCTTTATATTCCACGTGTTTTTACATTTTGTATTTGAACGTGCTGTTTTAAAATTCCAAGTCCAAAACATTCACAATATTATATCTATATCATTTTCGACAGTAATTGTTTGTTGTAGCTGTGCATGGGAAAGTAAGTAAGTATGCAGGTATGTATGTATGTATGTATGTATGTATGTATGTATGTATGTATGTATGTATGTATGTATGAATGTATGTATGTATGTATATGTATATATGTATGTATACATTAATGTAAGTATGTATGTATGTATTAATGTATGTATGTATGCATGTATGTATGTATATATGTACATATGTATGTATATATGTATGCATGTATGTATATATGTATGTTTGTATGTATGTAAGGATGGATGATGCATGGAATTTCACACAGTAAAGGGATCTGTGGTAGCTCAGTTGATAGGGAATAGACTCATAATTCTAATATTCATACGGAAAAGCCACTCAGGCCAGCATTGGGTCTACTGCTTAGATGTGTCCTTGGTAAACTTATTTCACTCACATTTCCTTGGCCAATAATGTGTTAAAAAGTGCTGACAAGAACAACATAAACACAAAACAAAATTCATCCGCTACAATTTAGCATCTAGGGGTTGATATTATAATAGCTTTTTAAGCAGACTTTAAGAATAGTTATTTAAATTGACAAATAAACACATTTAGCTTTGGTTTTTATCAATTCATTACAGTAACTAGTTTGATAAACATAGAAAAACAAATTTTCTGCCATGAACTGTCCTATCAATGTGACCAGCATTTCATTGTCAATATAACTTATGTCTGAATGCATTTAGTGCTTGATAATTCTTGTTCACAATGGCTTCTACAGACTACTATTTCTAAAATGTTTGTGTTTCTGCTTGTATTCTCTGGCTTTTGTAAAGTAATAAATGGTTACATTGTTTGATTAATTTGTTGCACCTGCATCAGCTGCCAGGTGAAAGTTATGAATACTTTTATTTTAATGTCATATATTATTTAATACACTGCATAGAAAACTGACCATTTTCATTCTACATTCAGGCTCATACTCTATTCAACAGGTGTGTGTGTGTGTGTGTGGGGGGGATAACTTTGCAGGCAGCAAGGTTCCAACACTGCCTTACTTACATGGTCGTCAGAGTATTAGAATTTGTAGTTTTGAGTCAGTGATAGTTTAGAGAAGATGGTAATAAAGGTATCCATATAGTCAAAACCTTCATGTGTATGGCTCCTTTACAACTTTAAATGTGTACAATACTTAACAGAATGTAACTTAGTTTAGTAAACCCAGTCAAGGAAAATGAGAACAAACTCATATTCAAAACCTTATTACTTTATTTTTTTTCACGAAAATATTCAAAGCATAACCAAATGATTATTATAATTATTTTTAGGCTGCTGACATTCTTCCCGTACAACTTTTGTACCCACTGCTATTTCTTTGTCTCTCTCTCTCTCTCTCTCTCTCTCTCTCTTATTAATATATACTGAACCTAGAGCTTATGAAAAATAGGTAAAAGTAGTACTCAAAAGCCTTTGTTAAATAAAAAAACTTGTAAGCATCAGTCTGCTCCAATCATACACACGCATGAGCACATAACTATTTCTTATTAATAAATAATGATATTATATAATACATTTGATTGGTTCGGTATTTTAAAGCAAACATCTTTTCCTACACAAATTACATAAAAAATGATTTAAGGTTGTATCATGTCACTTGTGTACAGAAAGCATTGATCGCATGTCTGTCAAAATGTATTAATTGTGTGAGAATTATCTGTGAATATACAACATGAAATTAAATCTAATGCTATTGTATAAACGTGTTTAAATATGTGGTTTAAATATTAGATGCATATAAAGTCTTGAACATAAATCTACCAATCTAACCATTTAGGTTCAGTTAAAGTTTTATTGTTAGCCAGTTAAATAATTTAATAGTGTGGACAATTGCACATATGCAGATGAAACTATAATAGTATCTCAAAAAGGATACATATAGATCGCCATAAAAGTCATAAAACGTATAAAAAGATAACTTGTATTTCCTTTTGATGAATACAGAATTCATGGAATATATGCTAAGAGAAGGTACCTGTATACTGAATGCAAATAAATATTAAAAAAATGATACAAAAAAATCGTTGCCAGTACCACACACTGATAACTTGTGATAAAATTTCCATATATTATAACCATGGCTATCTCTTTCACGCTTTAAACACATTTGCACATATGCATCTTAATATAGTAATCCTTCTGTCCATCATGTCATTACAAGTCCAAAGTTCAAAAGCGAGACTGAATTTCACCCAACATTTTAGAAAATAGAACAATTGTGTACATTTTTCCAAAGACAATCAATCTGGTTTTAATTTAAAACGTGTTACATTTTTGTAATGAGTACCCTCTTTGTATATTGGTTTCAGCTATGTGTGCATACTGGATGGTTTGGGTGCCATTTATGTGACATTAGCAATGATTAATTCTTGTATCTATTAAATGTAACCAGACAGGTCCTGGACCATTCCTGTGTCTTTACAAGTTATCTGAGTTTAAAATTTGAAAATAGTTATTTTCTTTTAAGCAGGAGGGAGACACTTTTCAATTAAAAACTATTAAAATGAAAAACTTAAGATTTCATGCCTGTATACCTATTTTTTTGACGTTGAACTTTTTGATTGGAACAATTCTTACCTCTATTTGCAAACCCGTCCTGACATTTCCTTATATTTTCACATAAGTTACCTACTTATTCTTAAAAAACAAAGTCAAGGCTGGCACTAAATTGCCTGAAAACTTCTCAGAAGAGTTTATTATTATTATTATTATTATTATTATTATTATTATTATTATTATTATTATTATTATTATTATTAAAATTGTCATTATCATTATTATTATTATTATTATTATTATTATTATTATTATTATTATTATTATTGGTATTAGTATTAGTAGCATTAGTATTATTTAATGTATGTGGATCAATTTGTTCTCCAGTAATAACAACATAAACACTTCTAAGCCATCATAATAGGCAATCATAAGCTGTTACATTATATTAAGGCGATTAAAATTTAAATCTGTATATGAACAAATGTATTAGTTTATTATAGATTAAAGATGAAGAGTATTCACCGTACTGTGAATGGAATCGTCAGGCCCCAGTCAATACAGTCCCACCTGAGTAATTTGGTAATTTTGAATCCATATTATGGGCGAACGCACATAATGGTCAAAGAGGGGAACCTGCTTCCCACCCAATTTCATCTCTAACCATGATTTGGCCTAAATCTGTAAAATTTAATAGCTAACCACCACATGTTAACCACCCTCCCCAACACAAATAATTGTGGGCGCCCTTGGTCCATACTAGCTTAGTAAATTGGTGTTGGTTGCAAAAGATAGGTGCACACCAGGTGTTTAGTAACCAATAGGGCTTTTATAAATTATTTTAAATCTGGTCTATATATTTAAACAGAAGAGAGAGAGAGAGAGAGAGAGAGAGAGAGAGAGAGAGAGAGAGAGAGAGAGAGAGAATGAAAATAATCAAATAATGTTTCCTGATTTGAGGACAACAGTACAAGCCAGCATCATGTTACTGCTTTACACAAGTTCATATAGTGAACTAACTAGTTGTCCAAGTGTTTAGAAGAAAGGGTCAGGATTATATGACTATTCTAATTTCATCTTAGTTTATATTAGCTTCACCCTCTATTCAATAGCATAACTAGCCAGCTGCGTATGTCTATCTGTATGTGTCTTATTCATTATGTGTGTTTGTTTGTATGTCTCTCCTGAATTCATTCTGTCTCAGTGGCACAAAAGCTAAATAAATTACTATCACATAACTTTGGACATGTTTTCATGATTATAAATAAACAAACATATTACATGTTTTACAATTGTAGGCAATTCTATAGCAGTATGTTTTACATATTATTTCAACCTGTTGGCAATGGATATTTTACTTTTGGACTTGGGACTATTTTGAAGAAAACATTGTTAGCACAGTTGACAATATCACTAGATTATTGTTTATGATTGTCACATAATTCGCTTTTTCCTACATATATCATAACTTTGTTGCATTCAATTTGTATGATGAAAAAACTGAAATTGAAATTATTATTGTTATTATAATTAGTATCATTATTATTTTCATTAATCGCATTAATAATATAGATTTCATTAATGTGCAACAAATAAGTATTCAAGCTGCAAGTTCAAAGATACATATAAGCTCTATGCGTCTCTTAGTTGTGGTGATATCAAATAACGCTATTTGTTGCAACAACTGTCCGGCAAATATATAATTTAATAATTTGTTTCATTCTTAAAGCATAGGGATTATATCAGGAAATGTAAATCCATGAAATGGAATAGATTAGTAGTTATCCAAGATAAAATATAAAGCGTGTACACCGAGTTCTTATTCTAAACATCTGACCCATATTAAAACAGTTTCAATGAAGTATTTTGTTTGTATGTTGTAGCATTTTAAAGCACCCAAGAACATATGTATATGTTACTTTGTAGAAATGGTCACGGACTGACCAGATTTCGCATGTACCTGCCCGGCTGGGTTTTAAGATAATAATTTGATTTAACTGGGTTGATCTCCCTATCCCTGCCGTAATAAATATTAAAAAAAATATAAGACAAAAATATCTTTACCTTTGGGTACAATAGGGGACTCAGAGATGTGTGGATAAACCGGACAAAATGTGAATTTAGAAATGTGACCCTACCGTGTACAGGATGAAAATTCCATACCCGTTAATACCTAATAATTTGCTA
>JAPYKE020000048.1:285000-505000 GCA_028554795.2 Sinohyriopsis cumingii
GCAGACAAGTCAAGGTGGACGAATTATCTGAGTAAGCTTTGCACTGTCCGAAACAGAGAGGTCATTAAACAATATCAGAGGGGAAGCTTCAGTAATATGGTGAGAATGTACATTGCTAAAGAGACTTTGCATTCAGATGATATACAAGTTGGGAGACAATATATAAAAGATTGATTTGCCAAGAACATTTTAAAATTAACTTTGTTTTGTGAAATGTTGAATGGTTTGGTATACGAGTCTTTAAAATGACTAGAAAACGTTGATCTCATTTACCATCCGAGGAAATCTGGTGTAATGAGATCATAAATGATTATGGTAATTCAGATGAGAAATGTACTGGAACAAAACATCTTTTCTGAGACTTTTTAAATGAATGAGAGGTTAGAAAAATGGTGGTGGTTCTTTAAATAAGTATGGTTAAGTGTTATTTTTTAACAGTGGTTATACAACGGAAATTGTATAAAATGATGCGAATTTCCTGGACGAGAGAGAAATATTGATATCAGTGGTTAGCGAAGGCAATTTTGAATCGATGCATTCAGGCAGGAGGGATGTCGAAGTCTGAGTTTGTATGACTTTGGGGCACTCTTCTTCAGCACAAGGCTTTGGGATGCTCTTCAACACAAGGCCAATAAAAGATGTGTGTTTCCAGTCAGGTGACTGTCCCTACGTTTCATTGCCAAACCTAGCACATCCTCCCCTCCACTGGGTTACAAAATCCTCAAATTGATTTTTGTATCTAATTAAGCTGATTTGTCCCGATATCTGAAGTGCTTAGTACATTAGATATACTAATCATTATTATTTATATAATGTTTAACATAAAATATATAAAAAAATTTTAAAACAATTATCCAGAAAATGATTCGTTCACCTAACTGAGCTGGTTTAGCCCAGTACATGTAGTGCTTAGTATATGAGTCGATTGGAATTGCGTTATCAGGCTTATCTCTTTTCGATTTATCTTTGTCATGAAATACATGTGGAAACAATTCCTGAAGGTCGATATTAATTACAATAGTGTTATACTTCTCGATTAACTTGGTTTTTGTATCAGGTATAAATCAAAGTGTTAACAGACGTGCAATTGTAAACTTAACAAATTTGGATAATGCAGTTTTTTTGATCTTCCTAAAACTCAGATGTAATATTGATTATTTATTTAAACATCCTCTTTCATATAATGCCGGAACTAACAATAGGAATATAATTTAGCGTTGCATGGTTTATATTATGAATTATGTTTGTCACACGAGCTGACATTTATATAAAAAATAAATATTCATCAGTTAATGTATATTCGTAAAGGTAAAACATAAGTGTGTGTAATCTTCGTTAACAATGTATATTTTCTTCCATTTGCCTTTGATATTTTGCTCATACATTATTTGCAAACTGGATCTTACATTTTCATAAACATATCTTTTGCATGCATTTATTGTCAAGCTTTTCTAGTAAATGTTTATCAATTATACATATGCACATTCCACTTATATATGCACACTCCATTTACAATATTAGTTGTAATTGCTATTTGAAATGATTATATGTTTAACGTAATGGACCACGTTTGGATAATTGTGAAGTATTTGAGCTATATTTAGCATATCTAAAAATTTTCTAAAAGGTTGACACTGAATGTATTTATTACTTATGGCAGTGAAAGCTCAAATAATATATTTAACAAAATCCAGCTGATAACAATAGTGGTGCATTACAGCTTTCATTACAGAAAATGCAATTTGTTCATTTATTGTAACATTTCAAGCAAACGTACAATAGAACGAAACAAACACACAGATAAACAACAAGAAAACGAATGAAACAACACTATCATCCACACACAAGCACTGAAACAACAACGACTACATCAGAAGCATTGATCTCAAAAAGCACATTCAAAGGGAGCCATAGAGTGTCATAACAATATTATCAATAAACAAGGTACAGAAGTCGTTGCTCAGAGCTGGGCGATACCGGGATACAATGATTTTGGCAATATCAATAACAATTCATTTTTTTATTCTTTCCAAATAATTAATAGCTTGAACAACGATCTTGATAATTCTGAAATTTGCAGAGATCTGCTAAACGTTGTTGACAGGAAAGGAATGTCATTCTTTTTTGAGATCATGCTATACCAAACCATATTATATGCTGCATTTGATGACATAATATTGATACTGACGAGTATCATTATTTCGAATTTGGAGATGAAAAATGCATGGACATGGATTCATAAATAAAGAAATGATTGCCATATAAATTGTTGTAATCGTATCCTAGGCATCCGACAATTTGTAATATTTTTAAGAATGAAAATGAATAATTTAAATTGGTAACCTGTATGAAACTTGTCAAAATAAACACGTACACCAAAACTTTCTCTTAGATAATAGTAATATCAATCAAACATATTCGAAAACGGGATGCCCTACAAACATGACAGTAATCGCCGAACTGGATCCTCTGCTCATTAACGCTATATCTAACCTGTCTTTGTGATCTGAATCAGCTCATAGTATTATTATGTAAGATAAGCAGCACAGGTAAAATGCTTAATTGTCAAATCGAAACAGTTTTTACTGGCATTAATACTTACAGACATTAGATTCATTTTTTATTTTATACATTGCTTTCATCATGTATGTTGCTAGCATTTGTTTAGCAATATAATGATCCGTTATTTTGGTAAACTTAAAAAAAATCTGGGAACTGGAAAATTGCTAGACGTAACAAGCTACGATCGAGGTGGGAACATATACACTGTTAAGATTCACAACACTTACTCTCTGTAGATGATAGTTATATGAGACAAACTATCTCCAATGGGCATATTAAAAGGACTAAATCAGGTGGCGCTATTGTTTGTTTCTAAATTAGTAACATAGTATCTGAATGAAAATTAAAAAAAAAATATTAATATCACGCTCTAGAGAGACTGCTACTATGAGTTTGCTAAGTCATTAGCTGTTTTCTTTCCGTAGAGTTTTTGAACTGATTTATGCCCATACGCACATGAGGATGCAAAAACACATCTTAATTTGAAATGGTAACACAACGAAAGATTGATTAATTCAAGGTCTCTGGACCTAGCTGGGCAACGGGGACTTTCCAAACCACTGAGCCAGTATTGTTTGAGTAGAAGTATTCCAACACCACCCAACCATACACAAACCCAAATCGCTACGAACTTATTCTCTACATACGGCAAAAGTTATGCATCATTGGAATTTCGCTAAATATTTAAATCATTTTTAACCAACGACTATATAATGCGGGCGACACACTTGGTTTCTATTTTGTTTTCCTTCCAGGAGACGTTTCTGTGTGTAGATTGTAATCGCACTGTTGTTTAAAGTTACAAATCCCAGATGAAACGTGCTAAACCTATGGCAGAATGGTGCGCGAATAATACAAGAACGATTAATATATGGAGAATTGTATTATACTCCAGAAAAGTCGCTTTTGCCTTATACGGCAGATTTTGTTTTTAATTATTAGTGCTTTACTTCTACAAACATGTAAGCAAGTACATCCGATATAGTACATCTATATATTGTATCATTCTGATCTTAAATAGACCACTAATTTCAGATGGGTCAATAGTCTTGACTGATTGCAAATTTGGTTGGTAGTGTAATGTTTTCATGGACTGATGACAATGAATTCCTGACTTTCAGATTATATTTATGTTGTGTCGTTGAAACGTATGCAAATTTATGAAGTATTATAGAAGACAATGCTGCGCATAGTGTTTAACTGTGAAATGATCATTCACTTATACAGTTATGTAGATAAAAGATGCATGTGTATTTGCTTATCAACACTTATAACGCTGGGAATGAACGAAAGTCACGATACCGTCGTTTAGTCCAAAAATAATTAAAACCCACATCATTTCGTATGAGGAAAATATGCTAAATTTCTCCACTGATCATTTATTTTTCAGCAATAGTTATGTATATTTAAAGCAAATGTAAACATAATATTTCAGGTTTTATAGATTACACTTGCTGATTATGAATTGAAAAGTTTGTTCGTAATCCATAGATTGCCTTTTACTATACTTTTGTATCCATTCCACGATATGATGGAAAGAAATGTATGTTATCGATCCCATTTTCCAAATGAAATATTGGCATGATTCTTTCCAAAGTCATCTGGAAATACACATTTTGATCTAGTCCAAATTTGTATGTTACAAGATTTTAGTGTTCGATCCAATGCTTGTCTGGTAAATAATACGTGGGCACAATCTCAAGTTGTACGTACTGTTGGAATTAATCCAAATATTGACATGAACGAGATATTTATGGATCATTCCGAAGTTTTCCTGATCAGATGTGTTCGTGTGTGATCTCAACTTTGCTTGGCAAAACAATTGGGAGGAGGGTCCTAAATGTCACTCTGTAAGAAACATTTGGGATGGATGCATATGTTGTTGTTATCGATCCAAAGTATCTATGAAAGGATTTTCTTACTGCGATGGTGGTGGTGGACGGGGGGAAACCATACCAAGGGTACTTAATTAAAACAGTGTATGTTCATACACATGCAAATCTTGGCTCATTAAGTTTAGAAGGAGCCACCGTTATGTGCACCATTTATTGATTTTTAAGAAATGTTTTATAACTGCATACATATTGAAACCACGAATTTTGATTGAGAATTCATTAATGAATAGGACATTGTAAGAAATACTCAAAATTATTATATAATACACTTATAGTATTCCCAGTCTACATTCCCACCAACGTTCATATATGAATAGTTTTGAGATGGGTTTTTGTACAATTTAGTTATTTAAATCATTTATTGTGCTTACAAGATAAAATATGTTACACCGTTATCACATTAAATATCTTAGTCGATATAAGGTTTGCATTTGATATCGTCAAGAAGCAGTATGTTATATCTGGACAACTAAGTAACAATCTAATCACAATTCTTTGCATACAAATATACATATCGCAGCCTTTAAATCAAAGTTCTGAACTAAACAACATTCAAAGTAGAGACAAATACAATTAAGAGAAAACTTACACACTTCTTGACCCGTAAAGCAGCTGGAAATTATTAATTAAATACCTTCTGTATCGTATCCTTCAAAAAATTAAATTTGTGTCTGTTTTAGCACTGTGACATATATGCCGAAACACCTTGCATTTTGCAGAAGTATTTTTGGATGGTAATTCCAGCCACCGCGTTTCGGAGAGTTAGAACTTGTCAGTGTGAACTGATTTCTTCACTGTAACAAGAGTTGTCCCTGTGAATATAGATCATGACATACGTCATTTGTGGTTAAATTAAATCTATAAACTTGCGTTGTATATATACACATGTTTTCCTCTGATATTTAGAGGAATGAATTTCCGATCATATAAAGTAGTTCCAAACACTTTTATAAAGTTGAAAGAATAACGCAATCACAAGGTACTTTGCCAAAAGCACTTGACCCCATGTCCTAATTCTCCTTAATCCATTTGAACTAAATAACACAAATACCAATAAATAACTTTACACAGTACAAAAACAAGGGGTGAGTGACTCACAATGATTTCGCAGCGATAGAATGAAGTTACTCACATAGTAAAAACGGTGGTATTTTTACTCATACAGAAAAAAATCTATTCACTCAAAAACTTAATAATAATGAAAACAAATTGACAGATGCACAAAATATCTTTACAGTCCAAATAACACACTGAGTATTACAAAACCCAAAACCTCTGTCTGCGTGGGTTCTAGTCTAGGATTCGGCCAATGTGGGTATGTGAGAAAACTTGCCAGTAGCTTCTCGTGGGTCGGGGGTTCGTTACGGGGTTTACCGGGGTTCTTCCTCCACCATTAATAATGGCCGCCATGCATAGCCTATCGTATGCTGAAAAATGGCGTTAAACCCAACAACAACAACAACAACAACAAACCCCCAAAATTAGCCAATGGCTAAAATAGTACGTGAACGGAGATACACAGTCTGTCACCAGCACTCTTGGCTAGCAGTCACACTGGTCAACGAAGCAGTCAGTATTCCAGGTTGGTCAATCAAGCAATCAGCGCCCACCAATTTCTGTCAGCATCGCCCGATGTACTGCTACTCAACCAGCAACAATTTACTCAGCTTTACTGCTACTATAGTTTATCTTCACAGCTGCTACTGTCAATTCCTATGGTTAGCTCTACAGCTTGCATCACGACGTCTCCGATCACTCCGATAACTCTGATCACTCTGATCACTGTGGTCAGTCCGACCACTCCGATCACTCTGGTCAGCTGAAAATACATCTAAAACCGTGTAATATGCATACGGTAAGCTACACATATTACATTATCGGCACAATATTTACAAAATCCACAAGTTCAAAAGTGTACGTAACCGTGCCGACAGGGATCCTACGGTACTAAAGGTTTCTTAAAAATGTAACTTTACATATTGATAATATAACTCTCTTTTTAAGTCACAGATAAAAACAGAAAATATTTGCATGATACTACGTGAGCCAATGCTACACAGAAAAGAAATTACAAAAGTAAACGTCGTAGTACAACATTTATAACTTATACACAAGACATTAATAACTCACATACATCTACAGATGAAGATATGCAAGTCCTTAAGGTAGACCTCTCACTGACAAGACATTCCGTAATGTAAACATTTTGTCTCACGGTGAGGCATTTATACACAGACGATGTTAGCAATACATGTCTGTACGCTGGAAGCATTCGGTTCTTCCCATCGAAAGCACTTCGCACGTGCGACATAGGATGAACCGAACTCACTATTTCGAGAGCTTTGTAGAATATGCATAAATCACCCTCGGGTAATCGTTGTACACCCCCCCCCCCGAGTACTTGTATTTAATAAATGAAAGGATTTATACAATTCCGTGACACATACATACATGAATACATACATAAATACATACATACATACATACATACATACATACATACATACATACATACATACATACATACATACATACATACATAAACATATGTATACGAATAATATCAAATGTCCCAATTAAGGACATTATTTTATTTCGATGAAGTAAAAAGATGGGGTTTTGCTTGTATTCGAACCATAATTTGTTTGTTTACATGCAGTGCATCTGTTATTTATTATGAGGCCTGCATTGCATTTTTCTGTGTCTCATTTTGTATTGATTATATACAATGTATATATGTAATGTCCACTTTTGGTATGAATTGAAGTGATGTGTAGAATGGTACAATAATTCATGCATATTGACTTTTACTGTCAGCTACAATTTAGCTCGTTATTGTATTTACAGAGCCTTTGAAGAACATACTAACCGATGAAAATTCTTCTCATATATATGTTTTGTAAACTTGGTCTGAATATTCGTATGGACAGATCGATGTGCACATTGACATCATAGTTAATTAATATGCTTAACTTCCGCAGTATCTATCCAGACAATTGCTAATATGTTCGTTCTCTCAAAAATAAGGAATGTTGCATTATGAAATATAAAGGAATTCCAAGTTTCTAAATTTGTTCATGTTTTCAATCCTTCATGCAGCATCTTTTCTCAGAAATAGTTTGCTGGAAAAGAATAATTTAACATGCACCAGTGAATCACAAATTTATGTTAGGCCATCTAAAATGTTTTGTTCCCAAATTCTAAGATTTTGATTCAGTGTCCATTTTTTATCTGAAGTTTGGCATTCCTGGAAAGAAACTTTTGTAAGATGCAAGTATCGATGAATAATTTTTATATGTTATTTTTGATTGTTAGTGATACAAATGGAAAATGATTTCTACAAGAAATAAATTGATAACACATTGTTTGTTGTACCTATCCACAGTCACATTATTTCATTTCTGTAGCATTATTGAATGTCAATCACCATGAAGCCAGCTTATATATCATTAAATTATACTCATCACATGACAGTTAAGCGTGACATATTATTTTAAATCTCTTTATGTTATAAAATGGGCCATACTTAAAACAGAAAGACATGAAAGTGCAATTGCATCTTTACATATTTGTTTTTTGTTGATAGGTCATAATATCATTACATTCTAAAACAATGTGTACCATCTTATCTTCTGATAATCAAAATTTATACATGTCTTAAATATAATGAATGTTTACTGACACTAAGAGGAAATATTGGGCAGCTAGTATGGTACGTATTAAACAGGCTTAGTCTGGGGCAATGTGAATACATTAAGCTCTTGGGAAGATAATGGTTTTCCCTTTGTTTACGAAAATCTTATATCTGACCAGCGTATGTAGTCCTGGCAATCTATAATCATATAATCGTTAAGAATCAGAGAAAAATGTGATCAAATTAGGCTCTTAGGAATACCTGGATATAGTAAATAAACTACCTGTCTAATCCAATAATGTATGTCTGTGCTTTAATACTGAGTCAAGGAAATAGAAGAGACCACGCTCTACCATAGTAGATCTAAGGACCATCTCTTTTGTAAGTTACTGGAAGATGTAAATGACTTTGTATTTCACTGCCAATGGTAACTGCAGCAATGAATAAACTATATAAACTCTTATTTAGGAAACCGCTGGTGTACATTGAAATTGATTAAAATTACAAACTTTCCTATGAAAAATTCACGGGCACAGAAAACTATAAATTGTTGATATGTGCAGTTTGGGACAATTATGCAAAACGTATAGCTTAACATTCGATAACCCTATAAGTTTTATTCTAATTTACAAGAGAATAAGATACATAGAAGGATGCTAGATTATTATATTTCACTACCTTCCTCCCTGGATCAAGGGAACTTTGATAGCTCAGTAGTTACCATGCATACTTCGTGAACAGAAAGTTGCGGATTAATCTTGCATGGGACCAGCATTGGTTAGTTACCATGGTCTCTCCTTGAGAAAGGTACTTTTCTCAAATTGCATCGGCACAAAATGACTATGCTGTAAAGCATCAAATCAAAACTCCAAGGAAATCAAATGGTCAGTACCTGATTTGAATTATACTGCAAAAGCTATTAAAGTGAAACACATTTAATTATAAAACTAAACATTGTAAAGAAGGGCCAGCTTTTAAGGTAAAATCTTAGCATCTAAGGGATTGTGAATACATACATTATGTATGGATAGTATGAACTCATGGGAGAATGAATTTGTATGGTGAAGTTGTTTGCATTTACAACATGCACAAAATAGAAATTGTAGACATACCGTTATGCTGCGTTCATGTATATTCGTTGAAACTTCTTGTGAAACAGTACTTGTGTACAATATACATAATTTACGCAAACAGTTAACCAAAATTACTAGTCTCATGTGCTAACGGCCTGTATGAATCAAACGAACCCGGACTTTAACTGTTATTACAAGTATTGAAACAAATTTTGCCATGATAGACAATACCAGCTTCAGAAAGTGCAATAAATGGTTTACCAAATATATAAAATGTATAATAATGTTTATCTGCTCTGTGTTTACAATTAACTCTTACGTCCAGGAAATTAAAACAAACACGCTGAGTTAGCAGATTTGTTATAGATGCACATCTGAAGAAAGGCCAAGCTGTTTACTTGATATGCTATATTACACCCATAAATCATACACCAAAGTAAAGAAATTTAAAAGTTCTTTTAGCAGTAGGCAAGATAAGCAGGTTATTACTAAACAGCTAGTATAACTGATGAGGAAAACATGGGACATTAATTTTCTATAAAACATCTCGTCCTGTGCAAAATATGAAACTATAGAGCACCACCTTAACACACATTATCATTTTGCTAGTTTGCTGGACGTAAACATATCTTGTGATTGATATCAATCAAATGAAGCCATAATGAGAGCAATCTAAATGTTGTCAAAAAACGGGGAAGATTTAAAATGCATTGATTTTATAAAAGCACTAACATAATGGTGTATGTCCATTGTAAACATACCTAAATAGATCGCAGTAAAACATTTTATTGCAATGGCATGTTCGTTAATGAGATGCATGCATTCATTGTATGGTCTGCCTTATATTTCCTTGAGCAAATTACCTTTTAAATATACATATAAACATAGCAGGATGTAAATACATTGTTGGTTAGCCTTTTTAAAAGAAGAGAACTTATGAACTACCCGAAATACATGTATCATGTTTCACTGACAGGCAATTATTTTTACTTCTCAAACTCTGGTCATGCTAGAATCATCATTCAAGAAGCGTTTATGCATATCGAATAGTTTCCGATGCTTACAGAGAAAAGTCACTGTGACCTACGTTTTACACTGTACTATATTAAGTCACGTTTGCGCATTTACCTCATTGCTATATTGGTTTTTTACACCATATATGCATACATTTATACATAACATTTTGAAACTTGGTGAAGGGATTTATTTTGATTAAGATTTCACCTTCATACAAATTGTTCTGTATTTATTATTTTGTATGGTAATATATGTTTGCATGTCTGTCTTGGGCTAGCAGAAAATTCAAAGAGCCAAACGAACGAATTGATTATTACATTTGGTTTTAATACGGGTCGTAAAACTGTAAAGATACCCTGACTTGCAAACTTTTAAAATTTATCATCAAGTATCTTAAAAATATGAATGGGTATATGTATATCAAAACAAAAATGTGATGTAATAAAGAAATATTACATGTTATTGCCAAATTGGGTTAGGATGTCAAGCTTGTTGTACATCATAAAATCTTACAACGTCATGATTGTCAAAAATCACCCAAGTCAAAAGAAGGATAGAGAATAATCCAGCAAAGTTTTAACGGATTTGTATATATATATATATATATATATATATATATATATATATATATATATATATATATATATATATATATATATATATATATATATATATATTGCAAGTGAATAAAACGTGACATCCCTTATAGAGTAATACCCCTCAGCTAAGCCATTTTGGAGCTGAATTTGCATGCCAAAGAAACATAATGTCTCAACCTTAGTCTGTCAATCATAATCGTTCATCACAAGAGACTTCGGTGTCAGATCTCCAAAATAATCAGTTTTTAAGACATAAAAAAATCAATGGATTAAGCATAAGTTAAATCACATTCTTATATTTTAATGTGAATCTTTACATTTTACATAAAAATGACAGATGTCCTTTTCAAATGGACTTTGCTCTTTTTGTGAAATTTTTTAATGTTTACCATACAATTTTATAACATTACATATGCAAGAACTAGTTTTTTTAATTAAAACGAAAAGTGATATTTTAGTGCATGTGTCAGTTGGATGGGAAGACACTTGTTTGATTTTTTTCTTATTGATCGAGATATAAGCTACAAGCTTGGTTCAGATGAACATTAATGCCTGTATTAATCAAACTTGTATACAGGTAATTAGCAAAAGCAATTTTACAGTTTTTATTATACCCATGTCCCTCAGATATTATGAGATACTTCATGATGAATGTATTGATTGCTTCATCATATAAACAAGCTGCATATTCCTCTTCAATGGTTTAACATTTTTCATGTTTCTAATCCTTGTCGAATTAATTGTTTTCCATTTCCTCATCATATTTAACATTTTGTATTGTAGTCTGAGTAAACAATGACCATGATAATGCTAAGACCGATAACATCATTCAAAGAAAATACATCTCTCTCTGTAGTTTTGACACAGCGATTTTCGTTGCAGTTTCCAAGCAGAATGTCAGGTTTATAAAAGAAATCTGCCGCATTAAGACAAATCCTTTTCAGTGTGAATTTTACTTTAATGTGATCTAAAATGCTAGTGTTTCGATCTTATTCTATGATACTAATAGTTGTTATTTGTCATGTAGCTTACTTGCAAGCAAGAAATACTTGGTGGCTGCATCTTCATAACTAGATCTTACATAAAATTTTGCTTTCATCAGACCGTATATGGTTAGTTACATTTATCATCTTTGGGTAAGTCTACAGGCAAATTATTTAACATAGTGATTTGTTATGTAATCTCAAAAGACTATGATAGACAAAACTTCTCGTTGAAAGTAATGCAACCTGCAAACGAATTAATTAAGTTACTTGCAAATGTATTACTGTTTATGAGATAATTTTTATGATATTATTTGTAGATATTTGATTTCTAAGAAGTAGTGTGTTGTCGATACATCGAACAAAAATATGACTCAGAGTAAAACTATAATTTCATTATTTGCTCCATGATTAAATGCAAAAGACATGTACTCATATATAAGATTTAGAAATATTTTGCTTATTCATCTTTCAAAACATGAACTCTGATCTTGTGAAATATGTTTCTATGGTTATATTTTTGTTCACTTTTAATATCATTTCTTTACAATTTCAACGTATGGAAAACCATTATAATCTCTTTAATCGTTTTTCAGAGATATGGTACTCTCTTCTGCAAATCCTCCAATAATTTTTTCTTTGCCATGAAGTACTGTATCAGTCACTTTAGAGACAAATCCTGTGTTATTATTGAATTTACTGTATAAATGTGGATTTGAAAATTGCACAAGAATGAAGATGGATATACTACTTACAATATCAAACACAAACCCCTGCAATGATTAATTAAAAATGTGATTATTTTTACTTTACATGACCGAGGTGTTTAAAGTTAATCCTTGGCATCAGCAGTTTGTAGGAATGGCCACACCTTTTTAATCATGATTGAAGCAAAATTTTATAGAAATTAAGAGTAAATAATGAATTAACCTACTTATGTTTTCTTTCCAAAAGATCAATGGGAATGTATTGTTTTATTAAATTAGACCACCATCCATACTTTTGCAAAGCACATGTTTACCAGTTTCAGCGTTGGCTAGAACTACAAAAAACTCATCTCCCCAAATTATAACAATTTTAACTAAATTTAAAAATCACACATATTTTAAAAGTTTAAAAATTTCAGAAATAATTAAATCTCGTTTGTATTATTTAAATTTAGCAGGATTCAACATCAATGGCAAAACCATATAAGGGACCAATCATTTTAACTCAACTATCATTCTAATCAACCATTTCAAATGTAGGTCACATATGTCGTATCTTGCTTATAATAATTCAAACATGTTTTACTCATTTCGTCTAATCATAAGGCATAATTCATACATTTTAGTCAAAAAATACAATACTAAGCATCTGATTCTCTCTCTCTTGTTTCTAATTTAAACTGCAGTATATTAAACGTCAAACTACAAGCTAAAACAAGGTTTATCTAAATGTGGCTTATAATGGAATATAGAACAAATACCAACACTTGACTAAAACATTTTAATTTGTGTGTTCAGTAGCAATTACTGACACTATTGTGTTCTTGTTCTGTGCTTTATTTAAATAAACGAAGTAATGGACAGTATAATATTTGGGACTTTTAAAGTACAAATAGAATTAGCAACTTTAAATCTCTTTGAGAAAAGTTAGTAAAGTCAAGAAGAACATCATATAAGAAAAGATTAGAGCATGTCATTAGAATGATGTGGTATAAGTATTTGATTACCGGATATTTGATTAATTCATATCTTTTTAATGGATCTCAGGTAACATTAAGGTGTACCAGTGGGTCCTAATGTGTAACAAGGCTAAAATGATAGCAAATGGCCGTGACGAGAATATAGAACACGTTTTACTTTTTTAAATATATCAAGCAAATGACTGAACTATACTTACTGAATGATAATCCAATACCTGATAAGACCAGTCATCATTTCATTTATGACTTGGTTTAGTGAAAATAATATTTTCAAGAGATTGCTGGTCGTACTATTTCCCCCAATGTTAGAAAATAAAAGAATTAAACAATTCACAAACACATTAAATATAAAAGTTTAACAACAAAATAAAAACAAACAAAACCGACCTGCCTGCATAAATTTTAAAACCAGTGCAAGAGGAAACATATTTTTATATTGGTCCCATCATGACAACAAACTTGATATATGGTTGGGACTATTTCCATTTTTAATTATCTAGGTGTCGTAGAAAGTACACTCATGAAACCCCATAATCACAAAACATTCTATTTAGAGAGTAGTACAGATCACAAATTCCTGAAGACAAGACTTTCATTCCGGACTTAGGAGAAGCAATAACAAGATTTTTCTGATATCTGCCAAATGGACATTTTGGACATAAGATAAGCACTATTATCGTTTAGGACAACTTGACATCATACAAAGGAATATGATGAAAACCCCATGTCATCATTTTATCTACTTAGGTAGAGATGTCATATAAATAGTTTTAAGATGGTTGCTTTGGGTGCCATATTGAATGTCAGATCGGAACAATTTTTATTTAGGACCAGCTGGAAATGTTAAGAAGGCTTTTGGTAATACCCCATGTAGACATAACCGTCCATGACGGATGAATAGAAATAACTATATTTTAAAGATGGAAACTGTGGTAACCATACTGAACTTCAGATCGTTAGCATTGTCATTTGAACCCAAACCTTGCTTCCTAAGAATCATTTTAGCGAAAGCCTCATTATGAGATGACCATCTATTCAGTAGTAGTGTAGTGATGTCAGGATATTCTTACTATCTGATGTGGTGGCCACATAAAAAGTCAGATCAGCATCGCTTTTGGGGGATCAACGAGACATAATGCAAAGTCTATTAGAGAAAACCCCATATTGATATGGCCATCCAATCAGAAGCAGTAGCAATAACAAGACTTTCATGATGGCGGTTATTGCTGCCATAAGGGAAGTCAGAATGGCACCATTTAATCAAGGATCAGCTAGCAAGCAGACTATTACTTTTGGCGAAACCTCATGTTGATATGACCATCAAATCAGGAAATATGACAATAAAAAGAATTTCAAGATGGTCAGTGGTGGCTATATTGGAGGTACCATCTTCATTAAGGACCGGCTAGACATCATGTGATGTCCTTTAATGAAAACAAAATGCTGATATTGCTATAAATTGTGCATGTCTCTGCAACATTACTAAGCAGACCCTAGAATCAATGTGTGTGTACAGTTCCGTGTCAATCCTCAAAATGGTTTAGAAGAAGCCGCGACAAAAGTCTTATCTTAACCCACACAATCGACGGACCACATAAGACATTCGAAATACAGTCCAAACGCTCTTCTTGTATATGACCAGTTGAGCTTAAAAGAAAAGCCCATAATACATGTATATATTAGCTTACAAGCAAATTTATTTATTGGAAAAACAAATTTAGTTATCTCGAGTTAAAACAATATAATATTAACCCGCCTTGTATTACTGGCTCGTCCCTTTCTAGCCATAAAGTTCAACGATATTCCATAGAAAAGGTCACAACTACAACAGAGACAAACCATTCCATATTTTATGTAACGAACTGAAATTGTACATATATTTTTACAGCCAATATTGCTTGAAAAAAAGCAGTAATGATCAAAGGCTAGATATATGTATATACAAAAGACAGAAAAAATGGTGTGGCCAGTTAGAATTCGCATATAGAGGACAAAATATTTTTAAATTTCATAGTGCATACATTATTCGAACGAATACCATTGTCACTTTATTAAACTAGTTGAATTAAAAAATATGCAAAGGTTAAATGCCTAAATATATGTATGCAAACAACAGGATGTGGCAGGTTACAATGCGCAGTTGGTTGAAATTGTTTTAGATAAATATCGCAATAGAGGTAATTTTTCCCCGAACATCCATCATATCATAATCATCATCTTAATTGCAATTGAAATACCCACTGTTATGCAAGCTTATGTGAAATATGTATCGGAGATATGATTGCATTTACTATATAATGAAAAGGCTTTAGAATTTTATGTCACTTTGGTCTTTTTTTATCTAAATAGAATTTCTTCTAGTTTGTTATATGTCCCTGTTTTGTTGAGCAGGTACTGCATCACTCATAGGCCTAAAACATTATCTATTTGCCTTGTATGTGGCATATAATTGACAAGCCCCGTGTTTGCCTGGCCTATACAATCTATAGCTATTAGCGTTGCTTTGAATCCTTGGCTTCATATTTATATTGGCTTTAAACAGGTATCCTTGGTAGAACTTCTATAACTATCCAAACTGGAGGTGAAAGTGCTTTTGGCTTGACAAGTTGTAAATCGAAATTACTTCCTGTTTATTTTGAGTTTTTCTTATTAATTTTATGGCCGGTGCAAATACTGTCACTGTGTACATTGTGAATATTGCATTAATGTTCACTCATTCAGCTTTGAATCATTTAAATTTCTTAAGCTCAATATTTGTACACATACTTAATTAATGATAACCAACCATCGACAACAGACAAAACTGAAAACAAAGTGTACTAATAGCAGGTTAATAACCCATGTTAACAATTAAATCTCTAAGTAGCAAGGTATCTACTAACAAGGAACACATTTGGAAAAGAAAGTAGAATTAGAAATTGAGTTATATTGATGTGTATTTGACGTGATGGCAGCCAAGAAATCCTGAGATTGCTTGATGGAGAGCTAAATGTCTTTAATAAAATGAATGTGTTTTATTTTTACAGAGATTTACACATTATATTCGCAATCAAGCATAAATCAATATATCAATAACAAATATTTAATGAGTTGTTTATTTGTAACATTTTGAATGTTTGGCTAGACCTATCCGTCTCTCAGTATGTACTCTTTCACTAATTATTTTTCTGTCATTTAATAATATCCAGGCACACAATAACATACTCGGCATAATTAAAGACATTTTAACCACACAATTCAATCGATGAAGTGTTGGGTCGAATATGCCAGACAACGTACATAATAGGCATCACCAAGTTAGCCAAATATTTTAAAATTGTCACAAATATAAAGTCCGCACCTATAGAACATGGGTGCAAACACGAGACTGTTGCTGTACTGAGGTACATAGAGAACTTTGTGAAATTCAGTACAACCCAGATGGTTTGTGTAACATAGCTCACATTTTGGAAGTCAAATGCCCATATTAGTAAACGGATTAAATAGTGTTACCGCTCTTTGTGTCATATTTACAAGTGAAGAGTAAATGTGAATAACCCCCAGAGGGTGAGTTACTGTTTGATGAAAGGATAACTACTTTGCATTGTTTGTGTGTACAGACTATAAACTTCAAGTCAAGGACATCGCGTACACAGTCTTTTGTAGTAATGAAATATTCAGAACGGAAATATTTGTATAAGCCGTATCTAAAGTGAACATTATTGCATAGTCAATATATTTTGATCAAACAAAGGAACTACAAGAAAAGAACTAAAGAAAGAATATGTTAAGAATATGTTTATCCTATTTATTTCAGCACAGCTAATTATTTATTACACGCATATATTGGATAAATATCATTTATGCTTGTTTTCAAACAAAACCAGCACTAAAATTACACCATCAGAAGCAAAATGGAATTTATTTATGATGGCAACTTCGACTCATTTTAAATGGTTTGACTAGACCTATCATTCGTTTAATATGTACACTTGTACTATTTATTTTTCTGTCATTTAATACTACTCAGGCACACGACAACACGTACACGGGACAATTAAAGAACCTTTATCGTCACAGCTCAATCTAGAAAGTCTTTTCTTGGTTGATGATCGAAAGTAATTTCAGAGGTAATACGATAGATGGGCTGGTAGTGGTGTTGCCACCTAGGTATTGACAAGAACTCACCATTGCATCAAGACCTAGAATAAAACATTGCTTTGTTTGAACTATGTTGAGATGAGAAAATCACAAAAGTCAGTTTAATATAATTACATTGATTTATTGTCATATTTGATGCACATCGATATCTACGATGTGTGACAAATAATAGTTTGTTTTAAAATAAGGCAATTTGGGCACATGGAAGCTTGAGTCAGGGATTGGGATTTTCTTTTAAGACACCAGTCTTGGGCGGTGTCTGAAAAATGTTTCTTTGGTCACTGATACCCTACCTACAACCAGCTTCGGCATTTCTAAACAACCATCACATTTCAACCAACTCAAATGCACGTGAACGGAACTTAGACATTTAATGTGCATTAGTGTCAGATTCCGTGCATCTAAAATAAGTTTAATTGAATAGCTTTGCACTAAATATTGTAGTAAAACAGTTATATGCACTTATAGTTATATAATGAATAATATTCACCTCAACAAAGCCCAATATACATCTACTGGAAGTAATCTCCATTTCATTGACGAATTAGTTTTGATGGTGACGATGTATTCTTTATCTTATATAATACAAATTTTATGATCCCTAATTGCTAACCTAGGCGAGTGCCGAATTGCAATTCTAACTTCATAATTTGTAAACAGTGAGTTACGATTTTCTCTTACTAACAATAATCTATAATGCCTTTTTATGTTTATTCATTTTAAATAACGCACAACTCTTTAATTTATCACATATGAGCTATATATTTATTTTATGTTAACTTTTGCAGTCACTTTGCTGCCACGTTCCTATTGCCATTCATGGTATATACCGCCCTTTATAAAACACATGCGCTGTCCTAAGTATAGGTTTTCGGTTGTCGACCTCCTATGAAACATCATTTGGAAGTTTAAATGTGTTCATGCATTGACTTCTACAGTATTATATCTTTGTGAAGCATTTCATGGAAGAACATGAAAATATGCACAATTTCTGGATGTTCATTCAGCCATATTTTATTTATATTTTAAGTGGGACAGGTAGGATTAAATTGTATGCAGTCGTAAGCATGCATATGCGGTAATTGATCTTGGAAGCATGTAATTAGTGCATTTGTATGAGATTCGAAACTCCAATTTGCTATGAAGGACGTATATAGTATGACAAGTATGTATGTCCTCAATTGTTTTTTAACGAAACGTTGATAAACATTACATTATAACCACATCATACTGTAGATATTCGTGCGAAGGTAAGATATTTACTATCTTTATGTATTTCAGGATACAACTTTTCAGTTTTATTTAAATGCAAATACATTTGTATAACTTATAATATGAGGGAAGCAATTTATTATCAGCACATTAAATGGCACTAATTATATAAATCAGATAAGTTGTCACCAATATTTCAACCGATGAGAGGCATATACGCTTTATTTGAACAATCCAAACACTGGTATGCATTTTAATTATTCTTCTTCGATTATGTAATTAAATCAGATATTTATGCTTTTCAGAAGTAAGCGTATATTTCATTTTTGATAGTCAATGTACTACTGATTGAATGAACACAGTAAGATACATTTTAGTCAATAAATTCAACTAATACCAAATCCAAATATACGATGTATCACTTTTAAAGAATGAACCAGTTGGGGGCTCATATTTTTGCACTTATTCATCTTATATCTTCAGTCATTTGAATTGAATTATAAGTTCACCCCTTTCGACTTATATACTAGTCAGTCTTAATTTTGTATAATATTCACATATCTCCACATATCTATAGTACAAAACACCTTATTAACTTAAACGTTAATTGTGATTTGCATTCATTCAAATTAATAAATTGTTCATCAATTTAAAATTTAGATTTGAGAATGTAAAATTAATAAAGACTATTACTCGCCAATATCATTTTCGTTTCTCTCAAACGACAAATGACGTTGGTGCATTCACAGCAATTTTAAAATTTCATATTCATCGCAGTGAAAAATATTTTGAAAAAGAGCTTAAAAGTTAAATATATATGATATTTTTATTTTTCAGAATACTGAACATTCGAGATCCAAAATGGTCCGGTGGACACAAGCTAAACGACTTCTACTTATTTGCTTGACCTTTGCGTGCTTTCTGCTATTTGTATTTACGTTTAAGTGCAATAACAGAGGTTCATGTGGTTTCCAAGTATTTATTATAAAAAATAAGATACAATGTGGAACCGTTAATACAACGTCTTGTTCTCGTCTGTCCACAAATGTGCATGACATACATGTACGAAACGCACTTGTTCGTCCGGGAAAACATTCCTGGATTCCTTACTCCACAGTTAAAAACCCGACTGGTCCAATTCATCTGCTGTTGAAGGATGGACGTTGTGTACCGTACACAAATTATACTTTTCTGCCGTTGACCTTGACATCGAACTACATTTTAAATAGCCCGCTAGCATGCGTTAATAAAAAAATTAATCTTATCGTCATTATACACAGTGCTGCATCCAACTTCTATAGAAGAAATGCACTCCGTGATACATGGGCAAATGCTGTTCTTCTAGAACAAATGTCTTCTCAGCGTTTATTTTTACTGGGAAAAACAACCAGTATCACAATACAGGATATGATTGCAGATGAACATCAAATGTACGGGGACATAGTGCAAGGTGACTTTATAGACGAATATCATAATCTTACGCACAAAGCTGTGTTAGGTTTAAAATGGCTTCAGGAGAACTGTAAAAATGCAAAATTCGTTTTAAAGGTTGATGACGATGTATATCTCAATATATTTCTTCTGAGGGACAAAATATTGTCATCACTGCATTATTCATCTCACTCAGTTATGTGTAACGTTCATTACGACGATATCGTTCTGAGATACGGGAAATGGGCAGTGGATATGGATTATTTCCCAACATGTACCTCTTACCCGTTTCCGTTTTGCAATGGCGCATTTGCTCTATTTTCCTCAAAAATAGTTCCATTACTATTAGGTCATGCGCACTCTGTCCCTTTCATATGGCTGGATGATGTCTACGTATATGGTATTCTGGCTAATATGGCTGCCGACGTTTCATTACGTCATATGGATGGATTAAATAATAAAGAAACAGAAGCTTTGGAATGTTTTCAAGACAACGATCAATGTATTATGTTAATTGCTTTCACAAGTTCCACAAAGAATATGAAGTTCTTCTGGTCCAAAACCTTTATTTAGAGAGTATTACGTTATATCTGGATCTTGTTAACGTGATAATTTATTTGAGGCGGGATTGGGAGTAGTGAATGACAAGGTATTTACACTTTAATTCGTCGTTTGAATTTTACAATACACGTTTGATACAATTTGAAGAAAAAATGTGTCATGTTGAAATTTTGCATGTTACTATTTGCAGCCAGACTATATTTAAGTAAGGTCCTGAAAACCATTTTGACACTCATACAATATAAGCAAACAGTATTGATGTCCTTGACTTGACGGTTATAGGTTGTACAAACAAAATACAACTATGTGCATCAATGTAAAGAAGTTGTTCTTGACTTCGAAAAGAACAGTCATGATTTTTAGCAAGGAGTGTTTCTCTCTCTGAAGGGAATATGCATCTGCTGTTAAGTTTTAAATATTTCACAGGAAGCGGTGAAATTATTTAATCTTTAGACCATAATGGATATTAGACTTCAGAAATCAGAGTTAAATTTACAAAACCATGTGGTGAAGTAGCCATCAATCTATGGAGACTACAAGTCGTTAGGGCTGTAATGAATTCACAAAGTGCTCCATGTACCTCTGTACAATTTTTGTGCCCATGTTCAATAGGTGCGTACTTTACATTTGTGACAACATTAAATGATCTGGCTAACTTGCTGTTATATGTTATGTTCGTTTTATTTCATTTTCGTCCAAATGCTTCTTAGATTAGATTTTGAGGTTAAAATGTCTTTAATTACGCAACTTATGTTATTAGGTGTCTGGGATGTATTGCATATTAGACAAAATAAGTACTAAAATTATACATGTTGCATAAACGATAGCTCTACCCAAACATTTAACATTTTAAAAACGAGCAACTCAGAAAATATTTGTGATTAACATATTAATTTATATCTGATTGATAGTGTAATATAAATACTATATAAAACTGAAAATTAAAAAGGAGCATGATGTGAAAACAAATTCACTTATAGGTAAAATATTCAGCCTGTGTAACTTTGAAATCCAACTGAAGTAAACATTGCACATTTGCACGTTCGAAGGATGCATATTTGTATGCAATTTACATTGTTTCACTTATAGAAAACAATTATACTTTATTTACAAATCAGTTTGTTGAGCATGCTATAATGATATGTGTTATCCACCACGGAAACACATTAGGATTACAATGACTATACGTGATCGTTTCTGAAGAACTTCTGATTGAGATTTCATTAATGCTATCGTGTAACCTGTGCTAAGAGGTGCATTGTAACATTCAAACCTCATTTATTTAATCCAAGAATCCTCGCATTTATTGTCCATACTTCTTCTCTTAACTGGGGAATTCTTATCAGACATAATTTTGATCCAATGATCATACCAAAACATAATTTTGGAATGTACACGTATATGCGTGTATATCTGCTACTGGACAGGTAGAGGTGGTGCTGTCTATAAATTGTCAAGGTCAGATAACTGACCACTAGTTCTTTGGCATTTGTGTCTTGCTTTATATAGTTAATTTTAATATTGTTATTATTGTTTATAGGCGCGCTAATATTTTAAACCAGTGATGCATTACACTATGTAAACGTGGACAAAGGACAGCTCATTTATTGTGCATCAAACTTGAACTTGAAATATCTTGAACAACAAAATATTTATTTAAAGAAGACCAAACAAATCAAAATACCGACTGAAGTGTTAGTGAGTTTAGAGCTTATGGGTTGATTTTCTTTTCTATCTCACCTTTGTCGATGGAAAACCGATCTTTAACCAAAGATTAACACACGTTTTTGTCGCTTCTTCTCCTAAACTAATTATGGATTTACATAAAAATTTACACACACATTCATCCCAGTGTTTAACAATGATGCTGCTCTGACATTCAATATGGATACCCCAGTTGCCATCTTACAACTATTTGTATCACTATTCCCAAATGGAACACCATATCAAGGTTGTTTTCACTAATTGACGTCACATGATGTCTAGCTGGTAATTCATGAAAATGGTACTTCCAGTATGGTTGCCACTGACCATCCTGAAATTATTGTTATTGTTACGTCCTCTAAATGGATAGTCATATCATTGTAGGCTTTCGCTAAAAATAATTATTTTGCTGACTAGTGGGTCCTTGATTAAATGGTACCAGTCTGACTTTTTGTATCGCCCCAATGACGTGTTTGTGGTTTAAAATTGTTATTTCTTCTGATATGATGGTAATATCAACATGGAGTTTTCACTAAGAGACGTTAGATGATATATAGTTGATCCTAAATGCAATAGTGCTGATCTGATATCCTATATGGCTACCACATTAGACATCCTGTAAGTTTTGTCATCAGCACTAAATGGATAGTCATAACGTCTTATGAAGCGTGGTTTTGGCTTATATAACAATTGGACGTTCAGTATGGCCACCTCAGTTGCTATTTTCAAAATATTGTTATTTATATTCATCTTTTATCGATGGCTGTATCAACATAGGATATTCATCAAGCGACTTCTGAAGATGTCTAGCTGGTTCTAAAACATGGTTCTGATCTAACATCCAATATTGCCACAATAGCAGACATAATAGGATGTTAGATCAGAACCATGTTTTAGAACCAGCTAGACATCTTCAGAAGTCGCTTGATGAATATCTTATGTTGCCACAATAGCAGACATAATAGGGGCCCCGAGTGGCCGAGTGGTCTAAAGCGCTCTCCGTTACGGATCACTGCCATCTCACCTCTGTCTGCGTAGGTTCGAGTCTCTGATTCGGCCAATGTGGGTATGTGAGAAAGCTTGCCAGTAGCTTCTCGAGGGTCGGTGGTTCTTTCAGCGGATTTCTCGGGTTCTTCCTCCACCATTAATACTGGCCGCCATGTATAGCCTATCGTGTGCTGAAAAACGGCGTTAAACCCTACAACAACAACAACAAAGCAGACATAATAAAAATCGTGTTTGCACAACACTACTTAGCATTAAATAATTCTGACATAGGAGTTTCACCATAAGCCTTTGTATGATGCCAAGTTGAGCCTCTCTGAAAATTATGTTTAATCTGATGGCCTAAATGTCCACCACGGCCATACGTGTCATTAGAAACGTACAATTATTGAATTTGATTAATATTTTTAACATTTCAAAATGTTCTTTGTTCTCATCAGGGCCAGCATTGCTGTTGGAGTCCACTGCGTTATCAGTATAGCCTTGTGACGCTTTAGAACCCATTGTTACACTTTAATGTTTCCGGATATCTATTAAAAATAACCAGTAAATTACGCACCTTTCACCAAATACTGAAACGTCGTCATTCAAACAAAATCTGTTCTTTTATTTTCTTACGTGTGCAATTATAATACTCCAGGACAATTACTGACGCACTTATCCACTTCACTGCATGTATATTTTGTTCCTGCTTGCCAGGCTTCTTCCCCATGACTCGCCACATGATTGATCTGCCATGATGTACTCCAATGAAAGCATGTACTATATATTTCGGTTATTTCCATTATCAACTCGTAATGTGCGATATATATGTTCAAGCGAAATAAATTAGAAATGAACATTCTAAGAACATGAACACTGATTCTTTAAAACATTCATACAATTACCCAGCTACTCCCATCTACGTCAGTCATTGATGAGCAGATACTGGTGATTCCATATCAGAATTGAAAAGAAAAACATTTTTCTGCAGTGGCTGAAAGATGTATTATACTTTGGGAAAATGGGTGGATCACATGGTAAATTGTGTATAATGTTAACCTTTAGTTTAGATATGATAAGATACAAACAGGTGATATGAAGGGGTGGGTGGCATGGTTTGCTCCTCTTTATTAAAATATGTTATTAGCTCTACTTTTCAAAGAAAATAAAAAGAGGTGATATGATTCTTTAGAATCCATTATTTGTTATCAATCCATATGTTACTGCTGGATTGTTATCACATATCATAAACTAATGCGAGGAATGCAGTGATAATTTTGTCACGTACAAATGCATTGCATTCTCTAGTTGGTCCTAAATGAAGTGCTTCTCAGACATACTTACAGAAAAAATTGTGTTACCTTTGCTTCATGCGTTTTCACCAGGAGACATACTATACCAGTAATATCTAGTTGAAAAACATTTACTTACTCCTTCTTATTGTATTCCGATATAACTTTGTATAGACTTCTCATAATATATAATTGCTCATAAATTCAAATACTGCTGATATGAGTTATATTATGCCTCTCACACCAGCCATCCTAGAAGCTTGTTACTCCTCCATAATGAATAATCTTATGAAAATGGTGCTGGTCAAAATTCCAATATGGCTATCATAATGTCCATTTTGTGAATTTTGTCATAACTACTTCTAGTGAATGAATGGCGTATTAACGTGGGAATTTAATGCTGTATTCATTGTCTATGAATTAATGCCAGTTTAGAGACGACGATCATTGGAGACTCTCCATTATTCAAGACAGTTTGAAATATCATGTTTGGATCGTGTTAATATTCGGGGACATAAAATTGGTAACATAAAATAAGTGAATCCAATAAATTAAGAAAAATGTACGCTAAATGTATATCCCTTGAACACAAAGTGAAAATTCTAAATCTGTTTACAGCATTGTGAATTAAATTCCCAATAATTTGAATGCCATGTCACTAGTTTAAAAATATAGAAATTTTGAATGACTTCCAGTACTCTTGAAAGACCTGCTATATCACAATGATGTAATTTTTAATAACGTTTGGTGAGTTCACAGAATCGGAAGTAATACGTTAATAAAAACGTCAATGACAACTTGTCTAAATAAAACGAATAATTTCAAAATTGTTTCTGATTTCAACAATACAGTTATAAACTCTAATCATGAAAAGATTCCCATGGACTGATCCAAAACCGCAATGAATCATGTGCTTCCTGGCGTTGAAATAAAATGCCAGTATCATCGAAGGTAACGACCATTTCCACCTATACTATTCAGTCGATGTTTGTTGATTCACATTGGTCTACTAAAAATATATATTTTCTTTAACCATATCGTGGACTTTGAACATCAACACAGTATAGAATAGTCTGAGAATGAACTTGAGAAAGACTTCAAGCAGGGCCAGGAGAAGAAAAGTAAAGTACATTTATATCTTACATATTTTGGCTTAAAGTGTGCACATGAGACTGGAATTCACATCCCTAGTTTCTACGTTGCGCTTCAGGCTTGTGCAAAGCGTATACGAAAACCTATATTTATCATTATTCCAATTGTAATAAGATTTCAGGAGGAATCAAAACCCTGTACGTTTGGTAAAATATTCACACTGAAAGCAATTTTGAGTTCGAATATGACATATTAAACTTTTGCCGATCTAAATTGGACATTTTATGCCCATGCAGTGGACAGTTTCAACAATTATTTCTGAATCAAGGAGGTATGGACCCTTCGAAAGAAGCTAAAGCGCATGGATCAGTCTTCTCAAAACGAACAAATCAAGATAAAGATACATTTTCATGTTTTGGTATATTCTCTTAATTTAGAATCGCAACAGAATTTCATTAAATTCATGAAATATCATAAAAAGCGCATATTTACTGTCTTTGCTTTTGCATTTCTTAATTGGTATGTGTTGCTTTTGTTCTATTATTTTTTCAGTTTATATTGTCTCGCTGTATTTCATTATTAGAATAGATACATATTTTCTTCTGTTTCTGATTTTAATTCCTCCTTTTCCTTGTTTTCGTTCCTCTTGAAAACCACTCATCCATGTTTTTGCATTGTTAACAAGTAACGTTTACCTTAAGCCTCTCATTTCTCTAGCTTTCGTTTTCATTGGCCATGCTTATAGTCTTGATTTCAATTTATTTTGTGGCAGACATAGCATGCATCTTGATATTTATGTCTAATAGAGTAATAAGTAATCTTGTTGGAGGTCTCCTCTTTTCACAGAATGAATAATGTGTGCATTTTCTTAGGGTCGATAGACGCTCTGTATATAGATAAGTAAATGTAACCCGGTCGAATTAAATTTGAATTATCTACTTTCATGAAATGATCGCACATTTCCAAGCAGAAACTAGAAGCCAAGCTAAGACGATTTTGTGTGATACATCATTCCGTTGTAAATGTCAGCAGATGTTCAATCGAGCTAATTTGAAGAAGATATGATTGGTCCGTATCCAGCATCTACTTATTTATATACAGTTCACGGTGTACCGTCGAGCCTAGGGTTTGACATTGTGGTACGTTTAGGGCGGTTGAATGCATGAAGTGCACCGGAATGGATGCAATTGGACGACAATTATCACGATTGGCATGGGTCTTGAATATATCACTGGCCGTTCCGGCGCTAGGCTGTTTTGTCATATAGTTCAACGCTGACCTTCGAGAAACAAGTCACCCTAACAAATATCTGCCTAGCGCTTAATATTATGTGTTGCATTTATCTTCTAGCTCCCATCCAGAGCTTTAAACCGCTTCTCACTAAAATAAGGCGTTAAGGAAAAATATGTCACAGAGTAAAAGAGCTGACAGAAAACAGCACTAACCCAACCCAAACATAAAGATTTTTCTAAAAATGATGCTTAATCTAGCAAAGTAACAGCCGTGTCAACCAAACAAGCCGTTTTATCCCTTCATCATGCAACCAAAGCATCACTCTTCACCAGTTTTCACTTCAGCGTAACTTAAAAGCCTCTAGCACTAAAACGCTGTCGGACAACTTCAGAACAACATCTATTTGGCTTTGCTTAATCGAGCATGATTTAATGCCCTAATGCCGAGTCGTCTGTTATGTCTTGCTTCAGCATATCCACAGAAGCAGTCAATATGCAATAAAGCCTGATCCTTTCGATAACCATCATCTTAAAGCATATGCTGTTGTACTAGGTTTTGCGAAGATACATGATAAAGAGTGAGCCGGTAAATATTTTCTTCTCGTCGTGGGCCTCTAACCTTATCTTGTGCGGGTCCTAATAATAAACCCTAACCTATACACTATATTTAAAAATTAAACTTACAATTTACCACAGCAAAAGCTATGAAACACCTAACAAAGGCAGCGAGAGAAACATTCAGACCATGAATATTTTTTAAAGCAAGAATTCCAATTTAGGGGAATCTGTATGAAAGAAGCAAACAGAAGCCTTAACGAAACAAAACTTAATGAACACATATATAAGATTACATATGTAATAAGGGTCCTGGATAGTGGGTTAACCCGTGATGTTTCTTTCCATAAGTATGTTAAGTATTGTACGCCAAGGTCGGCAAAGTGGATAATTGAAAAATGGAGGGTAAACATAACTAGATTAAAAAAGGATTTTATAGCTGCCGGGAAGATGAATATTGCACAAAAACCGATGACTTATATATGTTACATGTAGCATTATAGCAATTAGTAATCAGTCGAAATTAAAACATATAGCTTTCTCGTCACTATAGACGTTTGAAGTATCTACACAAATCGTAACATTAAGGACGGCTTGAACGTTTTTTCCTGTAACCCGACCCGAAAAGACCCGACCTCAAACGTTCAGTTTTAGTAATATTGAATCACGTTTAGGAAACGATTTTGAGTTCGACCTAATAGATTTCTATATATTTCAGGTACAGCAATGGGAATATATGTTCATCCAACAACGTATTTTTATGTTACAGTGGGTTACACAAGCTTTGAAACATATAAGCGTCTCCCGTTTGTATGTGTTATCTGAATGATATTTTCTTCATTTTGATATTCAAATATATACAAAATAATATTTTTCAAAATTTAAAACAATGAATATCCATCAAAAATATTTAGACTCAGCGGTATTAAAAATGTTGTATTATACAGAAAATACTTTCCTATTCTGTAAAAATGGTTATTCGAAGGCCACAGATGCGAACGAATTTATCATAATTATTCCTTCCACTGACATATTTTACAAGGAAAATTATAAAATAAAAAGGATACAATTTAAGCAAATATAATATACACAACTACATTCAAAATAAACAGACTCTAAATTCGATAAACCGTGAAACAACATTAGAAATGAATAAAGTACAACAGCGAACAAGTCAATACATTCAATGTAAACAAAAACCAGAAAATGATCCAATGAAAAACAAAACTTTCAAAATAAATTGAAATTGGGACACAGTTGAAGAACGTGTAATTTATCTTTGAGGCGATACTTTAGCGCAATTGGAAATTCCGAAGCAATGATTTTGAAAAGATGGAATAAATATTAGTCAAAAAAGTCATATTTAGAAATTTTGATATTTGAAACGAATTAAAACTCACGATATATATTTACTAAATCAGCATTGTATCACGTTAACGCACAACCTTTATAAATACAAAAATAAACAAAATATTCTGTATTTGAATGAAGCGAGCTTTCGAATTTATCTATTCAAGTCAATTTAAAAATCACTCAAATATGAACAGTTGAACCCATATATAAGCCAATATTGATCATACAACCCCCAAGCAGTGTGGAAGAGTGGTCTAAATCGCTCACCGTTACTGATCACATCTGTCTGCCTGTGTTCAAGTCTCTGGCTCGGCTAGTATGGGTATGTGAGAAAGCTTGCCGTTAGCTTCTCGTGAGTCGGTGGTTGCTTCCGGGGTTTGCCTGGGTTCTTCCTCCATCATTAATACAGACCGCCATGTAAAGCCTATCTTGTGCTGAAAAATGGCGTTAAACACAATGCCCACAAAAATAACATCCAAGAAGTGTTATCAAGTTTGAATTAATACAATAAAACTCTAAGTTGTCAGTACATACACTTTTTAATTATATATCGCACACTCAAATGCAGAAGTTTTTCATTATTTTCATTAATTGGACAAATAAGATATATAAATACGAAACTATTATTTTTCAATATAGAGCCTTCGATCCAGCCAAATGATCTATTCAAAAACCAATGCGACGCTATCCTTTAACAACACAAATGTTTTTTAATGTCAAGTACTTATAAGGAAATGTTGCCTATTCAGCTCTTTGACGTAATATAAATCACAACATCTCTTCTCATTTCTTAGTGTTTAGTTCATTATATTCTAATGACGACAAAATGTATCGATTTCGCATGTGGTCAGTAAAATCCAAAACCTGAATGAGCAGAGAAACCATTGGTCTTACTGTTATTGTGAATCATAGTAATGACTGTATATATATTATATATATATATATATATATATATATATATATATATATATATATATATATATATATATATATATATATATATATATATATACACGTTTTAGGTGCGTTGTGGGCAGTCATCCCGAAAGTGGGTTTACGGGAAGGACATGATATAGTTTACATTTCAAATCAAAATACATATACATAGGTTGTATTTCTTACATAGTAATTATGTATATGTTGAAAATAAGTATATACACTTATGTTATAGTCCTATTCATGTTTTCGGTTCGTGGGCAGATATATAAATTTCATGGGCAGTTTTGACCTTTAGGTTGAAGATGACAAAGTAACTGCCCAAAAATACGTTCACGAAGAACAAACATATAGCATTCTGCCCGCGAATACGGCCCCGGGAACAATATATAGCGTACTGCCCACGAATACGTTCACAAGTAACAAATATATAGCATGACTTTCCGGTGTGCGCGCGCAAAATGGTTGTCAAGACACGACGATAAACATTAATCTATTAAAGCATCCTTTGCAATGGCCAGCGTACATATAGCGGACGTGAGGTTCGTTTTTCACAGCTTGTTTGAAATAAATGGATGATTATATATCCAGTGTAACAACTTGTCTTGACAGCTTATGGATGCTAATGTTTGACATTTATTGTGAAGATGATTGTTCACTGCTTGTTGATGAATTCGTAGCTTCTGTTAATCGATGTTATAGCTCAATTTAACTGTCATGCACTGATATGTTTAAGTCTGCTTGCACAGTTAACTATGCAGAGTTATGGAAATATAACAAATTGGTTTTAATAACTTTCAGAGTTTGTTTTACTATTAATCAATATTTGTTTCAAGTACTATAAAGGCTGTGATAGGTTGGGTGGCTTAGATTACAAATCAGGCCCTTCTCACTTGGGGGGTGGGGGGTGGGTACTGCCCATTATGAATATTACTGGTCCTAGATGTCCAACCTGATATTTATGACATATAGGTTCAACATCTTACTGCCAGCAGAAATGGTGTTCTGTAGTATTTTTCCCAGTCAATAGTTTATGGATATATTATGTCATGTACTATGCTTGTTTAATTCTCTCATCTCAGTTCTGACGTTACCATTGAATGCTATAATGTTCCCAGACATCCGGTATTCTTGGTTATTAAAATTATATATATACACAGATAACTGAAGGTGAGTTCTCATTATTCCCTAACAATTGTAATTAGTGGGGCTGTAGCAATTGATGGTCTGAGAATTCAAGTTAACTGGTTCAAAACTTGGGTAAACAACAAACTGTTTTCTTCCTTTGACAGGCATCATAAAGTTTTGCATCTTTGTCACTCTGATGACTGTGGTACACAAGTTACAGACTTTGCCTTAGAATGAGCCTGATTTTTGATACTTGTTACTGAATGGGGTGGGGTAGGGAAGTAACAAAATTATTAAAGGTGGAATGTATGCAAACCATGCTGGAAATAGATATGTGCCAGCAACTGCAACATGTAAGCTTCAATCAATTTGGAAACTATAAGCTTTATCCTGTAAATATTAACAGTTCACACCCTGTATAAAAGATGATTTTGTGTTTGATTAACTGGAACTGTTAATTTATTATGTTAAGGAATTTATTGTTTTAACCCTAGTAAATGTAATATAATTAGGTCAAAAGTTCCAGTTTGTTTATTGTTTCCAGAGTTGATTATTGTAACTTGAAGAACCTGTTTCCAAGTGTTAAATGAAATGAAAGAGATATTGTTTACTCACGTGATATAAAATAAAAGTTTAAAATGAACTGAAAGAAATATTGTTTATTCAAGTGATACAAAATAAATGTAAAAGTGTATATTCATTAAGAAGTGTATTGTCAATTGCAAATAAATGAAGATTTATCTTATTTTGTTCTTTACTTGTGTACAAAATTATACCTGGATTGGGCAATAATTACTTGGACTCCATTTGGAAAAGAAAATCTATATGTTCTAAATACCTAATGTTCATATCATAATGCTCTTTTAATGGATGATTATGCTTTTCAGCTGACGTTACCATATTGCCAAGTGAACTAATAGTATGGCCTTCGGTGTGGCCCACTAATCACATTTGTAAATGAATTATGCATACAATAGAGAAATAGCTCTTAAAATATCTTAGGAGTTGAACAATGTGTGTACACAAATAAACATAAAGCAAATCTTTGAACTTGTATGCCACACATGCAAGTGAATTGGTGGTTTTCATATGTAACTTGTGTACTCTTATGGCTTTTGTCTATATTACTTTTAGCCATTTCTATTCACACACCAGAACACAACCTTTTTTGTCTGATTCAGGTACTAATGCAAAACTTATTTCAGCTGTAACTGAAGTATACAGAATTTTTCCTGATACTGAGGCCTACTGTGTAGACAGTATAGCTGTAAGTCATCAAATCAAATGGAAGACAACAGTGTGCAGTTGAAGAAAATGATATATACCCAGTACCATTTAGAGTTATCTTAAAGAAAAGTCACAATGCACACTGATACAAGTAGTTTTAGAAAATGCATTTGTTCCACATACATTTTAACTTAACCCAAAAGTTCAGTCTCTTGCCTAAAATTCAATCAGATGTATGCATTTATTCCATAAAACACAAAGATATAATGAACCAAATCATTTTCATTATTGAGTTAGGTAGTAGGCTATGTTAAAGAGTGCAATCACTTTATCGATTTTTTTTTTCCATTACATTTTTATTTATTATAAAATGACATTTCTTAGTGGAGTGCTAGCAACTGTAACTTGAGGAATATTTTGTACATGCTGGCCTAAGTGTCATGAATATACTGTGCTACATTTTGCTTTATTAGGTATAATACTATCATGAGACTTGCTTGATTAAATCCTGAATTTGTCAGTTACACTTACAAGTCCACTGGTAGAATTTAAAATCTGTGACAGTTTGGGAACTTTTTTTGCAGTAACTGCAAATCACTTTGCCTTCACAGTCAATGAATTCAAGCCATTGATAATTGTCAAACCATTGTGACTGAAAATGTGATTGTCTCTTAGTTGTGTCCTATTTGATAATTTTGCTGCCACAGAGTCTGGATTGTGTCTCTGAAGAAATAGTTCATCTAGACTCTGTTGCAGTATTACATTTTATATGTTCAATTTAATGAATTTTCTTTCTTTGAATCATTCTTATGTCATAACTTGCGAAAATAGTTTAGTTAACAATATTTATTCAAACAGAAAAGATAACCTCACTTGACAAATCATCCTACTAAAGTGATCATGGCATACACTTTTATCTTTGAAATTCAAATATTGCCCACTCGTTAATTAACATAACTAATATTGCACATTGAAGGTGATCATATGTATCATCAGTTTTAAAAAAATAAAGACATAATACTATCATTTAATCACTGCATACAGGAAACAGACACTTGTGTCTGTAAAATGCCTTTCATTGGATTACTTTGGTTTATTAAAACCAAACAGCGATCCACTCAGGATTTTCTAGGGTAGATACAGAGAATATATTATGGTCATTCAGAACGCTATCAATACATCAGACCAGATTGTTTTTATTATTATTTAGGCAAAATAACTTAGTAAGTCAGATGGCAAACATGAGGATGGTGATAGGTTATGTGGAATTTGCATTGAATCATCTGATCCCAGAAGATCTGATACAATGTCACTGGTTGTGGTAATCATCAAGTGCAGTTGCACGGCACCATAAGACTTATCAAAATACCATAAGCTAGAAAGATGAAGAAAAAGAAAAACGATGACCCAAAGACAAATCCTGCAAACTGTGTGCAAAAACGATTCCACAGATTATAGATGAAAACTTTACTATATTTAGCTTCAAGATATTAATAAATTCGGATTACTTCCTCCAGTCTGCTACAGTAATTCATGCCCATTGCACTCATAAATTGATTATAGTCCTTGCAGTATTTTGTATGGGCCACAATATTTTAATTGATGCAACTGATGCTCCATTCTTCAGTTCAGTGTTGATTCAAACATAGCAATGTCCCTTTGGGATGTGTGCATAAATAAAGAATGCCTGTTCCTTCATTACCACACTTGTTGAATTTATCGTGTCTCTCTGAAAACTGTACCATGTGAGAAAGAATTTTATAAAGAAACTGGACATAAGTATTGCTAGACATATACTCAGACCTGAGACTTCATAAAAGACTGCTTACTTGTGAGGCATTATTAGTGCTAGGGTTTGATGTAATAACTTGCTATATGTTTGGTAAGGCAAAATAAGGGGCCTTATGACTTAAATTGAAACTGTGAAAAAACAAAAGGTTCAAATGCAATAAACTTTTGTTTTTCCTCATTTGTTATATTACAGTGCCATGAAAAGTCATTTCTTTTATCTTTTTAATCCCTTGCCAATTTTAAGTCATCATCACTAACCAAGTCTCTAAATCAATTCTTGGCATATTTAGCTAAAATGGTGTCTACTGTTCCATTATATCATTGATTGTTTAGCTTGCTTGTATGGAGCTTAACACCATTTTTCAGGACATCATAGACTTTACATGGCAGCCAACATATTTATTGGAAGAAATGAACACACATAACGCTACTGGCAAACTTTCCCATATACACACATTGGTTGGACTAGAGAGAGTTGATTAGTGATGTGTATGCCTAGACCATTCTATAATCCAGGGCCCCATGATTGAATACAGCTTAAAGAAATTAACCCTAATTCAATTTCCTTGTTGCATTTAAATCATAACACCCACCATGCAAAGTGACACATCTCAAGATTTTCAAATTTGTATATGTTTTGCAACTTTTAATTCTGAGTTGATGCATGTGGATGTGGAAATTCAGTTACTGAATACTTAGCTACTTATATAAGGAGCTCTCACACTGGTAAAAGCATGCAGTTGGGATTTTATTTGCAAGAGGGCAATTAATTGTTCAAAATACTGTTTTAGCTAACTACATATGCGAAGGGTTGATGTATAAAAAAGAGGATCAAGAAATCCTAGCTAGTAAAGATAATTGTATCCAACTTGATAGAAAGTCAGAAGGCCTTTTAATTTTGTACAGCAGTTTCATTAAGGAACCAACTATAATACCATTAGAAGTTTATGAGCAGCAAAAACCACATTTAGGACCAACTAGACATCAAAACCATATGCATAGTTCCATTTACGGCCAACCAGACATCAAATAGGTCATCTAGTGAAAGCACAATGTCAAAATGACCAGCCATCTAGGAGAAGTAGCACGGAAGGGGTTTTCCAGATGCCCATTAAAACAGCCATATTGGAGGTTAGATTGGCACTATTTTCATTTACGTCCAACTAGACATAAGAAGTCTTTCACTGATATGACGATTCATTCAGGAGAAGTAGTTATAACAGGATTTTCAGGATGGCCACATTGGTGGCCTTATAGGATGTCTGTACAGCACCATAATTCTCATACAGGACCTGCTAGACATCAACATAAGTATTTTGTACACATGTTGACACGCTGACACAATTATCCATTCAGAAGTAGCGATAAAAAGTTTCTTAATATGGCTACTGTGGCAACCACATTGTATGTGTGAGTGGCACCATCTTGTTTTTTCTTCCAGATATTTTCACACAAATATCATATTTAAAGATAACATGAATTCATACAAGATCTTGTCGGTTTATTTCATAACAGATTTTTCCCTCATATTAATATAATCTTTTGAAAACATTTATACATTATAGTTCTAGAAATTTTTCATGCTCTCAGAAACTATTAAAATCACAGCAGAAAGTGTTATGTTATATCTTTATTCAGCACTGAAAAATATTTATGAACTCTTAAAGTTTTTTCCCCTATATTAACTTAATTTAATGAAGATGTTCAGACTATAACCTTTCCATTGGATTTATTTTTTCAAACATGGCGTAAAAAGTATGTTATAGTAACCAATTTTTACATTGCCTTCACCATCGCAGAAATCTCTATAATCAATTTCCTAGTAAAGAAAAGCCAAGAAAATAAATGGACAGTTAATATTCACTTCAGGATCACAGACCTGAGGCAAATATGTCATTGTTAAATCAAACATTTTTATTGTGTTTCCTTAGACCTAAATATATATATATACTTGCTGTTACTCTAAACGAAGGCTGGTGATCCAGTTGATAACCTTTTGGGGGTTTTAAGGATGTCTTTAAAATTAAGGCCTTAAAAATGTTGAGATCTTATATTAAAAATGACAATTTGAGCCTTGCAGATTCATGTCCACAGGTGCCCAAATAAAAAAAAGGGGGGGGGGTGCAAGGGGCAAGCTTGTTGGTGTGTTATAAAATAACTGACTTATCATCGGTGTGCTGACAGGTAATGTGTAATTAAATCACTGTTGTAATATTAATAATGAGCGAGTCTGCACAAAGGAATTTCATACAGCTAAACTAACTCAACAACTAGAGGCAATTAAGAAATATATCCACATTCGTGATTCTGTCAAATGGCAGATACAACAGCATCAGGAAGCTCAAGTGGCATTTACAGAAGGTAAAGAGCCGCTATACTTGTTATCTTTTTAGGGATGTGCTTGGATTTTGCCCTCAAGCTGGAGCAGTCATAGGATATATAATAAATCGCCACGGTCGGAATTTATCCCCAAGCTGGGGTAATCGATGGGTAAAGTCTTATCCACAGTCGGGGATTTATTCAAGCTTCAGGTGCAAGTTTTTGTGCATCTCCATGCCCTTGCATAAAACACAGTTACACGTTTTTTTATATAGATATTTTTCAGTTGTAGACAGGAATAATATGTATTTGCGAGTGTTTGAAATGAATGGGTTCATTATGAATTGAGTGGCACTACATTTCAAAAGCAAAATTGGATTGAAATGCAAGAACTGTAGTACGGAAGTAGTGTTGGTTCTGGATCGTAGAATGGAATTGTGTGTGTGTGATTGGATTTTTAACGTAGCTTGAATAATTTTTCAGTCATATTGCTACGATGTCTGCAGTGTGGCAGTTTATAGTGATGTATAGCACTGGGGCATCATGCTGCAAACATGTAGTATGATGTTGCACCCAGTCACATTATCCTGACACCAGGCCGATCAGTCCTAACACTAACCTCTTAATGCTGAGCGTCTAGCGAGGTAGCTGTTAATACCATTTTTGTAAGTCTTTGGTATGACTTGGCTGGGGTTTGAACCCATGACCTCCCGCTTCTGAGGCGGACACTCTAACCACTAGGACACTGGAGTGGTCAGAATGGAATTGTAACAATTACAATGGAAGCAATTTGTATTATGCTTGTTGGGGCATTCCTCACTGATGGCTGTCAGTGACATCATCATGGGAATGTGTAACAGCCACATTTTGTAAGAACAAGGTGTAGTTGGTGAACAATACAGACACTTTTCTGCCATTTCCACTGGCATCATCTCATATGATGTTATTTAAAAAAACTTCCTACAACATACTCACAACATATAAAACCTTTATGCAAATCTGATGAAAGCTGCTTGTGTTTCTGAAACACATATTCCATATTGGTGGCAAGAATGTCCAAATCTACATTACAAAAATGAAAACATTACCATCCACCTAGGAGTTGCAAATGTATGAAATCCTCTTGTTGGGTAGTTTTACTAACAGGCTTTACAGCAGGGCCTTCCATTAGATTTAAATGTGGCAGGTAAGTTGACAAAGTAGGGTGGGGGGTTGGGGGGACCTACCCCAATGGGGATAATTCATTTTTTTTTTAAAGTAGCATGGTGTAAAGTAAAAGTAGATGGGCTGATAAGGAATCCACTGAATTTACAGACTAAAGGTTCAGACATTTGTTTTTAAGAGAAAAATGAAAGAAGGAAACAATACAACAGATATTTTAATATGACTTTAATGTTTATTTTCTAGATTTAATTAAGATTATGAATCAGAATCAGTCTCCAACTCCACTGTAAAGTTTATCTATTACTTCTTCTGCTCAGGCACCTGCAAATTAAAACAAAATTGTAATGCTTAAACAAAGTCATATCATCTCAGCACTAGTTACATATGCAGAAGTCATGTTAATCAGCATTATAAAAATGTATGAAATTTTCTTCACTGCACTTGTGCTTCCCTTACTATCGTTAAGCCATGATACAAGATAACTTTGCACTTACTTATCATTTCTGGCAAGTGGATGGTGCAATCAATTTGCACAAAGATGAATTTATTTCATCCAAATATTTCATGTGAATAAAATTTCCAAATGGAGGCACTTGTCCGATCAGACAAGATATATGCATATTGTAGTTAGCTGGACTCTAGCTTTGATAGTCCTGGGCAATAGGATAAGCTGATTTTGTTATCAGTTTAGAAATGCATCCGCTTTGCAAATACTATGCTTTAAAAGACGAAACTGAATCCAATATTGATGAAATAAGAGTCATTTGGATTACCTTGTTTTTTATCATTCTGCGTTGGTTGGGTGCATATTTGAGGGTCTCTGATATGGTCTCTTCCATTCCATTTGCCTTTGCTTTGCCATTAGTTTTCAAGCAGGCTTCTGCAAGAGTAATACAATGTTTTAAAAAAGTTTCACAACAAAGGATGCATTGCATTTTTCTAAATGCCAGCAATAATCAATGGAATATTTTTAAAACATGTACTTTGAAATGTGGTCTCAAGTTACTTTATCAATTCATTTAAAAATCTCTGGCAAGTCACATGAAAAACACAATTTAAATCAAGCCATACTTACTTATCAAAACCTGACATATCACAAGCTCTTGAAATGCTTTTTTCCCTTTACGTCCCTTTGGACTATACTCTGGCCAGTCTTTTTGTTTTAAGCTTTTTCATCATCCTGCAGACACTATCCCCAATTGTAAACCTGCCAAGGGAGCTCAAGTAGCATATCTGAAAATAATAATAATAATAATATTACTATTTTTTGATTTTGATATTATTATTAGTAGTAGTATTTCATGATCGATGTGACAAAATATGCTTGTATATAGTTATTTTTTGCCATGGTTTTGCAAGCAAATTTAATTTCTCTAACTTGAAAAAAATTTGATAACATTAACTATGCAACACAATGTACTAATAGCAATTATAAACCAAATTAACCACCGTGAATCTATTAACTTCATAAATGACATTCACTCAAGGATTGAATTAAAGTAGCCACATAATATGTAATAGTGTATATGTAGTAAAATACCTGTTACATGTTCATCTCTAAACATGTTTTGGCCTACATCCGTAAGACAAAACAGCCGACCACTACATGTTCACCCCACCCCCAAAAATAATTATACTGGCACTGCAGAACTTGCATAAATTATTTTGAGGTTCACAACAGCAAATAAAGGTTATAACAGTTTTTTTAAATAGAAAATAAAGCCCCAATTTACCATCTTCTTGGAGAGTTTGGGATTCTCCTCCAACCTCTGGCAAAGGCCCTCTAGTTCCTCCACTGAATCACATGGCATTGCAAGAATTTCTTCTCTATATTCTGTGTCTGGGCCTTGTGTATGAACTTGGAGGGCCAGCTGCTCCAACAAATTCTCAATATTTGTGTCCAGTTTCATAAGTACATTGAACTGGAAATCTGTAACAGATTTGTGATGAAATTAGTTTTGAAAGATCAAGATCATTATTATAAACTCCTTAAAAAGATCTGTACAGTGAACATGGGTTTAACAATGAAATATATTTATGGAATGAAATACATGGTTTTTGTACAGTTTATATGAAAACTTTTCCCATAATCCTTTATTTTTTTATTCCCTGGATATGTTGTTTCACTGCTGGTGTCTGTAAAGTCTGCATTCAATGTAGATGGTTTAGGCGTCTGACTTACACAAGACAATGGTATACATCAGAAAGAAAAATAAAAAAAACCAATGGAATGATGAACAGTCGACACATCAATGAAAAACAATTCATTGTTTATTTGCACAAATAAGTCTTGAACAGTATGTTTTATGACCTATAATTTAATTAATTAACATCTCACAATGTTCTGAAATAACAGTATCTAAGCTACAAGAGCTTGTGCTTTCATGTCATAATCTTCCATTTTGCAAACAAATTTTGATGTTGAATCAATGTATATGACCTTAGCATTGAACACTAACATTCAAAATGTCTACAAGATGACAAGACTATTATCAACTGAAGTGACAACAAACCAATGAGTTTTACGTGCATTGAACACAAGCATTTTTAAATGCTATAAAATGTGTTTTTAGTGTATGGCCACAAATTACCCAACATTTTGTCAAACATAAAACAGTTCTACTACCTTAGATGAGAATTAAATTCATAAATACAGTGTATAATTGACCTACTCGTATTTAGAGAGCTGTAAATGAAATAAGAGATTATATAAAAGTCAACACCTGTAGTATTTGTTTCATTATTCTATAATGTACATTTTTTTTCCATCCTCAATACTTACTACTTGCAGAGGAACTGGCAGAGAGAAATCTTTATATTCTCCACTCCAGAGTGGATGGGGATGGTGATGGTGTTGTCCTTCTGGATGCAGCTAAGAGTATAAAGATTATCACTACTCCTTAATTGCAGTAAAAAAGAAACAAAGAAATCAGACTGGATTTTTTGGCATGTAAACAAAATGCATACTGGTTGCAATGACCACTGTATATAAAGCAGTGATACAATATATCACAAAATGCATTCTTTTTTAACAAAACATCTAATCTCATATATACAGCATCACGAGTAAGTAAGTACTCTTAAACACATCTTATTAAACAGACAGAAAAATGATGAAATTTATACATACTTTTGATAAAGAATTTCCAATTGTGGCATGGTATAAAAGCAATTGATAAAAAATAAAAAGAGACCAGATAAACTAAATAGAACATACCAGCAGGATAAGAGGAAATCTTGGAGTCTGCAAAATACTCTCCATTTCAGGAGGTTTTGGATGAGATGGCTGACCAGAAAGGTTTCCACTTGAGATTTTCATCTTTTTTCAGTTCTTCATTTTCATCTGAAATGTCAATGAGAACTTGTAAATACTGTATGAGTCCTTGAATACACTGACTCCTTGTGACATACAGGGTTTGCAGAACAATCGCTAGCAATATTCACCACTTTTAAATCCAGCTGGTGAATTTTCACCATGAAATGCATCCGAATGCAGTGAATAATCCTGGATTAAAGACAAAATAGTGTACAGAAATGTGCAATAAATTAGTCAAGCTCCAGACAAAACAAAGATATGATTTATCTCTGATTCATAATGACTTTTCTTGTGCTACACATTTTACCAATGCAAATTACATTGAATTTTGTAAATTAAATGGTACAATTAAGATATGTATGTCAAAAGATTACTAATCTTCAGCTTTCCAATTAATGCTAAACACAAGTATCAAGTCATGTATTTAGTCTCTCACCACCAATAAATGCATTTTTAAGTAATCATCCTAGAGTGCACCAAAGTCATGTGAACTTGATCCAATTCCAACATTACTGCTGCTTGAGTGCTTAGATCCAGTATTGCCTTCACTAACTGATGTTATTAATACCTCTCTCTCATCAGCATAATTTCCATCATTTTTCAAAACTCCCATTGTAAAACCTCTGCTGAAGAAACTAACACTACACCATAAGGATTTAAAGAACTACTGCCCGGTTTCTAATCTCCAATTCATATAAAAAATCTTACAAAAGGTTGTTCAATCCCAGCTTGCATCTTGTCTGAATTCAAACAGTCTTTTTAGCAATGTACAATCTGCATATCGCCCTTGCCACAGGACACAAATTGTGTCTGCAAATAGATTACACTCCAGCCCAGTTGATCTATGTTGTGGTGTTGCACAGGGGTCTGTTCTTGGACCTGTTCTCTACACTCTATACACTCAGCTGCTCTCAAGTGTCATAGATCATCATCCAGTGTCTCACCAGTTGTACACTGATGACACCCAAATATACAAATCTAGCCACCCAACTGAAGTTGATGCTACCATCCAAGGTGTAGAGATGTGCATTTCTGATGTGAAATCATGGATGACTTGTAACAAGCTGCAGATGAATGATGATAAAACTGAGGCCATTCTGATTACAACACAAAGACTTTCTCATTCACGTCCTTTACCTCACACAATAAATATCAGCAACACCAACATTAAATTCACACAATCAGTACAAAACCTAGGTGTTACTCTGGACAGTACTCTCACATTGCACCAACATGTCATGAACATATGCAAGGCTGCATATCTTGAGCTGAGACGCATCAGCTCCATTCTCAGATATCTTTCAGTTGATGCCACTAAAACACTTGTGTGTTCATTACTACTTTCAAGACTGGACTATGGTAACTCAATTCTGTCTGGTTCATCTTAATATCTACTGCAGAGACTTCAAAAAGTTCAAAACATAGCTGCTTGGATCATACTCAGAGTACCACAATCAGAGCACACCTCCCCGCTGCTCTGTACCCAACACTGGCTATCCATTCGATCCAGAATCAAACACAACATTAGTTCTCTGTGCTACGTTTCACTGACAGACTCTAGTCCAACATACCTATCCGACCTCACCTATGTGTACACACAAGCAAGATACTTACACTCCTCTTCCGACAATCATATACTCATTATTCTCACTATGAAAACAGAGTCACATGGACAGCATTCTTTTGCATACCAGGGCCCAGCAACATGGAATGAATTGCCCACTGAACTTAGACACAAAGACGCAGTGATCCCATTCAAGAGTGCTCTCAAAACTACTTATTCTGACTGCAAAAACAAACTTAATGACTTAATAATGTTAACTACCTTAAATATTCTCAGCATGTTTTTTATGTTTTCTAATTTCATGGTGTTTGTTTTTGTAATCATATCATTGTGTATGTTTTTATGTTGTCTAATGTTGCAAAGCGCTTAGAGCTTCTAAAGATTAGGCGCTATACAAAGTCCTCATTATTATTATTATTATATTTAGCTTGGATGAATATTTTTTAAATCAGTGGCCATAACTAAAACAATGTGATTTTGTTTTATGATCATAAAAGTATGTTGGACACCATCCATGATGTACAATGCTGTCTGACATTTCTATGCACCTAAGGTTTCCATCTCAAATATTAAAGCAAAATGCATACCAAATTTGACAGATTGACGAAAATAAAAAAAAAGCAATGCTTACCATTTGAAAAGAGGCAATTGTCACTAGAATATTCTATTCAAAATGATATTAATTTTGGACACAGGGGATACCACCCCCATGTTTTCCTGACTCGTGATATGTCGGCCTATTCTGTGCACAGCTTTAAAAGATGTAATGTTTATCCATCGAGCTATAGAAATGAAATACATTTACTGTAGACTGTTTCTGTCAGCAGTTAAGTTGAGTAATTAGGTCAGGTTTATAGCTAGTTTACAAAATTCAATGTAGAATGCCAATAAATGACAAGATATATTTTTGCAAACTAAAGTGATCTTGAAAAAAGATTAGTAAAGTTTAACATTTTATAAAAAAATAAGCTATTATGTGGAAGAGAAACAACAATGAAATAGGATGCAATGTGTTTGCGTCTTGTTGATGGGGGAAAATTACTAAAGAATTTAGAAACAGACTATACGCTGGGGAATTTTTTGAGAATTTATGTTCTGGCGACAAGTTTACATATTGGGTAGCAGATGATTTTGCATGTGCGGGACAACTTCTTGCAAAATTGGAAACTTGGATTAAAATGCAGTATTGTTTTAAGGTATACATTACCATATTTCATATAATGTATTGTATGATTCTAAAAGATGCATAGTTAATCGGAATTTCTGGGTTACAGATTCAAGAAGGTCATGGAGTGGGTCTACATGTTGACTAATAAATTACTATTTGATCCCCTAGGTGATATTTCAATTCTAAATTAAAACTAATAATACTTAATGTATAACCAAAAATGCGACAACCTGGTGGAGAGGCGAAAATGGATATAAAAACTTCCATATAGCCTCAGCAAATTTAAACTGAATAAATAGGGAAAAAATAATTAAACTAAACAACAAGACAAATTATGATATGATTTTCATACAAGAAACACATAATAAGTTGACTAAAGAACTAATAACTTCATATGAGGAAAAATTAAATGGGGTTATAATTGTGAATGATTATAAGGAGATGTAAGGGGAGGGGTAGCTACTTTTATCAAGAATAAAATGGGAGTAACATGGGAGCAAAAAAACAAGGGAAACTTTTTTGCAGGAAGATTGATACATATTGTGATACAGGACACTCATTTTATAAATGTATAAATACCTGCTAATAAAACAAAAAGCAACAATTCATTGAAAACCTGTTTAAATATGTAGAAACAATTTCAAAGGCCCCCCTCCAATCTGTGTTGATATTGATGGAAATATTGTGGATCTGATGTGCAATCTTACTGCATGCAAATCTTTCCAGAAAGCACCTATGTACTGTTTAGACACCGGTATTTGGTAATAGCCATATCTAGCGCAAAATTCAAAATGGTCATAGGACAGAAGGTTGAGTAGCTACAATGTCATTGCCTCAATGTCTCCACGAAGTAGGGATAGTAATATTTGTGCTAGGGTTGTGCTATTCCATGTCGATTTACAAGTAACCAAACAGGATTTGATTTGGAAATATTTTTCGCAAAAAGATCTCTTCTGCCAATGGTAGCTCAATGGCTGGGAGAAATACTGGCAAGTCGGATGTGTATAAAATGTACAGCAATGTGTGCAGATAAAATTGTCAAAAATGTTTGCAGGTTTTAATGAAAGGGCTATATCAGCCTTGAAAGTGCCAGAAATTATCATTATAGATGTGGCTTGAGTCTACATGTTTTCAGTTAACAAAAACAGAGTATCAAAGCTAGTAACTGGCATCCTTGTTAATTTGACTAATAACTATTTTTAATTAACCATTTCAGATTTATAAATATATACTCAATAGTAGTGAAGTGGGATGATATAGCATCAATGGGACTTACCATTAAAAACCACCCTGGGACGATATAGCGTCAATGGGAAATTTAACATTATGGAAACCCTTGGGACGATATAGCGTCAAGGGGAATTTAACATGGGAATATGGGACTGTTTAGCGTCAAGGGGAATTGAACAGGGTGGGACTGTACAGCGTCAAGGGGAATTTAACATGGGCAAAAAAAAAAAAAAAAATCTTGGGCCTGTTGAGCATCAAGGGGAAATGGAACAGGGTCAGGACCCTATTTTAATAAGGTCCCGACCTGATGGGTCTATGGAAATGGAACAGGCGAATATTGAAACAGGGAGGGGTCTCTATTTTTTATTTTTTTTAAAACAAAAAAAAAAGAAAAAAAAAAGGGTAGGCAATGAAAGTCAAGATCTTTTCGAGACCTATGAGTGGCCCTGAAAAGGGCCTTTGGGTTTCTTCTTCTTCTAACTCTTCCACTTCTTCAACCATCTTCTAACTTTTACCAATATTCCTGTCATCTTCTTCTTTATTTCTGACTCGGGCATCCAGTCAGGATGACCTATCACTCGGAATTTCTCCTGTATTCTTATCCAGTTATTGTTGAGTTTCTCAAAGCTTTTTTTTCTCTTTCTATTTTCTTCTTCTTTTCTTTCCTTAGACCACTTTTCTTTGATGTTCTTTACCTCTTCCGTCAGCACTTTCCTCATTACTTCTTCCATTTTTGTCAACTGGTCGAACCCCCATTTTACGTATCACCACTCCATCCAATACAATACTTTTTCCAGGAAGCACCCGACTTGGATGACATGGTCCAGTGCTTCCTTCAAACTTCCCACTCTGACATAAGGTGGGTCAGTAAATCCGCTTGACTTGTTGACTTCTTCTTCTATCATCCCTGCGATGAGATCTCCGGCCACCTTTAGTCCTTTGACTTGAATAGTTAACAAGTCTTGCCTATTTCCATCACTCCATTCCTTTTCTATTCTTCCTACAACATATTCAACATCCATTATCCAAAAATAGATATCTCTTAATAGATTGAATAATTTTGTCACCTCCATCTTCTTTGTTTATTCCGTGGAATGGTCTGAACGATTGTTGTTGTTGTTGAGTTGAATTATAGTGGCGTGCGCTTCGCATTGAGCATGTACCACTGGTTTATGATGCCACAGGCACCTAACTGATTACTCCTTGGAGGAAGGAATGGAGCCACTTCCTCCAGGCATATCTGTGTTCACAGAACACTAATTGATTGGGCCGTCAGGTCAAGGTACTTTTGTGTACACATCGATCTGATTGTAAGGCCTATGTTTTGTTTGAGTGGGATTGGACCCAGCACACACTCTGTCATTCATTTGCATTGATTAGCGACTAGTGGGATTGGACCCGATCTAGTCCGTATTTTTAATTTATGATGCGTGCACTGCACGTATGTGTTTTGATGTCTGTCCGTCGCAAAGGGCGAAAGTGGTCAGGCTCGGGCGGAGTTGTCTTGCCACAGGTTAGCAGGGTTTTTCTGATCCAGGGTATTTTTGTTCTAAATTTCCGTCTTTGGAATTTTGAATCATAAAAACTCTGTGCTGTTTTTAAGAGAGATAGAGTCTATTGAGGTCGATGTTAGCTTTTAGGTGACAGTATTTGTCGATTGGTTTTGCAGCCTTGTGCTGCTGGCCCTGGATGGAGTTGGTGTTTTTTCCATCTTACTGAGTAATTGTTTTGGGGTCCTAATTATCTAGTTGTAAATTTTGGTTGCAGCCTTGTGCTGCTGGCCCTATAGTCACTGGTTTTTTTTGACTACCTTATACAAGTAATTTTTGGGGTGGTATTCTATATATTTGTTATATTTGCAGCATTGTACCGCCGGGCCCGATAGTCGTTGGGTTTTTTGGACTACCTTATATGTGTAAGTTTAGGGTCTTAATACGGGGGATCCCTGATGGTCTATTCTTGCGACCACCTTTTACGTTCTATTTTGGGACTATATGGTTATACCTAGTTTTTGTCTTAGCTGTCACCTATGTAGAAGATAGACTTTTGGAGCTGTTAGTTAGGGTGTTAGGCGAGTATTAAGTTAGGAGAAGTGGAGAAGGTTTGTTTTGTTTTTCCCACCACCCACCCCCTGTATATTTCTTCCTGGTATTTGAACTAGGTGTTTTTTAATTTAATGATATTTGTTTGTAGAGTTTTATCAGTCAGTGGGCTAGTTTTGATAAAATGAGTTTTTCTATTGTTCAGAATTTGGTACTTGTTTTGTGAGTGTATTTATTTTGTAATACTTTTGGCTAGATTCGGATTAGATTCCCTCGTCGATCACACTCGCCTCTCATAAATGGAGAGTTCGGGGAGACCGAATCCTTGTCTTCGCCATTGGTCCAAATTTGATATATATATATTTTATGTAAGTATTTATTAGTGTAATTTAGATAATTTCATTGCTTAGCCGGTTTCGGATTAGATTCTCTCGTCGATCACACGGTCTGAATGACGAATACTGTAGGTTCTTATAGTTAAAGCGCAGACCTGAAGGAAAACATCCCCCTACGACTAAAATCTTATATTACCAAGATCATCACTTAAAACGTACAATTCACAATCTTCTCCTAGAGCAAAAGTAATCCACATAGTAAGTAATTTCAGACCACTGCCATTCAGGGTAACGTTCAAGAATCTCATTGAACTCTTTTGATGTAAACGGTCTAAAGCGATATAATAGTATGAATGCACCCTTGACCCAGAGAAATCTAACACACTGGTTGACTTTTTTCACTTATCTCTTGTGAATTTCTCTGAATAAAAGTTCTACAGTTATCCATTGAGATTTCACTCTGGCAAGCCCCTGCCAAACTTCCTTGTAAATCTTCTCTTGCAGTTCTTTAGGTAATGATTCAATATCGTTTTTGAAATGAAGTTTAAATACTGGTCTCGATGATGTCCAACATTTGACTCCTAACCAATCTGGTTTCTTCTTTAACGACATGGTTAAGTTACTTCAATTTCTCGGTCCCACTAAGGGTAAGTAATGACAATTCGGTGACCAATGAGCATCTTCTAGATAGGCCGAATCTTGTGGTTCCCAGTGGTGAAGTGACACACCGCAACTGAAGCACTTGACTTTATCCCCTTCGTGCAAGTAGAAAAATCTGGCTCTGGCTAATTCTTTGGGGATCGGTCCTCCCAGATACTTAGGCCATTTTCCTTTGAATGATTGAAGACGATTTTCAAAGTCGCAGTATTCCGACAAACACACAGGGAACGAATATTCGTCTTTCACAGGTTCGTTTCGATGAGGGCTGGGTGACATGGACAGGAGTTTGCTCAAGTCTGGATGACATCCGTAGGGGGGTAGACGTGAAGGTGAACATCCACATTTAAAATGAAACCCAGTAAAGTGTCCAAGAGGACGAGCAGCATCGCTTTCGCATCCCTCAGGTTTGACACGCACAGCATCACTTTCCATGAGAGGGGTAGTGAGAACAAAGTTCTCATGATGCTTTACGGCATCGCTAAGGTCACAGCGTACAGCATCGTTCCCATCGCAAGGCTCACAATCACATTCCACTTCAGAAGCCCCAAACTTGAATTGTGCCTTTCTGAACTTGTTTTGTGCTTCTCTGAAAGGATTCATCTTGTTCGCTTGGTCTTGGTAGTCACAATGAACTATCGATCTTGACCATAGCCCCTTTTTATACTAGTCACAATGCAGTCTCAAGCTTGTACATCGTTCCTTTTTTATATCTAGTTTTTGAAGGTACTGTCTCTAAGGTACCGTCATAATTGTACCGTAGTGTAATGGGTGGAAAGGCCATAGAAAGGTAAGGGCAGTGCAAAGACCATCGAGTGTGTTCCAGAATAGCTGAACCTTTATAGATACATAGATCCATTCGTAACTTCAGTCCACAAGCGAAACACTGTACTTCGTATCCCAATCCTGACTCAGGTCCCAAGTAGACAAATCCTGTTCTAGCTAAAACATGCCAAGAAGGTAATCCTTCCCTATCCGTAAACTATTTCTGAAATGTGTCCAATCGACGGGCACAATCACAATAGTCAGGTAAGAAGACTGGAAAATGGTAGGGTTTGAACTTGGAGTTCTCATCAGGTTTCTCACTTGATTCTTGCTGTGGCGTAGTCATGCTTCTGGTGAGTGGCTATCCACTTACAACCAATGTTTTATACCGACATGTCCATATGGCAATATAAAGTGATTGGGAAGCCGCACTCGCTTCTGATACACGATTTGACAGACTTTTTCCAAGGGTCAACTGACGATGTGGTGAGTGGGTAAACGTACAATCTTGTTCGGTTGATAGGTGGTCACTTTAAAGTGTTCATCTTCTCTAGACTGCAAAGCTTCTTTCAATACGCCAAAGTTCACCACTTGACTGGTACGATAATTCAGAGTCAATCCTTTCACTTTACACTTCGTGTGCACTTCTCCTTGTTTGTCCCAGTATTCGTAGCCGTAATTTTTAAGACCGCCACTGGCGAAACTTAGAATCTTGTCGTCAGAATGCTCGTCTGTCCAGGCTCCTAAACGGTCTCCTTCGATGTTAGAGTGCTGTTGACTCGGGTGATCGATGTAGATGCAACTATCCGTGTCAAAGTACAGGACGCGTTCCCCTAACAGTTCTAAAGCTTCGTACAGTTTTAAGCGAGCATGAGCTGTCACGTAAGCTGCAATGACGACATTTCCAAAAGGATCGGCTTCTACAAAGTCCAGATCTTCTTCGTAATTGACTAAGATCAAATCTTCGCGAACGACGTCCACGTGTTTGATGAATTTAGTTTTGTTGTGAATCATCTGGAAGTAGCAGGAAGGTTCTGTCAAATATTCTTGGGTAAACACGGTCGTTGTGCCATTTTACCCCACAAGCAATTTAACATCACTTTGGCAAACGATCGCCTGCCTTTGTTTTTCTCGATGTGATCTAAAGTAATGCCTTCTTGTGCCCAGTATTTCTCTTTGAATGTCTTTTGGTCTTCGGAAGTGTGATACCAGGACGGATAACCACTGGTTTCTTGCTTTAGTTTCAAAAAGGCATCCACGTAGTCTGCCAAAATGCCTTTCTGAGTGGGGTCACCCTTGTTGTATTGTTGGGAAAGTGACAAATTTCATACACTTCTAACAGTTGGTATCCCATGTCCAGAGCTTTGAACAATTCTACGCTGACCCACGTCCCCGTCAAGGCCCGTTCTTCCTGGGTGTGCTGACAAGGCTGGTCTTGGTTGCACGTTTCAGCACAAGTACGGCACAAAGGAAACATCAGTTTGTCTTGACAATGGTGAGGTAGAACGGGATGGTACAAGTCAGTGGGAGCCAAAACTTTACATTTGATCAAGCCTTCATATTGTCGAATGTTTTTCAAATCGATGTGTTCCGTCAACAATTGTGGGTGCCCTGCAGGAAAGCGACAATATTTGCACACGTAGGGATACAGTGAACACACGTCCAAGTATTTGATTTCTTCTCCTTTCTCTTCGTCGGCTTGGTACAGCAAACTGGTGGCATTGGTCCTTCCTCCGTACAAACTATCCCTTGTGTTCAGGGGGTCCATGAACTGGTAACTTTCCACGAGGTGTTTAAACTCTGGATCGGTTTTCAAACGGTGATGGTACTCGTGTTCCCACATTTCCACCACTTAGTATCCTTCCTGTTCTAACTTTAGGCGTTGCTGACATGTGGCCTGGTACAAGTCTTCCATGGTTCATTGTAAAAACTGATTTTTAGTGCCACGGTCAGGGTAACAGACGGGGCATCCGTGAAATAAGCAACCTTTAAACTCGTACACAATCTTGGGGTTTTCTAAGTCCCAACCATCGACCGAATGCATTCTGATGGTCTTTTCACCCCCTCCGTTGCGGGCATGCTGAATCCATTTGTCTTCCTTGTCACACAAGTAATGTAACCAGCGTAGGGCTTTGACCGAGTATTGACGTTTGACATAGTTGGTCATTTGAGGACTGATGACAGCCACGGTGTTTTCAGGCATGAATCATTGCTGGTACACTAAGGAACATGCTTTGGCAATGGTGCAAGCTTCTTTGAAAGGATCGACCCCTCCGTGTTCCATGAACAGTTCTCGAAATTTTCCACAGCAACACCGTAAAATGTCCACGTCGGAACGACAATACTTTAGCATTTCTTCCTGAAAGTCGAAAGGGTCAGATGCGTGAGCCTGGTACCAAGCGTAGAAAGCTTCTCGTTGTTCGGTACGCATGTTGTCAGGGTCGTAATAGTGAGCCTCAGGCAAATGGGGTAGAACGGCATGTTGATTGGCTTCCGTATTGAAAAAGTGTGGAAAGCACCCTTTAGCCATTTCTGTCATTCCAAACGTTTTAGGCATTCGACTCAAAGGCATGGCTAAGTAACTCATCGAATCTTTAAACTGTACTTGTCCCACTTGCATGAAAATGATTTTGGCTCCATTCAAAGTGACTTTAGGACGTTCGATGCCATGTTCTGTATAGTATCTGTGAAGAAACTGTCCATTGTATCCGGAGAAATTGTGAGCCATCACTGTGGCATGACGATGACAATCTCCGTAACGTTCGATGTCCTCTTGGATCCACGTCTTGTTGATGAGGTGTAAGACCCATCGAGCGAAATCAGCTAGCGTGTTCGGTCCTCGAAAGATTTTTTCACGTCCTCCAGAAATCTTGCTGCAGTGAAGGCAATGACTGAAAATAGGTTCTTGAATGCACTTCTCGCACGCTCGATGAGCCACGCAGAAATTAGGAATGTGAATACCAGTCTCTTGCATGCATTCAAAATCGAAAAAGATGAAATTGCCTTTCTTCTTGTGACCGATCTCTTTCTCTGGTTGGGGTTGGTATTTTTGCACATAGCATTCGTGTTCCAAGTCCACGATGTGGCAGCAAATGTGACATTTTTTCTTTCCTCGACACAGGTGTGCCTTGGCATTATTGGTAAGTATGCCTTGTCCACAGGTAGGGCACAATCTCAGCAGCTGACAAGCACATTTCTTCTGTGAACCTTGCATCTTCAAATGTTGTTGGTAACAGGCAGGGCTGACAAACGTGCGCAGACCAGTTGAACAATGCACTCGTTCTTGTCCTTCGCTCAGACAGGGTGGAGAGGCCAAACATGCTGAGCATTTCAATCCACATCTCGGTGATGAACCCTTCTGCTTTCTCTAACAGTACTTCGGACTTGAAATCTTTAAACTTCACCGTGTATTTGTAAGCTGTAGTTCTAAATTTTCTAGAGGGATGCTCTTCCGTCTCTTGAATGGAATAGTACTTTTCACGGTTGACTAAGGGTGGTGAACTTTGTTTAGAGGGTTTGGATTCTGGTTCACTCATGTCCTCTTCAAAATCACTGGCATGAATTTGTGCCAAGACTTCAGCCCTGGTACGAGGCGATAAAGCACGTTTCTGCCTCTTACTTTCTTCTTCCTTCTTCTCACTCTCAAACCGAGCACAACGATGGAAGAGACTACCCAGATCGAACGTTTCATCAGAGCTTTGCGAGGGGTCATCCAAAAATTCTCTTCAGACCAGCCGAGGGACTACTCTCCTTCCTTTCAAGATAAAAGTCAAGATACTTGCTATATCTGTCAGAAGAAAGGGCATTGGTCTTCAGAGTGTCCAGACTGTCAAAAAAGAAAAAAAGGGGCTAGAAAAGACAAAAGTCAAGATACCTGTTATTATTGTCAAGAAAAAGGACACTGGTCTCCAGATTGCCCAAAAAAGAAACAAGGAGTCAGAAGAAGAGAGGGATTCTTCAGAGGAAGAAGAGGAAGAAAACAGGTGAAGAAAAAGAAACAGGAGAAGAAAAGAAGAAGAGAAGAAAGTGAGGAGGAATAGGAGGAAAAGACTGTGGTGGTGAAGAAATTCAAAAAACTCAGAGAGTGAACAATGAGACAGAAGAAGTTTATGAACTTTTTAAAGTGCTCTGTTGTGAATTGTGAATTGGATTGTAAATATTTATAAAAGAATAAATTAGGTATTAAAAGGTAAGTGTCTTTGGGTTTTGATTTTAAAATAAGAACCTACACTCACACACTCATACACACGTACTACAGAGGTAAAATGTTTTTTTTTATAGTTTGAATGGATGTTGGCAATTGAAAGTCTATCTCTTTTCGACAGACGTGGGTGGCCCTGAAAAGGGCCTTTTTTGGTGTAGGGGTGAGTTTAAGCAATCAACTTTAACTGCCTTAAGCCTTTGCCACGGCCAAGGCCTACTTCTGGACTGCGTAGTGTTGATGATGATGATTTGGTTGAAATCACTAAGGGTGGCACGGGAGGCTTAGTCACAGGGTTGGAGTGTTTAGCTCGGGAAGGTCGTATTCTCTTTGGTCGTAATAAAGAAGTCTGATAACATTTGTTTCAGACTTCTTAACTCCGCTAAAATGTCTAACAGTACCGTGACCATTTGATTTTCACACCCTTGTTTCTTTGCTGCTGCTTCTTCTTCTTCTTGTTTTTTTTCTTACCTCTTCTTTTTGCTGCTGTTGCTGTAGGAGAAAAGCTTGTTCCGCTTCCTTTTGCTGTTGTATAAATTTCTCCAATTCTTCTTTCTGTCTCTGTCTAAATTTCTCCACGTGTGGTAATGAAGGAGAAGGTGACGAAGGTTCCAGAACAAATTCTTGCGAGGTAAGAAAATCCACAAAATCCCAATTCACCTCTTCTGAAAGTAAGTCCGGTTTCCCTTGGGTAGTCTCCACAGCTGGTGCACCCCAATTTATCGTTTTCTGAGTTTCCGTCATGTTGAAAAACTGTTGCATGAATTGACTGCACACAGGTGCTAGCAAATCTATATAGACCACATGACGTCACAGACTGCTCTCTTCGGATTGGATGTGGGCGTGTTTGGATTGGTCAGTGAACTCCGTTTCAATCCTTCCTCTCCCTATAAATAAGTGTAGTTCACTGCATTCCTTCACCTGTTCTCGGCGCCTCAACATGTGGACCAACGTTCAATCTTCTATGCTTGTGTCTTCGATGATGTTCAGGACAGACATACCGATGTACGTCCGATCCAAGTGGACAGTTGTCCATAGGACAGATACCAGCCTATGGATACGATCTATGTGGAGAGGCAAGGATGTCTCAAAAGAGTTTTAGTCTATGGTCCTGCAGTCAGGCGAAGCCTAAGGACAAGAAGAAGTCACAGATGCCCTTTATGTTAAGGGCATATTAACATAAACCCAAAGGCCCTTTTCAGGGCCACTCATAGGTCTCGAAAAGATCTTGACTTTCACTGCCTACCCTTTTTTTATTTTTTTTTTTGTTTTAAAAAAAATAAAAAATAGAGACCCCTCCCTGTTTCAATTTTCGCCTGTTCCATTTCCATAGACCCATCAGGTCGGGACCTTATTAAAATAGGGTCCCGACCCTGCTCCATTTCCCCTTGACGCTCAACAGGCCCAAGATTTTTTTTTTTTTTTTTTGCCCATGTTAAATTCCCCTTGACGCTATACAGTCCCACCCTGTTCAATTCCCCTTGACGCTAAACAGTCCCATATTCCCATGTTAAATTCCCCTTGATGCTATATCATCCCAGGGGTTTCCACAATGTTAAATTTCCCACTGACGCTATATCGTCCCAGGGTGGTTTTTAATGGTAAGTCCCATTGACGCTATATCGTCCCACTTCACTACTCTCAATGTGTTTATACCAATATTAAGTTTCTGTATGTCACTGTGTTTAAGTTTTGATTTTCTCTGTTTTATTTCACTTGATACAAACACATGCTGACTAATCTTGTCATGTGGTGTATCTCGATCATACTGTAAAAGTGCATAGCTTAACACAGGTTTCGAACTCTTGCTATGAGCAGCAGCAGTAAACATGGCATGTACCACTAGAAATCAACTTTTTTTCTTCTTGGCTATAAAATCATTAGGTACTAATGTGTAAACTATTAAGTTGGTAATTTTTTAAATATAATTATTGTGCAGATTTACTAAATGTACTTTTGCGATACTAAGTCCCATGTTTGTTTAAAGGTTCTAACAAGCTGGGGTTTTTATGCAATATGTCATAAGTATATAAGGTATTGTGGGCTGCATGTATGAAGACAGCTCAGCAGCTTTCTAACTAATACTGCAATTACTATGAGCTTTTTTAAAAGTTATTTATTTTTTTTAAGTTGTTTCTTACTGTTCTGTATATAGTTTAGAAACTTTAAGCAATATTTTGGACTAGTCCGATAACATAAGACACATCACCCAATATATTTGTTGGGGGGCTGATGGGTCTTACTGCCTAACGAAGGGTGCTGTGTGGAGCGTTTTGATGTCGACTAACAGTGTAATGAAAGTCAAATTTTCTGAAATATCACACACAACTGGTAACCAATAACAATGCATTTCTACAAAGTAAAGTTATAATGTTTTTGTCAGACTTCACTTATCCTGATGTCTTTTCTCTAATAAATTCAAATTCTCACAAAAGAACCGGACCTGTTTTCAAGTTTTGTTGGCCCACATTTCACTTGGCTGGAAAGCGATGAAAGTCAGGAATGCCAAAATCGGGTTAAGCTGAAACATTATTCTTTAAGGAAACAAATAAAAATATGTTTTGCCTATTGGAACTGTAAGCAATGTTTTGTTTCATTCAAGAAACATATTCCCCACATGAACCTACTTAAACAAACTTTGGCGTACCTCGACTACCATTGCATTGCAACAAATTCAAATGTATGTCAATGGAACATGAAAATGTGTCCATTTGCTAGTGTCATATTTTCACTCCACCAGGATAAAGACAGCACTGTAAGTATATTAATTACACATAAATTAGTGGAAGAGTGTCAATATAGGCTGCCAAGTGTGTGAGCTATTCCTGAAACTTGGACTACTCATTCCGATGACAATTGACATTGGAACACATATACATGGCCGTTATTTGGGTAGTAAGACATAGCACTAAAACAAAATATTTTGGACTTGTACATTTTTGTTTAAGATTTTATTTAAGCACAAAATATTTATTGATGGAATTTAATGTGCTTTTCTCTATTCTAAATTATATAATTAATATTCATTCCTAACTTATTTTACAAGCAAACTACATATAGTTATATCATTTGTTATAAGAACTTGGCTATATTGTCAAGTGAGTGTTATCTTCACATACCAACACGTGTATGTACTGATTTTCTGTATTTAAGACTCTAATTCCATGCCTGAGAAATTTTTCTTATGCTGCAATACATGATTCAATTTCTTATACAGTATAGGTCCAAAAATGTTCTTAGGGATATAGAATACCCAAGTCATTGTGAGTGTTATCCTTGCTGATTTGATCTTTGCAATACAATTTAATCATTACTTAATCCATGATATGATTGAGGTTTTTTTAAACTAGTAATTTTTTAAATTACATTACATTTTTTTGTAATGTAACAAATCCAAATCACACACACACACTTAATCTAGCACTTCACACACATAATTCCAATGTCTTCACAAAAAGCTCAAAATGTCAAAGTCACTGTGAGTGTTATCTTCACTGACATAATATTCTAACTTCAAGTCAACAATAACTTATTAATCTAGCAATCCAGAAAAGCATAATTTAATGACATTTTTCTTTCATAATTTACTAGTTGTCTAAGTCTGAGGTGGGCAAACTATTTTTCAATGTAGCCACAGGTGTGGCGAATGAGAAGTGAAAAACATCATACGATGCCACAACTGAGCCAAACTTACATGGCCAATTTGCCACTTGTGGCAATTGGTCACAAGGTTGCCCACCCTGGGTCTAAGTCAGTGTGACCATTGTCATTACCAGCCTGAAACCCAATTTAATGCCATTTGTATAAATTCATTTCAAATAAATATTATGATATAGGTGAAGTGTAAAGTCAAGCGAGTATTCTGTTTGCAGATTTTACATTTTAGATATTACAGTAAAGTCATATTTTCTCTTGTGTAGTGAACTTTATTGCAACTGGTTCCAAAATAGTAAAACTTATTCAGTTTTCATTCACCAGAATAGGTATTAATACAATCCTAAACTAACTGTATGGTACTAAAATATACCCTGATCTTGTGTGAGATTGTAATATACAGAACTATACCTCAAGACAACAATAACATATTGAATTTATATTATATAAAGACTGTCATGGTTATGAACTCCAACTTTATTCAGGTTTTTTCATAATAAATGATCATCTTGTGTTATGGCTGAAAAGAAATCAGAGTTCATTTTAACTCCATTCTCTCCACATTTGTCAGTTGTTATGAGGCATACTCATCATCAGTGTTATAGTAAAATGTAATCTTATCTGGATCAATCTTGCTGGTGTAATATATGAATGGAGAAAGAATATTATCATCCAGATTAAAATATTTTTATTCAGACTCTACTGAAAATTTTAGCTGGATATGGGATACGGAGCCTGATGTGTATGAACAAAGCAATGTGTACCATGACCTTTTTAATTTAACATTTTAAACTCCTGCAGAAGAAAGAGATTTTTAGATCCATTAAATTGTATTAACAAAAACATTTCTTCAGTATGATTTTCCTTTACTTAGTAGTGACACAACTCATATTTTAAAGTTGTTGTTTTGTGTTTGGTTTGGCTTTTTATGGTAAAGCAACACAAGTAAGTTATTTAGTGCCAAGGCACTTTAAGTATAGTGCCTTGCCCAAGGACGCACCATGGTAGCTAACCCAGGTTGGTCCGATCGTAGAATTTTAACCTACCTTATTTCACAGGTCCAGAAAGCTAACCACTGAGCAACTACAGCTCCCCATCTTATAGTGGAATGCTGGTATACTTTATGATCAAGAAGGATGGGTTGGGGTATGCATGTTGCATCTGAAAAAAGTGATGGAATTTTTGTTTACATAATATTTTAGTCATACAATATGAATCATTTTCTATAGATTTAAGATGTATCAGATCAAGTTAAGAAAAATTATATATTCTGTTTCCTGGGAATGTACTAAAATTCACTGTTAATGTTTGATTTGTTTGGTAGTAAGCTTACTTGGTATTTTTTTCTTTTTAACTTGAATACCTAATTTGTTAACATCCTGTCCTAAATCTTCATGGTTCTGTCTATAAAGTGACAACTGTTGATACATGTAGGGAAGTTTTTGTTTATATCTTTTGATTTTTGTGGTTCTGGAAGTTGCAGTATTTGTTGTTGTATTATTAACCATTTCAGTAATTTAATGAATGCAGAGTATACTGCTCTATAAATGAAATTTATGGGAAGATAATGTAAAAGTATGTTTCACTGCAAATATAAATTGTTTAAAATAATAATATATCATTTATCATATGACTATTCAATTGTGGTAACTAGTATTCCATCCAATATCTATATATTAAAATATGTCTTTTCATACAGCTGGTGATCATTTAGATACAAGTCCAATTGAACATAATCAAATTATCAGTGCAGGTGTTTTTATTAGTAGTAGTATTGCAAGTATAAGTGTTAGTATTAAGATTTCATATACAGGTATGATAAGTGTATCATAATGTTTAAATGATGCTCCTTGTTACAACATAAAATATGTTCATTGAAACAAATGGTTCACTGGTAAATTGGCAGTAAAGGTCTTCACTGAATTATGTTGCATAAACTATTTTACAATAAAACATATATGATGCATCTCAATTATGATGATGTGGAGGAGGAGGATTAATAATAATGCAGTTTAAGTTATCTTCATCACATAAGTTCTAGCAGATGTGTCATTTTTATGTGGCTCATTATCAGTTTGAAACTGGTCTATGATTCCTGGATCTGGACATATCTGGCCCCCTGCTGTTGTGCTGCTATGGTCTTTACAGTTCATTAGGATATCAGTTACTCTTGGTTTACATTTAGAACCCCATGGGATGGAATGCCCAGTTTGAAACTGAGAGAATGGTTAATTATCCATAATATAACTCCTGCAGTTATTATTAGGTTTGATATCAAGGTCTTTCATTAAAAGCTTTTCAACTCATGTTCTGTTCTACCATACAGATAAATAAAGTCAAATTCAAGGCTTTCAGAATTGTCCAGTTTGTTTCATGTGTTGTCAGTTTAATGGGCAGGTAACTAAATGTGCAGCAGACGGACTGTATATTGCCACTGTACCACATAAATATCAGTGCTTAGTCTGCTCTCAGTGGCTGTGGTTTGATTAGTTACAAGTATCATCACATGTGACTAATTATTAACCAATGTAATGAAACTTAAATAATTAGAAGGCTGTATTTAAAAACTCTAAAGATCTTAAATGTGTGCTAGAGGGTAGGGTTAGCAGTTATAATCCCAATTATGTTGTGACGAGCAAAAAGCACTGCACACATTTGAGCTTTTAGTTTGGTTCTGGTAGGGTCAAAACATGCAGGTACATTTTGATCTTTAAAAATTAACATAATTCCCATGTAATACTTTCCAAACCTAAGTATGCAATTGATCTGATAAAAGTTTTGAGATTACTGTTTAGGCTCTGTTCTTACAATACTAGATATACCTGACTACTCCACAGTGAAATGGCCAACTGTTAAGTTATATAAGCCAGATGAGTAATGTTAGCCATTTGTTTAAGTGTTTTCTCATTAATTTCATTTGTGTCACAGAGTTGCATGCAATATTTCTTTCTAGAATAAATTTATTTTATTTTCTAATTGTGTATTTTATGGTCTCACTGGACAGTTTATCTGGTGAATTTTCATCCGACAATGACCAATTACAGAAAAATGAGAATAATTTTACACTGAAGATACTAACAAAAACAAACTAATGATTTTTGTAGAAAGCATACATGTGAGATTTTGACTGCAGTAATCAGGTTAATTCCTGATGCAGCTATTGATTTCTATACTGAACCATCACTGCCACCATCTCCTAAATTTTACATTCATTTTTGACAAGAAATAGCTATTTTCAATATTTTTCTGTGACAAGGCAGCTAAAAGAATCAGTATGTGGCTTATGCATGAATAAAGTTCACTAGTACTATAACAAATTAGCATACTTTTTTCATCAACCCTCAACCATCAATATTTTTTTATATTTGCCTCTGTAGCAGACACACATCAAGGTCAGCAGCTCATTTGCAGATCAAGCATTTGATCTCCAATGCTCATCTAACTGTGACAGGCAGTCACTAACAAGCCAACCTATTTCCATGCCTAACTCAAAGTAAATCTAAACCACATTATAGATTTAGCTTATGTGTGAATTTAGAAATGCTAGGCTTGTGATAATTAGGTTCATGCCTTCTACCTTAAAAATTAGGTGTATGTCAAAATACAAAATTATCCAGTGAGACCTATGATGTTAATTTTAATCCCTATGGGATTTGTGACATAAAAAACCCAAATGCTTTATGTATTAAAAGGTAACTAATGGGGGCAGGATCTGCAGTGAATCAATGGTATGTATGATAGACTCCTGATAAAAATGTTTGTGTTACAATCCTGTTATCAAGTCAACCAGGTTACCTACTACAATGTACCCTTGCCTTACTCCAATTCCCTCAGTACTCAGTAAACAACTAGTGTTGCTGTACATAACAAAACCAGTCCATATTGATTTTACCTATTTTACTAAATCCTGACAAAAATAATTCTCTAAATAAAGCATGATTAATATGTGAAGGTCTCGCATGTAATCAAACTCTTCCAAGCTTTTAATGATATGAACCGATTTATCAATGTTTATCAAATTTACATGAAAAACTATTTCTTATTTGTTATCAAATATGTTAGATGTTTTGATCATATAAGCATTTCTGCTACATTAGATCAAAATAATCTTTTTGTCAGAAATAGAGCCCTTATAGTATTTGCAAGGTCAACCAATCAGATGCAGAATTTGAGTTTAATATGAATGAATATTTTTTTTACAAAATTGCTCCTTTGCTATATCTTGATGAGATAAATCTATTTACCAAGTCTGATAAAATTAATGAGAAATAGTTTTAAGAGCAGTAGCAAGAATGGCGAGTGAGATGTAGAACCACTACATTATTTGCATAGAATCTGCTTACAGCCTCAGACATACAAGCAAATAATTAAACAAGTCAGATCTAAATTTGACCATAAACACTGTTGTGCAAGTCGTAAGAAACTCTGCCAATCAGATGCAAGGTCACTTCATTAACATACCTTTATCACACTCATAATAAGCATCATTGTGAAGCTTGACTATAGAAGCCAAATGGCCAAGTATGATCAAACTTGAATCAGCAGTAGTGGTTATAACCTCGTGTATTTGTATGCATCTTCACTTCTTCAATCTAGATCTCATTTATATAAGCATGTATTCTAAATTTAGTAAAAACTGCACTATATGCATAAATACTGCATGCGGTGGTAACATGCTCAGTCAGGTGAAAGATCACTTTATTATTATTAATGGTTAACACTCATCAAACTTCGAGGACAACTTAATGATTTTAGTCTATATTGTGGAAGTATGGCTTTTAGGTTGGTTAAAAGAACTCAACTAATCTTATACATGATCACCTCGTGTATATACTTGGATTTTGCTGAATTCCTAAAGCATGGAAAGATGCCATAAAAAACCACCTAGTACATAATAATTTTGATAAGCAGGATGATAAAATAACGAACTTGCGAAAACAAGATTCACTCAAGTTTATTTACAAAGATCTTTGACAGGAAGCTAAAAGGCAACACACTGCGAAGCAAGAAACTTGGATGCAAGTATTAAATAAAAATATAAGTAGTGAGGAGTGGTCTGATATATATAGCCGGGCAAAATGCTGTACCAAGGATACCAAGTTGATCTCTTTTAACTTTAAATTAATCCATAGAATAATCGCTACTAATGATATTCTTAAAAGAATTAACATATTTGATGACAACAAATGTACTTTCTGTAAGAGTGAAACTGAAAGTATTGAGCATCTCTTTTATGACTGCAGTATTACTTCACAGTTTTGGTACTGTTTTAATGAAGTTTTTGCACCTTTTTGCCCAAATATTGTACATCTGTCCAAAAAAGAAACATTTTTAGGAAGTGAACAACTGGACAGTTTGGATAATTTTCTGCTTATTTTGGCAAAATATTATATTTATACTTGCAGATTCAATATGAAAAATCCTTCTATTTTTGCTTTTAAGCAAATAGTTGCAATGCATAAGAACATTGAAAATTACACTGCCAAGGTAAATAAAAAAGAGGACCAATTTCTTCAAAAATGGACCTCAACAATGAACATTTAACTTGTCTCTGACTTGAGGGTAAACAGGAACAAAATACTGTAATATCACAAAAGCCATGTCACCTAGATTTTGGCCATATGCATGTGTATATGCGTGTGTGTGTGTGTGTGTTTTTCTTTTTTACTTTCTCTGTAGATTATATTTATTATCCCTAGATTATCTGATAACCAGAAATGTTTGATTGTAAGGTGATCCTGGGATGGTTCCCCGACCCAGTGGTCAACCTATTACGGGGTTAATAAAAAAACAAAAAAAAAAAAAAAAAACTTGGATTTTGCTCATTATTAGATTTATCCAAGATGTTGATTTAAGCCCAAAACCAAGTTTTATATAAACAAATTGATCAGAACTATGGACTCCAAAGTAGCTAATTTCTTACTGTTGAAAGACAGAAGGGATGTGAAATAAATAACACACTCTGGACCATTACATAAACCCACTTAGCCTTTTGACCAGTTGAGATAAAATATCAACAATAATGTTAATTCAGATTGATAAATTATGTTTTTTCACATTACCTCTAGCCCTTTTCAACATGGATGGTATTTTTCTTCCACATATGTCAGCTCTTAATTAGTGGCCCTTTTCCATCATGAATGTTGTAGGTGAAACTCTCAGAATTAGGCTTTTTAATTTGTATCTGAAAAAGAAAAAAATTATTGGTCTGCATATATCAATGTCACCTTTTCTGTATTAAATTAAAATACCATATGTGTGTGTGTGTGTGTGTGTGTGTGTGTGTTCATTTTAGAATTTAAGCATACTTGTCTCCATGTGTTTATTTTACAATTGATGATGATAACACATAACTGGTTCAATTGATAAAATGTTATTTCTGACTTCTTACAACTGCTCATTATATCTGAATTTACATTCAATGTTTGTTTTAATTAACATATTTTGGATAATGGGCAAATTATTTATTTTGTAGTTTATCATTATATCATTTATCAGTAATTTATCATTCAAATATTTAAAATATAGTACCATTATACTGACTTCATATTCTATTTGATATCCCAGCAATACATGTTAAGCAGATAAGTGCAAATAAAAATGTTTAGAATGTAAAAGCTACTCCAAGCTCAAAGAAGATCTGCAAAAGATGATCTCCAACATATTACCAAACAAAAAGCGAAGTTAACGCAGTTACCTTTTTATGATGTCTCAAACACCAACGGTACTGTACAGCTACGTCTTCTGAGTTTTACCGTCATCTTGTCTTTCAAACCAGAATTAATTTCTTGAGCTCTTACAAAATGAAGAAAATTTTAAATACTATAATTTAAGCAGCTTCTTTACATGACATAAGATAAATTATGGCACAGTGTTATGTCTTTCAGCACGACGCAACTTCACATTTGGACGGCGTGCTGTGTGGGCATCCCTGACACAGCAACTGACATGAATCCTTTATTAGCAGACAATAATTCGGAATAAATCCTCCGCAAATCTAACATTCTCGATTTTTCATAGTTCCACTTTTTCACTGTTGCATTTGTTTGATTGTGCTCATGAAGTTCAATGAATCAAGTTCATCTGCTGTCTGAAATCCCGGTTCAGTTGGTATTTTCTTCCGCGCATGATGCCGTGTAAATACAAGTTACGGTCGACATTCAAAGTGGTTTAGGTTAATTTATTATTTTCCTTTATTAAGGTCATTTGCAGAAAGTGTTTCGCTAGGATGAGATAATTTTAAAAAAAATATATCAAAAATAAAACTTTCTTTTCCAACGCTAATACTGGATATATTTCAATTTGTGATTGATACTATAAATAAATATTTAAAAAAACATTTTAGCCCGTGGCTTCGGCGCGCCACTCGTTTTTGTGGGTTTTTTAAAATGTTGTTGGTGTTGTTTTGGTTTTTGTGTGTGTGTATCACACTAAGAAACATACCAGGTATTAGGCCTAACGTAGGAAAAGAAATTATCCTCCATTTGTTACTATTCTTACTGTAAAATGACGCAAAAGTGATCAAATTGCTATTAAGATTTTGTTTTATATAACACTTACCGCTCGTTTTCCTCGAGATAAAGCAGCCACTTCAAAATGATTATAAAATCTGTGACAGATGAAGAATGTGGTTTAAATAATTCGTAATCGCCTGCCTTAAATACTGTAGGGATTTGCTAATGTATTTCATGGCCCTCGTTTGAATAGATAACAACGATCATGTATATCGACCAAAATTTGTATATTCCTGCCCACGATCATGTATTTTGTATTAAACCGTATATTACACGAGCGCTCTGTGGCGAACTCGGCGGGGGGGGGGGCTCTATTATACCCGCTATATCAGTTGAGAAATATATTGAACTGATCAGGCCCCAATACTCTCGCTCTGACAAACATTAAAATAATTATATGCAGAATATCGGTATGTCTCCCTCTTGCCGAAAATGTCAGCACCATATATATTTTGCAAGTAATGTAATGGGTATAGTAACACACACACGCACACACAAACACACTTTTTTGGGGGGGGCGCCGGAAATATGCCCCCCCCCATTTCCAAAAAATTAAAAAGTATTTTATGTTTGTGTCTTTCCCCCTCAGATGTGTTGTATGTTTTATTTAAAACAAAATTTTATATAAAAATATTTAGTTTGTAGATATTTTGATGGGGTATTTATGTTTCCATAGTGTTATCTAAAGGGTTGTTCGTCCGAGTCTGGTTTCCCTCACCTTGCTCGAAGTTCCTTCCCTTGAAATATTTTGTGACCTTTGCTATATGTCGCCTAGGTCTCAGTGTTTGCTATATGTAATGGTGCTATATTGTATGTATGCTATATTTTCTTTATGTTTGAGACAGCAAGTATAGATCAACTATCTTTCCCAGTTGTATTTCTTCCTTTATGATGTTATATTGTATCTTTTAATTTGTTTTATGGTTTTCTAATTTTGACGATGGAGTGGTGTACTATTTAGACTTTGTTTAAAAAAAAAATAATTTCTCATTTTATTATTCGAGTGATAATATGATCGTTCCTCATAATAGGTTTTAAAGATGTTGATAGGTAGGTTACGCTCGATCCAAGGTTCACGCTTCTTTATTCTTTATGTGTTTCTCCTGGGTCGCATTAGGCTTCCTTCAATTAGTTTATCTGATTATGCTTTATTGAAAGATCCAAACGTATGTATGAGACCACATTATTGTGCAGTGGTCAACCATGCAGTGCGGGAGCTGTATGGATTTTAAGATATAGAAGTTAGTAGGGTTTTAAACTAAGTGTTATACAGTATGTATTTGTGTCTCTGTTTTGTCTGTTTATGTTCTACATGGCGTGTTTTCAAAGACTTTTGATGGGCCTGTCCACTTCGCTTAGCGCCATGTGACTTAGCCCCATGATGTCATCGCTATTTACTTCCCCCTTATATTTTCCCTGTATCCCTTACTATATATGTCTTTAGAATTTTTTTTTCATAGAAAGAAAAAAAAAATAAATTACAAAATTCTTTTATTGTTTTCTTTCTTCCTTTCTTCCCTTTTCTCTTTTAAAAAAAAGTTATATGGGTTTCTTTGAAATATTTGAAATATAATTTGAAATTTTCTTTAAAATATGGCTGTTGTGGGGTGCGAGGAGGGGGTATGGGTATGGCATCAGCTCGCAATTGCGCTACGCGACCCTTCGGTCTGTCATACCTATTCCTCTCTCCCCCAATTCCAACATAAATTGCGTTATATCAGCCTGACGGTAAGTATCTGTTCGTCGTAAGACGTACTGAGTTCGTATTGTGGTTAATATTCTTATTTTTACGGCGTATCCTATTTAAAAATCTTTATCACCTGTTCACAGGATATCATCGTAGTTACTATATAGTCTATACATTTTTAGAACGATTTTGTTTTCGTAGTCTACATCTATGAATAAAATGTTATTTTTGTTATACTTATATTTTTTTTGCAAATTTCCATTATTAACTTTATCCTATTATGTTTAGTTTTTTTACATTGGGCAATCGTATGTAGTTTGGTGAAGTTCGCTGTTTTACATAAAGGGCATTTCGGCATTATCCTGAGCATACGACGTTTGATTGCTTCTTCGTCTGTTAGCCAGGTGTTGTGCAGGTATTTAAAAAATTATACTTTGTGTTTGACAGATCTTATTTTCACCAATTTTTCCAAGTGTTTGTCCAATTTACCCCCCAGTTGTCCTGCTCTAATCTACATTTTATATTTTTGGTTACCTCCTCTCTAATCCAAGCGTCACTTTTACTTATTTCTATTTTCCATAAATCTGTTTTGTCTCTATATTTTAAAATTAGTTCTCTTATATATTTAAATTTGCGTGGCACTTCAATTTTTTATATTAATTTGTTATTTTTGTATATCTCTGGTCGGTTTCTCAAGGTGAAGCCGAACCAGTAGATGTACAGTGCTTCCCACGCTGTAGCCGGGTCTGATTGCAATTTTTTAATCTATTGATTATGTTAGTTAATTATAGTAGTAGCGGGCTCGGCAACCCCAAGCCCCCTTTACTTTTGGCCCTATATAATGTCTCTTTTTTTACATAATGCATTTTATGATTCCATATATAATCTATTATTTCCTTGTCTGTTTTGTTTAAAATAGTATTATCCGTATATATGGATTTAATTATGTAGTTAATATTTGAGTATAAATAAGTCTTGGCCACTTGGGCCCGCTCCATGATACGTAATGGCGCCATGGCCAGATTTTCATATTTTCTCTTATTTTGTTGATAATATGTTCATAGTTTTCTACAGCTTCTTTTCTTTTTTACCAAAGTAAACCCTTAGAGCCTTTACCGTGTCTCTCAGTAGGTGTGTGTGTGTGTGTTGGGGGGGGGGCAATCCAGGGTGGTTGCCCCTCCAGTTAACTATTTTTAAGATTTCGTGCTTGTTGTGGTTTATTTTGGAACCCGACGCTTTACCAAATTTTTCAAATTCTTCTACTAGATGCATATAGCATTTCCCCTCTCTTATAAAGTTGGTGCAATCATATGCATGTTAGAGCATTTTTTATTCTTTTTTAGGTTTGGTATTTGTATGCCTTGCATTCAGGGGCGGATTAAGGCTCACTGGTGCCCTAAGCACTGACAAATCTTGGTGACCCCCTCCTTTCAACGTACACCTGGGAAGATAACCCTAGGGTGTACCATGATCAAGAAACAGAACATTATGATCAATTGGCACTAGTTTTATCAATTTGTTTTTACAAATCTTCATTCGCTTTTTTTTTCTTTTCACCCTTTTCTCAACTTTGTGGTGCCTCCTTTGGCCCTGGTGCCCTAAGCAAGTGCTTAGTCTGCCTAATGGTTAATACGCCCCTGCTTGTATTTCTGGGTTGTTTCTTATCGTGTGACTTAGGATTTCTATTGCCATTACGTATTGTAGCATTGATAGTGGACATCCGTGTCTCACTGATCGTTTTATTTCAAATTATTTCGTGCATTTCCCGTTTAATTGTACACATGAAATTATCCCAGTTTGTAGGATTTTGGTCCATTTCAGAAACTGGGTCTGAAACCAAATTTTTTAAAAACATTCTTTATATAGTTTTGTTCAAATCGGTCGAAAGCTTTCTCCTGGTCGAAGAGTACCATAACACTCATCATACATATTTCATTTATGTAGTTAATTATAGTTTTAATGTTTAAAATTTTGTTTTGTATATCCCTCCCCCACAAGTTTGATTTACAATAATTATTTTGTTTATCCTACCCGTTACTCTATTTGTTAAAATACTACTTAAAATCTTATAGTCCGTGTTTAAAAGTGATATGGGCCTCCAGTTTTTAATCTCGTCTTTATCCCCTTTCCCTTTGTATATAAGTGTGATAACTCCCTCCCTCATAGATTTAGTCATTTTATTTTTACTTAAAAATATATTGTTATACAAAGCGTTTAAGATCGGGGTCAGTTCACCGTGGAACTTTTGATAGAATTCCACGGTGAGTCCATCGTTCCCTGGCGATTGTTGTGAGTGTAGATATACTTTTTGTGATTTCTTGATCTGAGATGACGTCATCACATTGGTCTCTATGTTCTGTTGATGTCATCTCACAGTCGACATTTTTTAAGTAGCTGTCGATTGTGCTGAAGTATATGTTCTGTGTGGTGTATAGTTCTTTATAATATTGGGAAATATTATTTAGGATATCTTCTTTTACAGTATGGGTTACATTGTTTATTTTGATTTTGTTTAAAATTGTATCACCCCCTTTTCTAAATTCTTCTCGTTTATATAAGTTTTTTGCCTTGTTGTAGATCTCTATAAATTTTCCCGCCCTTATTATTCCCCCCTGATTTTCGTCTTCTTCAACGATTATAATTTTGTCTGTCAATCGTTTTTTTTCTCCATCGTCGTTTGTTGTTTTGCTTAGTTCAACTTTGAGTTCGTGTTTGTCTTTTTCTGTTTTTCCGCCCTCTATTTGAGTACTGAATATATATTCTTTTCATTACGTTTTTCAAAAACATCCCAATCAATTATTATATTAATATTTTCTTCATTTTTGAAGGTTTCAATTTCTTTTTTTATTTTATTATTTGGCCCATATTTTTCTATTATTTTTTTTTTCATTTTTAGGTCAATAGTGAACATGAAATGATCTGATAGTTTTTGGTTGGTTATTGCAGCATTAATATATATTAATGGATCATAAAAATTCCCGTAAAATTTATAAAACCTGCTAGACTGGTTTTATTTATAGTTAAAGGTAAATTCTCTTCTTAAAATGTTCAGTTTTCTATGAATGTCATGTAAATTGTGTTTATTTAATAAATTTACCATTTCAGTTCGGTATATTTTGTTACTTGTTAGGTCAGCCGTTCTGTCAATTTCGTCCCCTACCCAGTTGAAATCTTCCCCTATGATTAGATTTTCCATCGAATATTGTTGTAGGTAGGTATGTAAGTTTTCTTTAAAATTAGTTTCTTATTTTTATTAGCTGGCATGTACACATTTATAATATGGCAATTCAACATTTTAACATGTAGCAACCGTCCCTTAAAAAAATTCCCCCACCTCAAACCTTTACTAGCTTACTGCCTGTTTTATTAAAAAATATTATTGTTGCAACCCACTCTAATATCATTGTTTGTAAAATTGTTGCATATCTTTATTGCGTTAAGTTTGTCTTCTACTAAAATTTTGAATTCTGGCTTAATTCCATAGTGTGTTTCTTGTATCATTATTATCTCAAAGTTTGTTTCTTTGGCTATTTTGTCTGCTTTCGCTTTGTATATCCCCTTGCTGTTGATAGTAGCGATCCGGAAGTTTGTTTCTTCCATTTTTGCTTTACTCCCAGGTGCCGCATCACTTTTAAATATAATTTAATTGTATATATTTCAGTTAAAGTTATTATATTTACACACACACCAGCACGCTCGACAAAGAGCGCTTGAGTAATATACAGTTTGATACATCCTACATGGTAGTGGGCAGGAATATATATATAGGTCGCTATCCTTCTGGACCGAAGTAGTAATATTGTTCCAATGTTACCACTCGACGTCCTCGATTTGTGCTTCATCGTATTTGCAGTCTATACACTTAAAGTTACAATGGAAAAGTGTACATGAACATATTTATACCATAGACAGAGCCTTGAAGTACTACTTATTTCGGTTTAGAAATGTAAATTAAAAAAAAAAAAAAAAAAAAAAAAATTATAAAAATAAAATAAAAACCCGGCTTGTGATAGTTCATTTCGATACATTTGCACAAGAGCATTTGACGTTCATTTTGATGTCAATATTATTTATATCGACTAAGTGCGATTTGTTTTCAAAGTTACTTTATTGCTGGTAGTGCTTCTGTTTTCAAGTTCGATATATAATAAAACCATGGAGCAGTAGTAATAAAACAAATCATGAACAGCAACCATCATCATCATCATCGGGATTATTATTATCGTATATGTTGGTCACAGCTATGATCATTAATAAAAAGCGGTTGAAATATGAACAAGATTCCATCTCTTTAAATAGCAAATACCCTAGTAAAGTGTGTGTGTGTGTAATTTTTTACGTAGCTTTAAAAAAATGCAATCATATCGCTACCATGTCTGCATTGTGACAGTTTATAATGATGTGTAGCTATGTGGCATCATGCCACAAACATACAGCATTTTGTCCCACCCAATCCCATTATCCTGACACCTGTCCGACCAATCCGAACACTAACCTCTTAATGATGGGCGCCAAAAGAGGCAGCTGCTAGTGCCATTTTTACAAGTCTTTAGTATGATTCGGCCGGGGTTTAAATCCGCGACCTCTCGCATCCAAGGCGGACGCTCTGTAGAGACACTGCACCACCGGAGCGATCGCTTAACAAAGAATGTACGATATTGGTTCCTGTTGTTCTTGACAACTCGACCTGGAGACCTACCTGAGGGAAAATGAAGGCGCATTATAAGGTTATAATATACGAATCCAGAATTTTTTTGATAATTATAATTTTCAAGAAAGTTAGTGCCTGTTAGAATTTGACAAAGTGTGCTTGCAGTAGCGTACTAAGGGGAGGGGGAGTTTACAACATACTTCGATGCTGACACTACTGATTTCAAGCATAAAATTAAAGCTAAACAACAGCATAACATGTTAATATATTTTATTAAGTACGTCTTCATTTGTCTTACCGTGCGCCAAATGCCTTCCTACACGAACATGTTCCACATAGGTAAATAAGTTGTACCAATCGTAAACGACCACCGATTTCGACATATTTGATATCAATTTATAGGTTTCTCATCAGTTTAAATCGATCTATGCCACACACACACACACACACACACACACACACAATAAAAAAATATGGCGAAAATGAATAATAAAAAGTTGCTATTTGTGACTCATTGTCGCTTGCGACTTTACCGATCTTCGTATCCTTGATGCTTCCATCCTTGCCGTTTAGGATGGTAGCACATAATTGGATGCTAATACTATAGATTTGAAGCATATAATTAAAGCTGTATAACAGTAAATAATATGTGTATGTATCTTATTAAGTAAGTCTTCATATATATGTTCGTGCGCCCAATGCCTTCCTATACGAACGGTTTCGATATAAACGAATAAGTTATACCAATAGTAAACAAACACCAATTTTGACAAATTTCATATTATTATATAGGTTTCTCATCAGTCTAACTCTATCTGTGCCAATAGACATGTGTTAACATGCAAAATACAAAAAAGTGTACTTTTTACTGAATATTGGGTTCGGCTTTACTGATCTTCATATCCTTGCTACGTTCATACAGCGTTCCCGTTCTGCGATGGTCGCACATACTTCCATGCTAATACTATAGATCTGAAGCATAGAATTAAAGCTGTACATAATTATAAAATTTGTGTATGTATCTTATTAAGCACGTCTTTATCTGCCTTTCCGTGTGCCTACATCTGACCTATACGAACGTTTTCCATATGGGCGAATAAGTCATACCAATCGCAAACAAAGAACGATTTTAATACGTTTGATATCAGTTGACAAGTTTTTCATGAGTCTAAATAGATCTGTGCCAATATAAATGGGTGAAAATGCAAAATAGAAAAGTTAATATTTTTCACTCAGTATCGCTTGCAACGTTACCGATCATCGATTCCTTGCTACGTCCATCTGCCATTCCCGTTTTGCGATCGTATCACATTTTTACGATGCTAATTCTATAAATCTGAAACATATAATAAAAGCTGCACAACGGTAAATAATATGTGTGTATGCATCTTATGAAGTACGTCTTGATTTGTACGTCCTTGCGTTTAGTGCCTTCCTAACCAAATATTTTCCATATAGGTGAATAAGTCATACCAATCGCAAACAACCAGCGATGTTGACAAGTTTGATATCAATTGATAGGTTTCTCATGAGACTAAGTCGATCTGCCAATAGACATGTGTGAAAATGCAAAATCAATCGTTTTGTTCTTTTTACTGAATATTGGATGCGACATTACCGATCTTCATATCCTTGGTACGTGAATCTACCATTGCCGTTTTGCGATCGTACCACATATTTCGTTGCTAATACTATATATTTGAAGCATGTAATTACAGCTGTACAACAGTAAATAATATGTGCATGTATCTTATTAAGTACGTCTTCATTTGTCTGTCCTTTCGCCCTCTCTTCCTATACGATCGTTTTCCATATAGGTGAATAAGTCATAACAATAGTAAATAAACCCGGATTTAGACAAATCTGATATCAGTTGATATTTTCTCATCAGTCTAAATCGATTTGTGCCAACATAAATGTGCGAAAATGCAAAATAAAAAAGTTTATATTTTTGGCTCGGTATCGGTTGCGACTTTAACCATCTTCATATCCTTGATACGTCCATCAACCATTGCCGTTTGCCACGGTACCACCTACTTCAATGTTAATAGTATAGATTTGAAGCATATAGGGAAAGCTATACAACAGTATATAATATGTGTATGCATCTTATAAAGTACATCTTTATGTGTCTGTATGTCAGCTCAATGTCTTTCTCAATGTGCGTTGTCCATATAAGCAAATAAGTTACAACATTAGTAATTTTTTTAAAAACGCGATTTAGACGAATTTGATATCAATTGATAAGTTTCTCATCAATCTAAATTGATCTGTGAAATATATAAATGTGTGAAAATGCAAGTAAAAAAGTTGATATTTTTTACTCGGTGTCGCTTGCGATATTACGGATCATCAACGGATCATCATATTCTACCTACGTGCCTCTACCCTTGCCGCTTTGAGATGGTACCATATAGTTCGATGATAATCATTTGAATGTTAGTGCTCCTAGATCTTTACAACACGAACGTTTATCTTAGAGTCGAATAAGTCATACCAATCGTAAGCACACAAAGATTTTGACAAATCTGGTATTATTTGATAGGTTTCTCATCAGTCTAAATTGATATATGCCTACAGAAATGTGTGAAAATGCAACCTAGAAAAGTTAATATATTTTACCCATTATCCTTTGCGACTTTACTATTACCAATCTTATATTCTTGTTACGTGCCTCTACCATTGATGTTTTGCGATGGTATCACATATCTCGATGCTGATACTAATGATATGAAGCATATACTTAAGCAATAAAACAGTAAAAGTTATGTGTATGTATCTTAAGTACATCTTCATTTCTCTGTCCGTGCGCCTATATCCTTGCAACATGATCGTTTTCTATAAGGCTAAATATGTCATGTTAATCGTAAAAAAAACCCAAAGATTTGGACATATTTGATATCCATTTATTGGTTTCTCATTAGTCTAAAACGACCCGTGTCAATATAAATGTGTGAAAATGCTACCTTGAAAGTTGCCTTTTTTGTCTCGGTATTGCTTGAGACTTACCGATCTTCATATCTTTGCCACTCGCTTCTACCCTTGCCGTTTTTTGATGGTTTGTATATAATCAAATAAGTCATGCCAATTGTAAAGAACCACCGATGTTAACACATTTGATATCAATTTATAGGTTTCTCATCCTCCAAATCTTTCTGTTTTTAAGAAACGTTTTTCTAATTCAACTAACGGGTCATCACGCTAAAATTATGCTACTGACAAATGTCATCTTAATATCCTACATACTAAACTTAGATAAGCAGGTAGTCTCCTGAATTCCGACCTTTACATGGTGAATTTAGTTAACTCTTTCACGTGTGCATGTGCTTATGATAATGAAGAAGTTGAGCACTTTGTCTATTGCCCCTTACCTAATGCCAAAGATCCCAGCTCTTTCGCTCTACCTTTCAACACACTTCTTGGTTAAGTCTAGATTTATCATTGAAAAGTGACGTGACTACCCAGCTACAATAAGATGTCTTTCTGCTTGTGTGATGATCCGTTAGTTAAATTAGAGAAACGTTTCTTAAAAATAGAAAGATTTGGAGGATTTCGGATAGCATCAGGGAGAGAGTTCTAAAGACGAATCGTATATGGTAAAAGGTCGTGTGAAAATATAAAGTTTGGTAGAGATTGGTGTGATACTTTGAGAGTAACGTAGACGATAATTAGATGCCTCATATCTCCTTTGTGGAAGAAGTTCGCTTAAATAGTTAGGTACTTGAGTATTTATAATCGAATACATAATGCATAATCTCTTCCTTTTCCTTCGTTGTGCAAACCAAAGAGTTTCCGCATAAAGAGACTATCTAGAAGAATTAATGGGTATAGATCTGGAACGATCCGTGCATCTTCCATCTGATTTTCCCCCCTTTATTCTGATCTTTCCGAATCTTCAATAGAGCAATTATCCCAGACTCCAGAAGTATATTCTAAGGTTGGACTTATGAATAGTGTATATAATTTAGCCGAAGTCAACAATTAGTCTGTATTTAGACGGTAGTGTTTTATCTCCTTTCTTATACATCGGTATGTCATACGCTAGCTTGCACTATGTTAGGAACACGCTGGCTGGGAGTGATTTATTTAAAAGTATTTGCAATGGAACATACATTTCTTCAACTATACTTGTACAAGTTTATTACTTATTGGATTGGTTCCAGCGGTTTTGTTTAGGTCAAGACTAGTTATTACATCAATAATTTCTTGTTTATATATAATGATGGCAGAAATAAAAGTTTGATTTCTAACTTCAAAATGCGGTAACTGTTTATCATAATTTTTTAAACGTGTAACATATCAAACTTGCGAGTTCAACAGATCGCACTTCTCCTGATCACTTTTTGCAAATTTAGATGATCATTTCGTACGTTTCAGAGGAAGTAATAGGTTCCATGTCTTTGTAGAATGTACTTGTTATCTCATTATTTTCCAATAAGGTCGAGGATTTGATCCGATGGCAGGGGTTGAACCTGCATCCTTTCGGTCGCAGGTCTGAGACGCTAACCACTGAGCCAATGTGGCTCCTCTTAAGATTAATATACCCATATGATATTTTCCAGTATCATACGTAACTATATGATACGTTTAATAACACCCAATAACTCAGCAAATGCCGGCATGACGACATATGAATTGAAGGTGTAATGACGAATGTAATTTAAAGTCAATTATGTAACCTATTTTTATGCTTTTTATTGAATATCATTTCTGTCATGTGATACACATAACATAATCTTACATTTAAGATTATTTAAAATGAAATTTATGAAATTCATTAAATAGTTTCAATCTTTTGCGACTCTCGTAAAAGATCCTTCATTGTTGTTCATGTAATTTTACATGTCATTATAATCCTTTATTGATTTGCACTTTGGTTATACAAAAGAGACAACTTTGTTACAAAAGAGACAACTTTGTTACAAAAGAGACAACTTTTGCAATTTAAAACTTATTTCATCTATACTACACTAGTATAGCTCATGAAATGAAGGCAGTTTACTTGGCCTCTAATTCATCTATAGGGAATGATACATGCGGGAGACTGCTCTATCTGATCAGTGTGTAACTATGGAAACGGTAATTTAGTGACCTCTTCTCCAGCATCGAGCTTTAGGTTAAGACTGAAATTCGTTGTCTTATGTAATGTTCTGTCTCTGCAGTTTAAAGCTGGGAGAATTATACAAAGAGAAAAGCAAGTAAACCCTTCTGTAAACGGAGCAAACTCGCACTTTTACATTGTAAAACTAATTTCTCTTACAATCATTTATGAATAATTAAAAATTACTGAGTAGTAACTAAGAATATATAAATTCTTTAGATGGAGACCCAAATTTCATTTTTTAAATTATCGTATTTTTTTATGTTTACTTTCCAGATACATTTTAAAAAAATTTCTCAAGAAAATATGAAATCTAACAAAAGATGAACGAAAGTCTTATTATTTTGATTTTTTGTAAAGAGCAAAGAAAGAAAACTATTGATGACATAACCTTTCATCATGACATATACACACTAGCCTCCACAGAAGTACTTTTATGACAGTACGGTTAAAATAGAAATAAATATGCATATCCAGTTGTAAACTTTCCCGATTTATGACTAAACATTTATACTGTGATAGGGTATTCTTAGTAAGTAAAATGTGTATTATACAATAAATGAATAGGAGGTATTCGATGAATGGACTGCATGCATTTCAGGTGCAGTGGCTACTCAAGATTATTTACTGATGCACAAACTAGTTAGAGTTGTCATACTGGTTGTCATTCCAGGGATACTGACAGTCAGTGATTTCCACCTTGTAAAATCTTTCCTCTAGGGCGGACAATAATAATAGTTTCTGAAGCTGATTTTATTAGCAATGGTTTGCAAAACAACAACAAATATCCTTGTGTTTTATCAACTCATTATGGTTCCGCTGCTTTGATAGAACAAAAAGGAATGCTCTTTATTGTTTTATGAATGTTATGCCCTGTGACAATGGCCAACATTATGCAGGTCACGATCACTTTGGCATAAACTTATTTTATGCATGGCAGTTGGAAACTACGAAAATCTTCTTAGAGGCGAGCTGTATAATCGGCAATTACATTGTTATTCTGAAAGAGTTCTCATAACTAAATAAAAAAGTAGATAAATAAAAACACCAACTTTTATCATTAAAAGTTGCCAAGTGTTGTTTATACATTGTACGTGGCGTAATTCGTAAGTTTACTCGGCATCTTTTCAACTCAGTAACGCCTGGTAACGGTCATAATTTTACCTAAATATGTGGGTCCTTTGAGAGCATCGTAAATGTATGGAGGAAAAGAAATTGTCTTTTATGCTCATCTCAAAAGATTTGTTTGTATTTCTGCGAAATAGTCATGCCTAACCAAAGAATAGCAAAGAAAATTCCCCCCCCCCATTGTAACTACAAAACCTTGAACAAGTGCGAAGTTACCAGTTAATTTTATTGTTTGTTTCTATTTTTCAAGTTGTCTTCGTGTGTGTAAATTGAAAGCTTGTTATTACTAGTCAATATCGTCAATCATATTTGCTCCATTATTCCATGCAGATAAGAAAGGAACTAATTTTGTGTTGAATTTGTGCCCCCACCCCCACCCCACCCCGGCACGGTACAATAAACAAACACTTGATTGAAAATAAAATAAAAGAAACTAACCTTGCATTGTTATAATGTATTCCTTCTTTTTTCATCATGCGAAATTTAGAGAACAAAATATATCAACGAACTCCGTAAATGTAGCGGATGCCGGCATGCGTATGCATCCTTACTGTGTGTGTATCGCTAATGTCAAATAAAAAAAAAATATCGCAAAAGAAACGAAAATATCACCAGATTGCTTGAAGGCGCCTGCCATTCACGCATGATAAGTTACAAGGTGCAAACGGACCAAGATTGTATTGTATCCAGGTTAACTATACGACGATATCTCGCAAATAAAAAAAAATCATTATTTTAAAGAACATACAATGTGACTGCAAATGATAATCTTTCGCTAGTATGGGTTACGAAAGTATTATTATTTATTTATTTTTTTTTTTTGGGGGGGGCGCACCAGACAGATGCACCCCCACCACAAAAAATAAAGTGTTTTCATGTACTCTTGTATACCCCAAGATGTGTGTGCTTGTTTAAAGTTTTAAAAAAGGAATTTTGATCAAACGTTTAGTTTATAATTAGTCCCAGTGTTTTCTAAAGGGTAGTAGTCTGAAACATGGGTCTTATTCCCATTTTCAGATTTCATATCCTTGATTTTTAGTGATCTTTGCCAAGGATTTCCTATGTTCCGTGTATGCTATGTGTATCAATGCTATGGTGTGTGTATGCTACATAGTCTGTGTATAGGGACAGCAATACTATGTCAAATTTGTCCCTGTTGTCTTAATATATATTTTTCTATGGACTTTTCAAATTTATTTGTTTGTCCTGGTATAAATTTAGTTGCTTTTGAATTAATTTCAATTTAGAATTCCGGCAAGATGAACGGTATACTACCAGTTGAAATTAAAATAAAACCTATTGTTTTATGTGAGTGACTATGGTGTGGCGTTTCTCACATTAAAGTCTATTTTCAAAATGAGGCAGGTTGTATTCGAGTCAGGGTCCGCACTTTCTTTAATTATTTGTGTTTCTCCCAATTCGAGTTAGGCCTCCTCTCTAGTATTTCATTTATAATGTAAAAGAAGTAAATATCCAACCCAAAACCCCTTAGGAAGCTTTATACATTTACGGGTTTGGTTTTAGCATGAAAAACGTAAGTGACATCTACAAAAATAATAAACTGGTAAAAAGACTAGAAAAACCAAGGACCTTTAGAAGTATAAAGGAACTTTTATGTAAATATAGGGAAAATGAGGAACTTTGGGGAATTGAAACTAAGGAAACATATAATTGGATAAGGGAAAACTTAACCTCTAAAATTAAAAATAAAGTAGAGGAGGAAATATCTCGGTTAATTGGGACAGACCTTGGAGGTACTGGACCAACATCGGCTCTCCAAAAATACAAAGCTTGATATTCAAATATCTACACGACATATGGCTGACTGGTAAAGTGGCACTCCGAAGGAGAATGATACGCATACATGTAAAATATCTCATGTGCAAATGTGCGAACTCCACAAAATATCATGCGATAGCACAGTGCGAGTTTAGGAAACAAGACAGGATACAATTATTATGGAGATATCCAAGAAATAAGAATACAGAAGAAACCAAATTTTATATCAAGATGGCAACTTTAACAAAAATTTAATAGGAAAAATAACAGATTACATAACTAAAACCATGATGGCATGTGACCAAGTCATAAACATAAAAAAATGAATAGGCCAATTTTTTTGTAATCCTTTCAAATTAATTAGAAAAAAGACCTTCTAGGAAGATTTGTGAATGGGAGGGACGGGGCTGCAAAGGGTGAAAAGAAGGGGAGGGAGATGGGGCAATGGATAGTCTCCCCTTAAAGGGGACCACCACAAAGTGAACCCTTGCCCCCATACCCCCACCCCGGATTGGAATCTTCTGTAGCCGCCACCCTTTTAATTTCTTATAAATTTTCCTAAAAAGCTTCAGTTTCTTTTTATTATCCATTAAAATTAAAATTAAATAATTAAATAGACTTTAATTATATTACGCAACCTATCACAAATCTTAATTATCGGGACAGAGAAACTATATGGGAAAAGTACGAGATAATGACGTCATGGGCTATGAAAGAGTCGGGGAAAACACCCCATATAGGAAACTTTACATACAAACACGAAAACAAAGGATCTAATAAGTCTCTCTTCTAATTCTATTCACTCTAAATGTGCAGCTCTCGCACTGCACGGTAAATCCCCACTGTGTGTGTGTGTGTGGGGGGAAGAACAACCATTTTTAGAGATTTTGGCAGAAATCCAATGAATAATTTGAGACGGCCTAACTCTAGGTGGGAGAAATACAAGCAAATAAAAACGTGTATGGACTCCAACTCGAGTACAGCGGATTTCAATTTACAAATTCAATATGTGAATAATGACACAATATATTTGCACACAGAACACATTAAGGTTTTTTTTTCTTAATTAAATTATAATACACCGTTACTTCGCCAAAATTCCAAAATATATTAAATAAATAAAAATAAACCTTTTCTTGATCCGATTATAAGGTCCTAAGATTACTGGGGAGATTTGGGAAAAAAAAAATATAGGATATCCCAACATGGAAGCAAAATATAGCATACACAAACTATAGCATATATACATATAGCACACACGGGATATAGGCGACCTCTAGCCAAGGTCAACCAAGAGTATAGGGAAGGGATTTCAAGTCAGGTGATGGAAAGATGGAAACCTACTCGGAAAAACAACCCTATAGATAAAACTAAGTTTAAAAAAAATACCCCGTTAAAAATTAGAATTAAATGTTTTTTACCTAAATTCTTTTGCATAATATAAAACATACAACACATGGGGGGGGGGAATAAATACACATAAAACACCATAATTTTTTGGAAAAGTGGGGGGGATCTGTCTGGTGCCCCTCACCCCCCACCCACCCCAGTACTTCGTCTTGTGGGGATAAATGTACGTCATTTCCTGCTGGCGTCCTCTATAGGTGGAAAATCGTAGCTAAGTAACAGTAATTTCCAGAAATTAAATTATTTTTTCTGTACACTTGATAGTTTTTTTTTTTGGTTCTTTTTGTTCAAGTATAACTACTTTTAATCATGTTATGCAAATCTGATGCAAAAAGAAAAATATTGGTGCATGGCCGGTAACTTTTATTCGTCATGGCAACGGAAATTAAATTCCGCGCATGCGCATTTTGTGTGGGAGCACAAAAAACCCCACACAAAAACAAGCAAGTGAATGCAAACATCTACTAAAACAAGCCATTATGTGAGAACTTGGCCTGAAAAGAGCAAATATAGGTACTATAAAATGTTGTCTAGTCTCGGATTTGACAATCCTTATTTTTTTATGCTGATGAAACATTTTTCAGTAGAATTTTTTATCCTACAGTTTAAATGCCTATATTTACTGTTTATAATCATACCTGTTCAAATGTACTGGTCACATATAATAATATCGTCGAAATATTAACTAATACCATGCTGGATTTAAATAGAATGTCTAAATGATCATAAAACTAAAGGTGTAATTGATTATAACCAATATATATTTTTTGCAATAACAAGATAATGAGATCCGAACATTGACCAAACAGTACTTAGAGAAATTCAATATCGATTAGTTCATCCTCAACCTCCAACTGATATACTTTATTGCAAGGGGTAAATGGTACCCTATTGAAATGGAACCGTATTGAAAGACGTGTTAGGATAAAAGATACCATTGTTAAAGAATATTCTGACCGACTGAGATCTCAACATCGTACATCATAGCTGAAAACAGTGCAAGCCAGTATACATATTTGCATTATGCTCACGCAAGAAATATTGTATCAACCAAAGGGGTTTCTTGACCGAGCGATGTCAAGCCCTTGCGCGAATCCCGCTACGAGTCATAAGTTTCCCCTGATTCAAAGGAATCCTGTACAACTACTTCTGCAAACTGGAAAGTCCAACGCGTCCATTCTATCAATAATGTTACTCTAATTAATACATGACCACAAATCCCAATTTCCCAATTGAATGTCAAGGTCACAACTGCAAAGCTTCTCTTCGTTAACTTTCCGTAACTTACCACCAGTATTTCACGCCGTGAAACTATACAACTCAGCAACCTAATACAGGGAACCGTTTTTACTACGCCACCTTAGGCCATTTAAATCATGATTTTTTTGCTTAATTACGCCTGTAACTTTGTAATATATTTACCACCATAGCAACAATAAATGGCGCCTGCCGACGGCGGAACAGTCCTTTCCTGTTGATTCCATTGTATAATTTACCAATCTCCAGTCATAAATACTGCACCTGGAGTCACACGATCAATTCACGCAACTAGATTTGAATAGGGACTACTGAGTGACAGGGACACTCATGCGGCTCTGACCTGAATTCACCAAAAGTAAACCATGTCATCTTGAAACTCACTTACACTTCACTCCGTAACGTTTGCCCCTAGTAACTGGCTAATTATTTCGGTCTAAAGACTATAATCCCAGCACCGACTTCCCATATTCAAGCAAGTATATAATGAATCCTTAAAATGGAGAGCTGTAAACAAATGCGCATACTCCAAAATATATTACAATATTATACATACTTTGGAATTTTATTAACTATTTTTGTTTATATATTTTCATTGTACTCGTGAATGGGCAATGTGATTTTGCGTTCTGCCTTGCTTATAAAATGTATTGTCTTTGGTCAACAAAAGTTGATTTAGAGTGGATAAGAAAAGAAGTCTTGTTAAACGATGATGGAATTAAATAAACACTGGGGACAATATCGTACGTTGCATCAAAATGATAACACATAAATCGCAGAGATTAACTGAGATTTTGCTTAACGGTCAATCAGTCCGCACTCGCAGTAGGGAAATAAGTGAATAATGCAAAAGCCGACCATTGTCTGATAATCGACGTACATCTGCCACTGCCATATATTGTAAAAATCCCATTACTACAGGGAAAAAAGAATTAACTACAACTGCTTCTTTGGGGCGTCATGTGTGACCAGTGTATATTAGTATTGTGTTAGAAAAATATTGCGACAAACCAAAGTAAAGAAAACAGTCACTTTTATCAATCAGTCCATATCGTTTTACAAATTATACTGAATAATTGACTTCAGTAGAACTCAGAAGAATGTATTCCTGTAAGCACATCACGATTGCGGTGTTTGTACATTTATATAAAGTTGGATCATTTTACAAGCAAAGTATACATTTAAAAATTAATACTACAAATGAGACAACACATAAGTACATACGGATTATAATCGTGAGATGGCAAAGAATGGTTCATATGTTGAGAGGTAACCAATACACCAACAAAATAAGAGTTCGTAAGAACATCTTATTTCCTTCTAAGATATACTTAGCCATAATGCAAATTGTTTCATAATATGAAACATTTAAACATATTCCGACCATGCTGGAAACAAAAATAGTAAATTTAATTTAGTTTAGAGTAAACTGTAAGTTAGTTCTTTCCTTTTGGCATGGTGTCTGAATAAAAAAGTATATTTCTCAAATTTGCTAACCACTACACTGTCATTATGTAATTAGATACCTAATTGTTGTACCATGGTTGTATACATATATCTATAAATATATATAGTTTTGTGGACATGTACGGTTGAATAATACCATCCCGTGTTTGTGTAGGACAATGCGTACATCACAATCGCACTCATAAATTTGAATCAATACCATCTCATGAATGGTTAGGGGCCGTCCATTTAGTATGTACGCATAGAGGGGGGAGGGGGGTAACCCAAATGCATAGGCTTGCGTATGGAGGTATGCTGATAATAAATGTACGCATTTAAGGGGGGGGGGGGCGCTGAAACGTCGAAAATAAGTTGTATAATACGTATCCTGTTCGACTTGGTTCAGTAGGCTTTTGCATTTTAGCGGACACAAGACAAACTTGTCCCACCCAGTCACACTATCCTGACAACAGGCCGGCTAATCCGAACACTAACCTCTTAATGATCGGCACCAAAAGTGGCAGCTGCTAGTACCATTTTTTATGTCTTTAGTATGATTCGGCCGGGGTTTGAATACGCGACCACTCGCATCCGAGGCGGACGCTCTATAGACACATCGCACCATCGGAGAAGTCGCTTAGAAAAGAATGTACGATACTGGTTCCTGTTTTTCATGACAACTCGACCTGGAGACCTACCTGATGGAAAATGAAGGCGCATTATAAGGTTATAATATACGAGTCCACAAAATTATTAAAATTATAATTTTCCAGCAAGTTAGTGTCTCTTAGCATTTGACAAAGTCTGCTTGCAGTAGCGTACTAAGGGGAGGAGGGTTACAACATACTTCGATGCTAATACTACTGATTTCAAGCATAAAATTTGGACATGAGGATGTTGATGACAAAAATGAGAATGTTGTATTTGAAGGTGTAGTTAGACGTAGAACAAGGCGCTTTTATGTGGGTGGCATTGGCGTCAAATCTACTGCTGAAGGCCTCGGTAAATTCTTGAAAGAATACGATATAGATCCGTTATCCATAAAGTTTATCCACAGTAGACGTAATTGTCTATCGGCCAAGCTGACTGTATATAATTCAGACTGCGACACTGTTGAAAATGATGTAACATGGCCAAAAGGTGTTTATGTAAGAAGGTGGTATGGGAATCAATCTTGGCGAGACAGGTTTAGCAATCGCGATCAGGAGGCAAATGAAGGTGCAGGATGCGATATTCTGTGACTAGGGTGACAGTTAATTGTTCATAAATTTGCCATTATGTTCTGTCGTAAGTTAATGTGTTTTGTCATCTTTGTCATTTTAGTCCTGCTTTCACGATGCATAAGTATTAATATGCCTATATTGCAAGTTAATATGAATCTTAATATACTGACCTGGAATGTTAGAGGAATTATGTCCTCTGCTCTTAGCTTTAGTGCAATGCTGGATAAATATAATGTTGACGTAGCTTGCGTAACTGAACATAAACTATTACAGCACATACTTCCATTTTGCGATACTATTCGTTCTGATTATAAATGCAATGCTAAGGCAGAGGATATTTCCTCTAATTGTATGTTAATAAAATGTGGTAAAGGAGGAGTTGCAATCTTCTGCAAAACTTCTCTCATGAGATATGCTAACTTTATAGATGAAGTTAATAGTGACAGAGTTGTTGGCATAGAATTCAAATTTCCTGATATGCAAAATGTATATATTTTTTGTGTATATATGCCGACCCTATTATATGGCATAGATTGTTACAAAGCGCAAATTGAGTTGATTCAAAATCTCTATGATCAGTACTCACAGCTGGGGGACGTGTATTTTACTGGTGATTTCAATGCAGTAGCTGAACCAGCCACTTTCAGAGATTACAAAGATAGAGTATTTCATGAGTTCTTGCGATATAATAATCTAGTGAGTGCTGGACATTTAATAATATGCACTGGTTCCCGCTATACGTTCACCCCAGCAAGAACGATGATTGATCATTTTGTACTGTCGGATCAATGCATAGGTAGATTACGAAGTGTGCACATTGTTTCAGATCACGAAGAGCACGCGATATCTGACCACCTCCCTATCCTTACTTCCCTTCGTACAGTGACCTGTGGGAGAGACTTCAGACAGTCTATGAAGAGAAACAACATAGCCTGGAATAAATTAAACGCTGATATCTTGAAAAACTATCAATCTGAGCTGGACCTTCGCCTGAAAACTTTAGATATAGATACTATTTCGGACAATGTTGATAGCTTTTACCAGCACATTGTTAATGCAATACAGCAGTCAAGCGACATCGCGCTTCCAAAGTCTAAATTCAATTATCATGCCAAACCATATTGGTCAAATGAACTCAAAGAAGCACATAAACTTCAAAGACAAGCTAGGTATACTTGGATAAATGAGGGAAGACCGAGGGGTAGTCAATTTAATTCTTACAGAGAATATAAAGATAAGAAGAGAGACTTTAGAAACGTTCAAAAACTGGCTGTGGAAAAATATATGGGGGAGGTGTATGAAGAAATTGAAAAAGCACATGAATGCGATATAAGACACTTTTGGAAAATGATCAACATTAAGAGAGGGAACAATACAAATTTTTGTCAGGAACTATCAACTGATGGAGTTTGTGTCCGTGATGATGATTCCATCGCAAATGGCTTTGCTAGATACTATGAGGACATTCACACGCCGAATTTAAACCATAGTTTTGACGGAAACTTTTATGAATTTATAGAGAGAGAATTAAATCGGGGTCTACAGGACGAAGTAAGCCATATCGAGGCCTTACAGACCAGTATCAGTTTAAATGAAGTAAGAGAAATCATTAAAGGTCTAAAGAAATCAAAAGCATCGGGCCATGATCAAATTTGCAATGAACATTTGATCTATGGCAGCGACTACCTCATCGAGTGTATGACAATTTTATTTACTCGGATGATTGATCAATCTTACATACCTGTAGATTGCAAAAAAGGGTTAGTAATACCACTGTACAAAGGTAACAGAAAATCAAAGAACTCCCTCGATAGTTACAGGCCTGTTACTTTACTGCCTGTTATCTACAAAACCTTTGAGAAAATTATTCATGAACGTTTGGTAACTTGGCTCAAAGATACTAATTCTAGTATACCCAATTCACAACAACATGGTTACCAAAAAGGTTTAGGCTGCACAACAGCGAGTTTTGTGCTGTTGCAATCAGTACAATATAATGTAAACATGGGTTCACGGGTTTTTGCTGCTTTTCTTGATACAAAAAAGGCATTTGATGCCGTGTGGCACGAAGGACTGCTTTTTAAATTATTCACGTTGGGAATTACGGGTAAATCCCTTTTGATATTTTTTAACATGTATACAAATTTACAGAGTAAAGTTCTTGTAAATGGGCAATTTTCAGATTGGTTCTCAATTGGCCAAGGAGTGAGACAAGGGGGTGTTTTGTCAACCTTGATGTACACAATATTTATAAATGACTTGCTGCTACAGTTAGAAAATAGTGGATTTGGAGCAAAGATTGGATCCTTAGCTGTGGGAAATCCAACCCTAGCTGATGATATTTCACTTTTGGCTATATATCCTAGCAATCTACAAAAGCTGTTAGATATAGCATACGACTACAGTAATAAGTGGCGATTCGAGCTTAGTGTTACAAAGTCATACATTATCATTTTCGGACCCCAATACAAGAATTTTATCAATATGAAATGGTATCTTGGCCCGTCATGTTTGCCGGTCACCGATTCGGCAACACACCTGGGTCACCGGCTTAACTCAAAGCTGACGTCGCATGACGCAATACTCGATGCATGCAAGAAAGGGAAAAAATCTTTTCACGGTCTGTTTGGTATTGGCATTAAACCGAATGGTTTAAATCCTTTGGTTGCTGCAAATGTAATTAAAAAGGTAATTTTCCCTTCAATGTTTTATGGAAGTGAATTATGGTGTAACATTTCAAAAAGTGACCTCGCTTTATTGGATAAAACTCTGAGGTATTTTGCCAAACATTTACAAGGTTTTCCAATACATACAAGATCAGACATTGCCCTGGGAATGCTAGGATGGACATCAGCGCAGTCCGAAATTGATAGAAGAAAATTGATGTTTTTACACAGATTGTGTTTGATGCCTAACAATGTACATACTAAACGTGTGTTTAACGTTGCGTTATTTCACTTCATTCTGAGCGGATGCATGTCAAGCTGCGGGTTAATTTCAAATTTATATTATACCTCAAAGAAGTTTGACTTGCTCGGGTATCTAACTGATTATTTACATTATTCTGAAATTCCAGATAAACATAATTGGAAAGAAATTGTAAGGTCAAAAATTGTTGGTCTTGAAAATAGCCTCTGGAGAGTTCGTATGTCTAATCAAGCAGATTTTGATAGATTCTCTTCGATACACGAATACTTACGACCTGCCTCAGTGTGGCAGTCGGCTAAAACTAGACAACACACTAAGGTATTTACATATGTAGCTAAACTATGGGCTGCTGTTCCACAAACACAGCTTGATATGTGTATTAGATGTGGGAATGTTTATACAGACTTGATACTTCATTGTTGTGTTAGTTGTCCTTATATGTCGAACTTTCGAAATTCTTTCTGGGATTTCCTTACTGATAAATTTCTCCTGAGCCTGCATATTACGTTATTTAATGCAGAAGATGAGCTGCAACTACAATATCTTTTAGGTAAAAGGTTACCATCAGGAGTAATCGACAAAGAAAACTCCAAGCTATTCGTCCTGTATGCAGCATACTTTGTCATGCAGTGTGCAGCTATCTTCTGTAAATAAGGTACTGAAACTTGCAACTTATGAGTTGACGAACACTTTGTTGATTGATATTGTGTAAGAATTTGTATTCCAATATAGAATATTTTTTTTTTTTTTTTTTTTTTTTTTATATATATATTTATTGATTGTATTCAGATGATTTATTCTTATATCATGTAATCTTCCATGGAAGGAAATAAAGATGATGATGATGATGATGATGATGAAGCATAAAATTTAAGCTAAACAACAGTATATAACATGTTTACATATATTATTAAGTACGTCTTCATTTGGCTTTCCGTGCGCCAAATGCCTTCCAACACAAACATTTTCCATATAGGTAAATTAGTTGTACCAATCTTAAACAACCATATATTTCGACATATATAATATCAATGTATAGGTTTCTCATCAGTTTAAATCGATCTGTCCCCCAAAAAAGTCGAGAAAATTAATAATAAAAAAGTTGGTATTTATGACTCATTATGGCTTGCGACTTTACCGATCTTCATATCCTTGATATGTGCATCTACCCTTCCCGTTTAGCCATAGTATCACATACTTGGATACTAATACTATAGATTTGAATGATATAACTAAAGATGTACAACATTAAATAATATGTGTATGTATATTATTAAGTACGGTTTCATATGTCTGTTTGTGCACCCGATGCCTTCCTATCCGAACGGTTTCCATATAGGTGAATAATTTATACCAATAGTAAACAAACACAGCTTTTGACAAATTTCATATTAATATATAGGTTCTCATCTACCTACATCGATTTGTGCCAATAGACGTGTGTGAAAATACAAAATAAAAAAGTTCCACTTTTTACGGAATATCGGGTGCGACTTTACCGGTCTTCATATCCTTGCTACTTTGATACACCCTTCCCGTTTTGTGATTGTAGCACATACTTCGATGCTAATATTAGAGATCTGAAGTATAGAATTAAAACTATACAATATTATAAAATGTGTGTATATATTTTAATAAGCACGTCTTTATTTGTCTGTCCGTGCGCCTAGATCCGATCTATACGAAAGTTTTTCATATGGGCGAATAAGTCATAACAATCGCAAAAACAAGGTTTTGACACATTTGATATCAGATAAAAAATTTGATTTTAATTGATATGTTTCTAATCATACTAAATCGATCGGTGCCAATAGACATGTGTGAAAATGCAAAATAGAAGGTTTTGCTCTTTTTACTGAATATCGGGTGCGACTTTACCGATCTTCATATCCTTGCTACGTGAATCTACCATTGCCGTTTTGCGATCGTACTACATATTTCGATGCTATTGCTATATAACTAAAGCATATAATTAAAGCCGTACAACTGTAAATAGTATGTGTATGTATCTTATTAAGTATGTCTTCCTTTGTCTGTCATTTCGCCTAATGTCTTCCTATACGATCGTTTTCCATACAGGTGAATAACTCATAACAATAGTAAATAAACCCCGATTTTGACAAATTTGATATAAATTGATAGGTTTCGCATCAGTCTAAATCGATCTGTGATAGTAGAAATGTAAGAAAATGCAATATGAAATTTTTGGTATTTTTGACTCTGTATCGGTTGTGAATTTAACGATCTTTATATCCTTGATACGTGCATCTACCATTGCCGTTTGCCTCGGTACCACAAACTTCAATGTTAATAGTATAAATCTGAAGCATACAAGGACAGCTATACAACAGTATATAATATGTGTATGAATCTTATTAAGTACATCTTGATGTGTCTGTATGTCCGCCCAATGTCTTCCAAAGCGAGCGTTTTCCATATTGTGTATTGTTCCACTTCCTATTTTTACACTACCTAATTTTGACCTAGTTTAATAAACACCCATTTCTACAGAGGACACATCTGTCGCAGCCTCGACATTTGTTTTACACATATCAGCATTGAGTCACGCAGACTAAAAGATTTGTCAAAAGTCATATCATTATTATTAATGAAGTGAAACAAGGACACATACGATGAAAAAAATAATACATTTCTCAAATTCACTTTTTTCCAACCAGGAAGTCCTCTTACAATCTTTACCAACTATTCTGACAAGGCAAATACAATTCCTACCATACCAAGCATCCAGTCTGCTACTCAACATGTGTTAGCTATGTGACTCACAGCTGATAACTGCATCTCCAACACTTTTTTAGAATTGTGTTTTGTGTTTTACATGAATATGTCATTACTGATTTTCTGAGGTGGTTCTTGGATATTTTACTTTGGAGTAATGAACATGAAACACACGTTTATGGTATATTTCATAAATAAATCAGCATCCTCTACATTACTGTTAATTTAAATAAAGTACATGTATTACTATTAGGATTTTTCTCTCAAAAATAGGCAATTTTACTTTAATACTAAATTTTCAAACGTCCATTAAACTAATCTTGATATTTAACTTATTTTGACAAATTAATTCTTTCTAACTGTCTTCTGTCTCCTATTATTTGCACTATTAGATAAATAAGTTATGAAGTATGCAAAACAGTTTTGTACCTTAAACAGTACATGTACATTACTAATTAGCATTATTGAAAACTTCTTAGATATCATAATAAATAGTATATATGTAATTATGTATGGTGCTTTTTGGCGACATTGGCAGATTATTCACTCCACATCCTGGTTCCCGGGCAGTTGTGATCTCTCACAACAATAATCACGGGCACAGCGGCTCGTTACAAAGAAAATCAACAGATGTGGGTTCTAACCTGTAACAATATTAACATATTATATTGTTACAGGTTAGAACCCCATCCCTTGATTTTCTTTGTAACGACCCCCTGTCATCATGGGCAGTAAATTTGAAACATACTACTTCCGGGTCAATCTATTTTTACCATGTAAGAAATGCTTGTACATAATGGGAGGTAACTCAAGTTGTGCTATTCAATTCAATTCATTAATGAAAAAATGGAAATAAATAGGTAAAAAGGCAATTATTTATTTTGCAGATGAATATTTATCGAATATTTAACATTCAGCAGCGTAAATATGCATTTATTTTATTTATATTTGTGGCAAGAGTGCAGAAAAGGACGACGTGCTTCATGGGCAGATTTCCATCTGCCCACGAAGCTTTCATCTGCCCACGATACCAGTCCGAGGACGACAAAACTGCCCACGACCCACCTTAAATAATAGTATATATATATATATATATATATATATATATATATATATATATATATATATACTGTTTTGTTTCCCTACTTTAATACTGGATACATTCTATGGTGTGGTAAGAATTACGTGATATTTTTAACGATTGGCGAAGCCACGGGTCAACACCTCACGATATGCGTAACGCATGATAAAATATATTCTATATTTACGCAGGAAAAGAAATTATTCCTTTCATTACAGAAAAGACCTTATCTTTCTGATGATTTATCTCATTGTGATAGTCTGATAATATACATATCAGTGACTTATGAGAGCTGGATAATAGGTATGACCTATTTTGTCTCAGTTTATTATAATGTTTACATTTTTTTGTTTATGTGTATGATATAATCGGACTATAACGCAGTTCGGATTTTTCAATAACTCAAACTGAATATATCATTGTTGTCATGGAAGAAAGGGGAAATAATTTCAAGGAGTTGCGAACAATGTCGAGTTAAATTTCTCAAGCAATGATTAATGTCTTCTCTGAATTTATGGTTCAGTTTGTTTCATGTTCTAGCTCAAAATGTATTCATTTTTGTATTGATCTATGTACAACGGCTGTAGATATGCACACTCAAGATTTTTAATTCTTGATTGGAAATACATATTCATACAAGCAATATAAGAATATATTTTCCGCAGAAATACAGAACTGAAACAAACACGAAAAGTATTCTACAATAATGTTCCTTAATTTACACGTAATATATCATATACATACTTATTTCCTTCCATCATTTTGTTAATATATTGTAGGAGCTTTGCATTCCATAGACTTGAAACAACAACAACAGTTATCAATTCATTTTTAGTATGTTTCAAATGGATTACTTACCAATAAATCACAAATATATGAAATGAGGGAGCACTGATAACTAGATACGTTATGAAAGACCTGCTTTGACGTTATGGTATGCAGTTACACACCGATTTGGATTGTATAGTGCAACCACAATTTACAATACTCTTCAATATACTTGACAACATCCTACTTTGGTTAGAGAACGTATCGCTTTATGCAAGACATTGCATTGCATTGTACTGGAAATCAAGCAAAAAGTAAAACAATTTTTTTTTTAATTTACGTCCAAACAATAAGCAAAATGTTAAATTCAATCAGATGAAAGGAGAACATTTGTCAAGAACAGATCTTTAGACCATATTGATTGCAGAATGATTGCTGACGAAGCAGATATTGTACATATTTCGCACATAAAAGCTAAATGTTTTGTTTATCTTGCTCAGAGATATTTAAGGTATAGTTTACAATATAGAACGTCATGGTTGCGAACTCAGCAGCTACATATTGTATCTTTACGTTTTATTGTGATGTTTGAACCAACGAAATATTCGAAATAAGATCTAAAGACGAATGTGTTGATCATGTGCATGTAGTCTGTAATACATTAATGTAATGTACCAGTGACCTATGATGTGCTAGCAATCTTCCAATTAATCTCAGAAATATAATCCAAGAAGTCTTGTCTGCATTCAAAATAATTACATAGAAATGTGTCTGCCCAATAATATTATGAGGAGCACTTTGTCTATCCAATGAATAATATTTTGATAAATAATTCCCCCCAAATCAAACACTAACTACAGCAGCACCAATGATTCTGAATTTGATGTTATTGCATGAATGAATAATTTCTCAAGCAAACTAGATCATACACCTCTCATTTTAACCTAGATTGCTATTACCGTTTTCTGGAAATACTATGTCACTGAATACATTCTAGATCATTTTGGGTTATGATAATGGCAAACTCTGTTATCAAATTTAACAAGAGTGTGGACAATATCAGGTACAGTCGGTTTATCCATGGTGCATATCCTAGACTCAGACCCGAATGAACATGTTTAGTGCTATTAATGATGGTCCTGATATTTAACGAACACTCATAATGAAATATTAAGTATTTTGTGTTTTTTTATATACAGAAAATAGAAATAAACGATCAGATATAAATTGAACTTTTTTGAGAAAAGCCAAGTCCAAATGCAATTATACATAATATCTAATCATTGACCAAAATAACAAACACTACAAATTTAGTATACAGAACACGCCCACGCCGTCTTTAAACAAAAATGTTGAAAGTGATGCACTGGTGAAAATAACTCAACACACCACTTTATCAATTTACTGTCAACGACGCAACTGTGAGCACAACGAATGTTATGAACCCGTTTTACATATACTTGCTTAAGCTGTGACAATTAGGCAATTTGGAGAACGACAGAAGACTTGAGCCTTATTGCATCAAAGTAATCTCAATGATTCAGGTGTAATTATAACATAAAACTTTATCCTACTCTCCATACACCTATGGACAATAACACAATGGCGAGTATATATATCAATATTTTGAAAATGGTCCAATTGTAATTGAAAGAAAATATCGTATCCCATTTTACATCTACTTATTTACAATGTGTAGCTGGTGTATAATATGACACTTGATCAGTTGTTATACATTGTACGTTTTAGGTGAACATCCTGTTTTAAATTGCCCATGAGTGTTGAATGCATGTCAGGTCAACATAACGTGATCTAGGGAGTACATATGTACTCTGGATATATCAATGTCATTAATATCCATCCCTGATTGACTAAATTATGAAAGGTCAACCATTGACTGTACAGATATTTCGAAAAATAAAATATTATAAATGCATGGAAATCTTTTCAAGCGTTTCAAACTTGAATACGTGGCTTTTGAAATGAATTCAAGCCCACATGTTTCGTTATACATTTATATTTCATTTTTGCAAGAATTAAGATAGGGACCTAGATTTATTTGTTTACTGTTCGTTGAAATTTAAGAATTTAATAATTTATTAAAAAGCATCAGTACCTTCCTGTGAAATTGTGAAATCATTCAAGGACTATGATATTTAAGTGTATCACCGTGAGACATTCAAGTACATTTGTGACATTTTACTTTCACTGGATATACATTGAATACAAAAAATGTGGATATTAGAACAATGATACTTCCGATGTGCTTGCCCCGTTGAGCGATTCCGGATTACCGTGAAATTGATAACATATTTAAGAATATTCTAGGAACTCAAAACATATTGTAAAGTATTTCTAATTATTTTTCTTTAATTCTCTTTATATTTTAGGGAGATACATTTTTCTCTTATAGGATAATTATTATCATAGATTGTCACATCATATTTTCTTTTTTCATAAGGGGATGGTTTCATCTTATTCCACCTGTGTTTATAGGTATGTGTACATATATGTTTTAATATATCTCTATATATGAGTGTATGTATGGAAACAAAATGAGAGAGGACAGAATGTGAACTAAGGATTGAACACATATGACTACATGTTCACCTACAACAGAAAACGAAGTGAGAACGATAAGAAAGGGGGGGGGGGGACTTGATAGGTTAAATAAGAGCTTTAAGAAAATCTAAAAATAAATTTGCATGATGAGAATGATGCAGTTAATGATTCGTGACCTGCACCTAGACATTCTGGAAGAACAAATGAAAATAAGTGGTGGAAAAGATGTGATGCATCCAGTACCCTGCCTCAAAATTGCTAACACTAAGGAAGATAGTTGAAGTGCATGTTTACGTATGTCTTTGTCTTTCCCAGGAAAATACTAAAGCTGTAAATCCCTTTACTTCTCCTCTTTTATGTGTTTTATACAATTGAGAGGGAATAGTAGTGTCTATAAATAACCCCTTTCTAATTATATCATTGATTGTTTATGTGTATGTAAGAATAAACCCTTGCATACAAACTCATACTTGTAGGTGTGATGGCATGTGTGAGTCGAGTGATAAGGTTTTAGATAATTGTTACTGATACAGCTCACAGCACTATACCTCCTCCAACATTGTTCCCATATCGCAGGAAATAACATGTGCACACAGACAAACTCTAGTAATATTATCCTTGATAATTACCACCAGACGTCAATGCAAGAAAACAGTTATGTGTTGTTCAAAAATCACCTTTGTGACGTGAATAACCAACAAGCTAATATTAACTACCTAACTGTATATAGGATTGTATATTATGACATTGATAATTAATTGGATGGTAAATAAATGGATCACTATTATATTTCACACATAACCAAATAATTATATCAGGCCTATGTTCTTGATTGTGGCAAAAATTAAATATTGTGTGCAACTGCAGAAAAAGGATTATTTGTAACCACTACACTGTATATTTTCTGTGGCATAGTTTGCTTGAAAATATTTTGTACTGGCCGGGAATATTAATTTTGGCACGGAATGTGTTATGCCAATTGCGATTGATCAATTACCTTGGTATATATAAAATAAACGGATCTGAGTGTATGTTATTTTGAATTTAAGGACATATGCAATTATCACACCATTATAACAGTAGGCTGTTGTGTGAGCCTGGTTACAGAAAGGATTAAATAGCCTTTTTGCTAAAATGAGTCATATAGATTTATCAGAGGCACAAACGCATCGCAGTTAAAAAATTAATCAGCAGATAAATTGTCTTCCAACTGCAACGATGCGAGCTCGATAAATATGAGAAAAATCTACTTAAAACACATAGTTGATATTGTGCAAGAAAACTATAAACTCTCTGAAGTTGACAATACCATCAGGAAATAACGAACACTGCAATGATGACAATGATAATGGCATTGAAACAACAATGGAATATAGTAGCCTGCGTAGTAAAGGCCACTGATAATTAATTTATTAATTAATTAAAATATGGACTTACCAATGACACATTGACGTATATATGATATTGTGTCGACAAAGAGTTTAGTGGACAGAAATTCACATGAAATACGAATAAATTCTGAAGCCAATATGCAAGTTGTAATTGACATTTGAAGCTATAGGATGTCATTTACACCTTGGTATAGTACTTTGTGTTAGTAATAATCTGCGTGCAGTGATTTAACCAAATACTGAAAATAATAAATATATACTCCAACACATCATTTTATTCAACATTTTCCTCAGTTGAGGCAGCCTGATGTAAAGCAATTTAAAACGCAAATTTTGCAAATTATTGTTATCGGCGGAAAGTAGTGTAATGTATGTCTTGTCGACAACGCACAGTTTTAAATTTTCGTGGCCATTATGATGGTCTATGGATGGAATCGCTTCAATAGCAATTAATTTTCCAAATTATGTGTTTCTAGAGCACGCTTCGTGACAGCACAAACAGCTACGATAATACTGATAATTGTACTCGATGGTTATTAAGCATACAACAATTAGCATGGTCAAGTTCGAGACTGCGTCGTTCAACACTGGAAAACCACAAACAACTCTGTGCACAGATATGAAACACGGATTAGCTGATTTACCGACAGTAATAGGCAAGTAGTTTCCTTTTAAAAACGCCAAACGTATATAAACATGGAAAATAACCTGCCCATTGTATTTGTCATTTTGCAGTTTGAAAGGCATGTATGCAGTTATACTTATAGCGCATTGTATTGCCTACTAATCTAGGTCACATTGTTTTACCCTTGAATATCATGCGTTAACATGTTGGTAACTATGTCGGATTATGATACACGGGTTTGCATGCATTCAATTATGATTGTATGTCGTAGGAGGAAAACGTCATGGGGGGTAGAAAGCTGTGAGCGATATCAATAACCAAAATCTAAAGCCTCTTGTATCTTTCTTCTTTATGAAAGTATAACACATGTGCCCAAAACACTCCATCACTTTTCTTTCATGATACTGGTGTAAGTTTAAGGGTTTTGAAGGGGTATTTGTTGGAATGTACGCAAAAACAAGTTGCTGTATTGTATATGTTACGTTTTGTATTTTAAAATAATAGCATTACCATTATCCATTTAATTGCATCGTTATGTCCGATTCCCGTTAGCTCTGCAAACCACAGTCTTAAATTACATTTTAGCCCTTGAAGAGCACATCATGTTAAATCCCCGTTTGGCACTAGCGCTTCTTAATTTGAATCTGATTATTATTCTTATTCCATGCACATTCTGTCAATGAGAACATTGAGAACAATGCTGTAACAGTTAAGATCTGATTTCGTTAATGTTAAACGTTCACTTTCATTCCTCGACAATATGATAGGAATCCTTACATCAGAATGGAAATCATGTTGGACATCCATCAAGAGAAATATAAACAAGACACACATGATATTCCTTCGCTAAATCGATACACCAGACAAACATACATAGGTAAAGAGAAGTTTAAAACATGGTTGTTAATTGTTAAAACAAATATGTGTTTTTCATTGGAAGATACCTCTTTTGAAAATTGCAGTCAAAATATATCTAGCGTCAAAATAACTACTGATTTGAAATTGACCATTCAAATTCAAGAAAAACATACCGAAGCAAATACAAATACTACTTTATAAATATTAAAACGAAACTTGTTGTCATCTTCCACACAAAATGTGTGAACGAACTATTGGGAACGCCATTCAGAGGTTTCAGAAGAAATTGAAAGATTGCAAACAGGTTTGTTACACTATGAATACATTTCAATATTATATAGGTTGTCTTGGAAACAATTTTAGTAGGTAGACTGGAAAATGGATTCATGTATTCCCACAAAGGTCTAAATACCAAGTCCAAATACCCTGTCTCAATTTAATCTAACCGAACCAGTATAAATCAATAAGACAATATACTTATATTATAACTTTAACATTCTTCCAAGTCCCTAAGAATGAAAATTCTAAACTTTTCAAAATATTCGCGGATACTTTCTTTTCTGAAATAGTTCCTGTTGCAAAGGTTGACCCTGCGGGTTGAAAATATTAAATTATGATGTAGCATAGAAAATATGATGTGACACGATGAGCGAGCTTATACGACTGTCATAATTGTGCATCTTACTCTGCGAATCTATCATGTTTCGCTACAAGAACACATTGAATGATTGGATCCCTGAACTTAAAGATATCATAGGTTGCTTGGATATATTGCTAGGACCTTTTATTATTCATTTACAAGCCAATATTAGAAAAATGAATCTAGACTTTACAGCAACTATTCAAAATGTAACGTACCTTTAAAATGCCCAAGATATTATGTCTATTAGCTAGTATAGACTCAAAGGCATGAGCTACTAATTTTACCGGACAACGCTAGACCAATCTAGAAACGGAAGAACATATATGGCCTAGTTGTAATCGTCCGTAAGTAAATAGCAATATAAAATATAACTTGATGAAAACATAAAGATAACATTATATTTTTGAAATTCTACTTTTTGTAAAACCTTGACTTATAGCCACCTGATAACGAACACACTACCTGATTTGTTGGGCACAGAATGTATCACGCATTTTATGCACGTGTAGATGACAAAACGGAGCGAGTCGTCTCTTTTTCTCCACGTGGAATATTGCATCAAGGATGAATCTATACTGTGAAACATTGGTTTGATCATATGTTTTTAGAAATTAAATTTATCAGACTTTGAATATAGTGAGATTTACTATTGGAGTTGATTTTGTACATTGAGTACTGAACAATATTGCAAGTGCGGCCAATTGCTGCTTTCGTACTATGGCGACTTCCTGCGTACAAAGAAAATTCCAGTTGAATGAAACGATATAACTAAATTATCTAAAATGAAAAATAAATTGCAAATACCTTTATTTCTGCGAAATTTACATTTAACACAGCTCTTTGTCATCAGCAGTTTCAGGTCGAATTTCTTTAAGACGTTATTTTTCCTTTTGGTTTTCATAGAAAGACCTCCCAATAATGTACAGTCTTTCCATAAATATATCTTCACTCTCAGGTTCCTTAAAAAGTCACAGAAATACTACACTCCCTTCCGGAAATTGATGGTATACATCCACTACATGGTAGATCAGTCAGTTTGTATATTTGTTTTAATTTAATATGTGTTTTGTTTATTCTTCACCTTTCTGCGACATTGAATTAGTGTCTTTTTGTGATATTGACATATTATGATACTGCTTTATTTCATTGTTTCTTTAATTTTTTAATGTTGTCTACTGGTAACTCCGACTACTTATTTGTTTATCTTTTCTCATTAATAGATACGAGTTTGGTATATGTGCTTACATACTGTTACGGAAAAGAGATTCCAAGACCCACAGCCCGTATCCTGAACGTTTTGTGTCGTTTTGATGGGCTTTAACATTAAATATTACACAACATTTTCTTTCTCAAACTAGACAGTAGGGGATAAGTGCCTCTCCAAACGACTCTATGAGACAGTCGTCAACCTGGGCTTGATTGGAGTGGGTATCAAGCCCACAACCCTTGGAGTACGAATCAAACTTTCTACCAACTGAGCTACGTCAGATCCCATGTTTTTTTTTATTAAACTGCAAATTAGAAGGTATTCTATTCCATCAAGAAACCTGGGACATTATTACTGTTGAACGATATATATAGCTCAATTATTAATACGTGAACCTGTCAATCATTCCCTTACTTCATGCATCAATTCCTCCTTAAGTTCACATAAAATAAAATGACATATCTAAATTGTGCATCGTATTTTAAAAGGAAAACAATTATTTAAATATATTTACGTGAGTGTTTTATCTTGACTGTGTTTGATATATAGATAATGATGAGAATGTTTGCATATTTTCATGAATGACTGTTTCGTATGTTATCACAATCACAAATCTAACTTACAGATAATTCAAACTTTAAATGGCATTTACCACAAACCATTTTAAATGTAATTTTATTGCACAATCTATTATTATCCATTTTGAATTTAATAAACATATATGTCAACCAAAGTGGTGAATCCGATAAATAACATGCGTAAATGTTTTGTTTCATTTATTTACTGCATTGTGATGTGTATGAGCGAAATTATAATTAAGTCAAAGTACCACACCACTCAGAACAAATCTATGATTTCTAACTTTGAAGAAATATAAAACAAAAAAGGGTTTCAAGGATTATCAGCAGAGTTTGGAAACAGTTGAAATAACTTCATTTTCTGTAATTACCATATGTTTCTTATCGTATACACTACTACAGCATTATACTTGTGACCAACATATACATGTATTTTATGTGCGCGTGGGGCAGACACTTATGTGCACTATTAAATCGGTATTTGGTCTTCGGTCTAAAGAGTTAATACACTGGGTTATCTGGAAGGATTTGTATCAAACGTTATATAACTCGATCAAGACTAAAAGGCGGAAGATTGGTTGATTTTGCGCGAGAGGGGAACAAAAATATGATAGAAACAATCAGTTCTAGCTAACCTCCACCCCATCTGTACACAACTACATTCCACCACATTCCAGCAAACAGTATCAGTCGTAAAACGCTAATCCATGAGAACATATTTATACAGACATGACATAAGATACCAGGATAAAACTTAATAAAATTAACCTGCAATATGTGCCTTAATGTCTAGGTAATTTTAAAGGAAAATTATATTGTTTCTTCACTCCATTTTATTTCCTTCCTTCATTAGCATTTCTTTCCATAAAGCTTGAACACAAAAGGACACAGTGTGTTTTACTGTAAGCATGTGACCTTAAGTGATGTACTATATCGTAACTCGACTGATTCATTCATTGTCAATTTGTATGATGTAAAGTAGCAATCCGCGAGTGACTCTGTATAAAGTATAAAGAATGACAAAAATACAGAAGGAAGGAACGATCTCCTCTTGTATAATGGCAAATTGTAACTAAATGAGCAGTCGAATACCTCAGTTGTCTAATATTTACTTGCAGTTTTGACACTGGTATAACATTCGTTATGTGTATAATGCCTGTAATATCTGCAATAAGTTAACAAACTGATGACACTACAATATCGAGTTACGCTTTATCTTAGGATTAAATGTTTCAAAAGCGGGGTAAACTACGAAAGCAGGGTGATGCCTACATATGAAACAATTGAAGTCAGAAAAGTCAAACTCATTCCTTAAACTTGAACGCATTTTATATTTATCATTATAAATCTTAATTATAGTATCCATCCTGTGAATCTTTCAATGTCAATGATCTTTAGAAATAATTACTTCTCAGTTCACCATCAATGATAAGAACATGCGATATATATAAATGGCATGTAGCTTCACAATAGAGGATATTTGCTTGTACCGATCGAGTAACGGATTTATTTTAATTCAGTGGGTACAAAACTAATGCATTTTACTCTGTGAAATAGATCGTTTATTCACTCGATAGTATCAGTTGTTATTTTAATCTTCTGCTCAGACGTGTTGGCTAACAATGTGCTAAGCAAGCTGTAGTAGCACATTGCTTTATGGATAATGCATGCTGTTGATCATGTGGTTTGTAATGTGTCTCTGTATAATTACAACACAATAGTGATACGAACATAATCTTATTCCTAACTAAATGTTAAGGACATAATAACAATATGTAATAAAAATAAACATAAATATGTGGGATTCGAAGGAGAAACTGCTGCGCCATTATTATTATTTACCTGAATGAACTATGAAAGTTATTTCAGGTGAACAGTGCACTAATTCATGGACTAACATTATTTATCACATAGTCTGTATAGTGTTCTTATAGTTTGTGCAGTTGCATAGTTTTCATATTACCACACGTCAACATATCACTTTATGTGATTCTGATCGGTCCAAATAATATAAAAAAATGATTTTGTCGTTTGTAAAATGCTCTGTCTTTTTGGATGGATGGTTATTATTTGATTTATAGTTAGCGACAAAGTATGATCTACTATTTCTCTTTGTTTCTTACTATTTTTACGCACAACAAATAAAATGAACAGCGTTTGTGAAACTGAAATAAAATATTCATACCTCTTTCTATCAAACTAATTTATGTTGACATACTTATTAGGTAAAAAAAGGATGTTAAGTGGGTAAGTATTTAAGATTATATTTCTGAAACTTGTTAAATAATAACTAGGTTCATTTACTCAATATTACATTATTACCCATATTTGATCCTCTCCATACAAGTAATTAAACTGTAAGTACATTATTGGGAATGCCCTAATCAGAAAATGGCATGATAGGTCATATATATATATATATATATATATATATATATATATATATATATATATATATATATATATATATATATACACACATATGTATGTAAACCATTTTAACTGTAAATGAGTGATTGAAAAATGTATGTTTGTCATTATATTGTTTGATCATATCAGTTTATACATAGCAACTCATTTATGCTACAATACATGTTAGCAAATAAACACATTATGATGACATACATTTTCTTTCTCAGTTACCGTGTGCCAGTCCAATCAATATCAATTTCAAAGTGGGTAGATTTCAAAATTTAAAAAACCTGTTATCTTACTTTTGCATCTGAAGATGGCTGATATCAAACTAGACTGACTAGAATAATTAAACTAGTATGTGGCCTTACTAACACAGATACATTTAATATTTATGGCTGATGAGATCAATGGTTGTAAGTGACGTATGTTTTTTTTAATTGTTTTTCTGTCTGGAAATGTTCTATAGTTTAGTCCAGTTTTCTTTCTGCTTGTGTTGTCCTATTCGATTTTTTCTCGAATATGATTTAAGATGCTTTAACGATGTAATTAATTCCAAGTAGTTTATAAATAGTATAATTTTGTATCGTCTTTGTCATTATTTCATATTATTTCATGTTATTCAATTTTCAGTCTACATGTTTGTTTACACAAGTCAATTCAAATCTTGGTCAATTAACCGATTAGTCATAAATTACTAGACGGTTCTAGAAATCATCCTTTGTATTGTTAATCTCATCTGCTGAAACATTATGCGATAGAGTGAAGGTGCCAGATGTATGGTTGGATGCAGTTTATATGTAGAAGACATTGTAGAAATATCTGATGTAATATCGACAATTCCTTTTATCTTTCCTTCCAATTTTGCCAAAAAGTACAGTTCTAATTTGGAAATGAATTGAGCAAACCAGTTTAGTATGTTTCTTCAGAATCGATGTTAGAATACATCGCATCAGTAATAACACTACTTATAATCTACGCCAATTTTCCATGGATTGTGGCATAAAATTAGCGGTTAGTTTGAAGGGTGTTTTAAAGAGTTTGTTCCAATAAATGGCGAGCCCAGGACCATTCTTGGTCATTTATATAATAATTGATTTTGTGTTGGATACTTGTTTGCATATATATATAAATAAAATTATATATATATATATATATATATATATATATATATATATATATATATATATATATAAATATATATATATATATATATATATATATATATATATACAGAGAGAGAGAGAGAGAGAGAGTTATTGATGGATATTTTGCTTAATAATCTTGGTGTCTAAAGGTGATGTCAGTTTAATAATCAGAGTATACCATAGATGATGATTATTTATTATACAGTTGTATTATATATATATATATATATATATATATATATATATATATATATATATATATATATATATATATATATATATATATATATATATATAAAATTTCCGTTGTGTGAGCCAGCATTATTTTAATATTTTATTTCATTGTATACTATTGTATTGTTATTTTTTATACGATGGACAAAAATCAGGTTTATTTTCAGAAGATGTGAGTCAGTGATTTTTATATTCAGTAAACAACTAATACATAGGTAAACTAGTCATATTTGTACGAGTATGATAATAGGATCGTTTTAATAGAATTAAGCAAGTTTATCTGTGTTTGAGTCTAGGTTATTGGAATTTTCCTATAATTTACCTGGAGTATCTGACATAGTCCAGTTTATGTGTTACATCGTTCTTGAAAGACTCACTAATTATAACTAACATTGTATTTGGCAAACATTCCAATGTTATAAAAAATAATTTTTTTTTCCATTAGGAAATACATTTTAGGCAATGCTTATAGTGACCTGAAGCCCAGTAGAGGACTATGCAATCTTATCACTGGAAAAATATTGATTCATGGTTTATGATCTAGTAGATTCAAAGCATTATTGTTGATGTGTCCAAACATTTATTTGGACTTAAATTTATTACTTCAAATTTTCCAATGCAGAAATTTTCTCTCTGGAAATACAGAGTGCACATAGAAAATGATATCTTTGAAAAGAGATATTCAAAGGGATTGATAAAGAATTCAGACCTGGAATTATATTACTGTGCTCATGAAATTGACTTATGCTTGTAACTCTAGGATAGTTTCGAAGTAATTTGCAACATGGTAGGTTCTTCTTTTCATTTTTACTTTTCGTTATAAGGAAAGGAAATATCTGAATAATGTTGAAAAGCTTTTAAAAAGCTTGATGTTTTTCACCTTTTGTATTACCTGTTTTATAAGCACAGACTTGTAACCATATATAGCAAATTAAATTCTTAGTTAGGTATTGACTATGTTGGCTAGCAAACGATATATTTAATACCAATTAATCTTTGTAGTGTTTTGAATAATAGGTCTTGTTTTTAAGAGTTTGGTAACCCTCAGCGGAAAGGGATCTTTATGGAATTGTAACTGATTTCACAACACTGCGGTTGTAAATGCTAATCTCATAATATTATTGATGAATATAAACAGTCAGTTAAATGCTAATACTTCTCATGGCATGTTTGTTCAGCAATCAGCCATGTAGTCAAAATAAATTGAGATTGTGTTAGTTGTTTCTACTTGTCAGATTATTATAGCTAACATTGCTGTTACATGCTCAATAGTTGGATCCCATTTCTTTATCTCAACGATGCGACAATGTAGTTCTCCATCAAATCTCAAGCATGACAAATGGCTGCACGGCACATGTTTGTTGTTTTCACCGGCTTCCGGACAATGGACTATTTTGATTGTCTCTCTCTTTCACTCTCTCTCTCTCTGTATGTCTGTCTTTCTGTCCGTCTGTCTGTCTCTCTATCTCTCTATATATGTATATATATATATATATATATATATATATATATATATATATATATATATATATATATATATATATATATATATATATATATACACACGAAACATTGTATACAGTGACCTAAGAAAGGACGTATAGATCGTGTTTATCTTTTATTCATTTATCAGCAAGATTTCGCTCACAATTATCTTACAGTATACAAAAATTTAATATTGAAAGAAAACGGAGCAAAGTAAGTAAAACTAAAAAAAATACATTTTCATTAAATCTCATGCCTAAAATCTATGTCTTTAGAAACGAACAAAGCACAAATATAAATATGTTTCTTTATTTTATGGTGTCGCTTACTCAAAGTGGGTCTACCATGATTATTTCAGTCGTCGTTCTAAGTTTTCAGTGGTAGCGTTCTTGTAGGGAAATGCCATTGTCAAGGATGATGAATTGCAAACAAAGTAAATAATTGTAAATGTTTAAGCAAATACATATAAGTTAACAGTACCCATCACGTAGTACTTAAAGATTAAATTTGATTGTATAATTAGGTGAGTAATATATGTATGTATATATATACATATGTGTATATGTATATATATATATATATATATATATATATATATATATATATATATATATATATATGTCATAACGCGGATAAAATGAATCAGGCTAGAAAGATATAAATTTCAGTACTGTCACCAAATTATATGTAATACAGACAATTCTAATTTTGATCATACACGGGTGGACTGTAAGCTTTTGAAGCTTGGCATACATAAAAACAGAATTCATCATACAATAGTTGAACATTTAATGAGCACATGTTTGTTTCTGAATTAATTATTGGAAATGTATTAATGTTTCGTGTACAATTTAGATAGGCTAGGATGTATGTTGGCAGACGAGTGCAAAGATATTGTTAAACATAGGATTGTTGTGCAGAGTCCATTTTAATGCCATGGAATGAAAACTTATTACGTAAATTCCTCCGCAATTTCAGGAAGACGCTTGAACTTTCCAGGTCGCACTAGTAGGATAAATCCGTCTGCGCAGATGGGTCGAATTTGTAGGATGACGAATATGCTGGTGTTGCCTTTTTCCTGCCTTGCTGTCTACTTATACCTCTACTTTGAAGTTTTTGAGAAAATGAATAGTTATGATGGATGCTGGGTCTTATGTCGTGATAAAAACAAACCCTGGAACAAAATGTTAGATCCAAGAGCATCTTACATGAATGAAACAGAAACGTTTCATTTGAACGAATCATCCTTAAAGAACTTGAAAAAATTGTATCTGTCGAAAATTACATCTCTCAATGTCATGAATATGTCAGTTCCTTGGATAAGTAGGGTAAAAGACAATCGCACAAATCGGACACGCCCCCTACTCACATTGTTTACAACTTGGGCTGAAAGCAAAGACAAATACGAAGTTCATAATATAACATCACTGAATTGGTTATCTCTTATTCCTTTTATTGTCCCAGTGGTATTCACAAATGAAACTTCACTAGCAGTGGAATGTTCTCGAAAAGGATGGATTGCTTTACCGGTAAGGACAACCTCGGCGCATGGCGCTCCGGTTTTGAAATATATGTATATGGACGCGATGAAAAGATTTAATACAGAATTTTATGCATTTGCCAATAGTGATATATTATTTACAGACATGTTAGTCGAAACGTTACTAACGATTATTGAATACAATTCAATCTTCGAAGGACATACTTTAGTTATTGGGCGAAGAACCAATGTAAATAATTTAACGAAAATCGAGGGCTCATCACGGAGCGGCTTGGTAAGTGTTTCAATGGAAAGAGGCACGCTCTTTGAGGTATTTGCGGAGGATTACTTTATCACATCATCATCCTATCCATGGATTGATATACCAGACATTGTGATTGGACGGGTGGCCTATGATAATTGGCTGGTACTAAATGCTCGGATGATGAATTACCGAGTAATAGATGCAACTGAATCTATTTTAGCTCTTCATCAGACGACAGAAGCAGGTAATTTTGAAGGGTCAAAACATCCAGATACAAATTACAATCATAAACTATTAGCGAAATTATACAACCACCTTCCATACACTGCCGGATATACAGACTGTGCTGAATTCATTACATTAAGAGATAAAATGACAATTAGTATTACTCGTCGACTAAAACTGGCAGAACACTGCAATCTGTAATGAATATTGTAACGTTTAGGTATACTTCTATAAGAAAGGAAATGAGAATTCGACATACTGTATTTGAAACAGGTAAGACTTTATGCAGTGAAACACAAATTTAGCTGCGAGCCATTTGCATTATGTAAATGAGTTTTCCCCTTGAAAGTTCAAAACATACGCTGAGCATGTGTTAGTTCCACCGCATAATATATTGTAGTATCATTAATTTTCGTGGGGGACCAATTTTCGTGGTTTCCGTTGATGACACGAACCACGAATTTAAATCCCCAAAGAAAGCTGAGACACGTATATGATGACCCCTCGGTTTCTTGCAGTGTTTCATCCCTAGAGATTAACACATATACTAATATTTGATAATTCAAGGTCAATAATGCAGTGCATTAATTCAATATTAGCTTGTGCATGTGTTTGTTTTATTTTTTATTTTAATCTTTTGAAACAAAAATTAAAATTCATTTTATATTAGTTCAATGCACAGGATCGACAAGGTATCCAATAGCCGTACTTTTACACCCACTGCCTTAAATCGATATGTGAGGTAAGTAAGGATAGAGAGCAAATAGAAGAAAAGCATAAGGTATTCAAACAATAGTAATACTAAAAATGAAAGAAAAAATAATGCAAAATAACAGTATATGAAAATTAGGTTTAATACCTATTGAAATCGATCCTTCATTCTAGTACAACTGCTGCTGAAACATTTATATCCTTCTGAAAGCACATTTCATTTTATCCATATATGTTTAATCCAACAGAACAACAATTCTGTACAAATACTATATCTATTTATTGAAACACTGGTATTAATGATACACTATGTATATACACTAATTACATCAAATTATTAAAGCGCACACTTCACATATTTTTGGGCAACGCCACTGTATCAACAATGTGTCAATCAAGTCTCCTGGTACTCAAACATGTTTGTCAAGTAAATAATCATAAGCAGCAGAGAGGATTAACAGGCCACATACTGTAAGGTCGATTTTTGAAAAATAAAGCTTCCTACGGAAAATGAAAATACAATGTCAGTAACGTCAAACCGAAACCTTTAGCCAAAAGCGAGAGTTTATCGAATTGGGTTAGTTTTTTGTTACTTTATCTTTCTCGTTCGTGATTTGCAAATTTTGTTTTACCCACCGTGACACATGTTTGTGGGCGCACCCTCTCTGCTGCTATAAATGTGTGATTAATTAAATTATTATTATATCAATCTCTCAACCAAAATTGTTATCAAGACTTATACGATATCGAGATCGAGGATCACGTAATGTTTTCGTTATTATTCTGTGTGGAGCAGAATGTGCTTTTGAAAAGAAGATTTGAACTTAAGCATGCTCATCTAGACACTTTGCCAATGCTGATGAATATTACGCAAAGTATGTGTAATGTGTATCGACTCCATTAAACACAAATAAACTATTGCGGTTAGCTCTGGTCACTTTAGATATGTATTTATATCGCTGAGTAACATATATAACATAATTATTTTTATGTCTGCCTCGAGAAAAAGTTCTAGCTGGATTTGATTGTTTGTCCAGCATTATCTCATCGTATACCAAGAGATTATTAAGAAATAAATCGATGTCATATACAGATGGGCCTTCGTCAATATCGGTGACAAAATAATAAATATCATTGCCGTCATTGCGTTTTCATTAAAATGTATAAGTACATAGTAAGAAATCTGATTATCAACTGATGAAGCTACTAAATACAACTTATGTCATTTGAGCCATCTCATCATCAGCTTAAGTAATAATTGCAGGTTACCAGACCCGTATGGACCTATGATAAATGCTCTGATATAATTTGGTAACGTCAAGATCAGACGAGGACATACTGCATATCATTGTGATCAGACAATTGTTGAACGATTTAATCGAACACTTGCTGAGCGGTTATTTGGATATCAATATGCAAAGGAACTGATTCAGAAATATATGAGATCTCGCGAATGAGTTGCAAGATTACCTAGTGTCATAGCTGCATTCAGTAATGAAAGCACTAGTGTAAATTATATGAAACCCATTAATTCGATTAAACAAAAACATATACCAATACAACAACATGACTTGTCAAAACAACCAGTAATAAGTCACTTTACTGTACGATATTTATATGAACTTGGTGAACTTGATCGTGCTAAAAATGAGAGATTGGTCTCATTTGGAGTATTACGACACATACAATTTATAACGTGGTAAGATCAACGGGTAGACCTGCAATCTACATATTAGATTCAACTGCTCCTCAACGTGGATTTGTACCCGAACAATTACAAGTGATTCCTGAAGACACACAATTACACCGCATTCACTTTTGTAAACTAGCATCTCGACGTCGATTACATTCAAGACAGGTCAGCGTCACATTTTCGCGTGTATGAACAAGACTAATATTAATTCTGTCTACGGTAAATTCTCTTGGAATATTATTTGAATAATGCCACACCATTATTGTTTTAGAGGTCTCACACTGATTATTCTGTCATTGTTTCAGTGTCATGATAAATTCAACATCATGATCAAAGTCTCGCTTAATTTTTTTGTCTGTGTATAACTATTGTTTTTTCTGACTATATCACCGTTAGTTTCCTGAATTTGATTATCATTTTATGTGAAGTCTATGACAAAACTCCGCAGCTGAAATATTCGTATGACTCGAGACACTGCGAGATAAACAAAGTTTGACCATTCTATACGATCATCGTCGATTCAAACATTTGTACCAGAGATGGTTAATCCTTGTGATGAATGAATGTTCATTGCATATACTAGCGGCCAAAGAGTTTTGTCCATAGTTAACGCGCTCTCAACAGCACTGACATGAACTAAATCAATATCATTTAACATAAATTTTGTTTTTCTAACGATCCTGGTATATCAGCGTCAATAGTATGTCCTCGCGTATATGCTGGTCAATAACACAATGGTACGGCTAGATTTGAAAAACGTTCTGTATGTAACATAAGCAATTGTTGTTAAAGTGTATCACGAACTATCTTTCTGCCTGCCACTTCAGATAGTTTGCTCTCCATAAATTCCCCCAAAAAGTTTATAGGAGTTTCTGAAACTTTTTCACGCATTATTTCACGTCGAATTTTATTCGTTTGTAGTCTTATTAATTTCCTAAACGCTCTTAATTCAGGATCAAACACTCTATGATCATCAGTTATTTCTTCATTATATTCCACATGTTTTTCATCCTTTATGTGACGTATGTACGGTGAAGTTGTTTGCATTTAAAACATGCACAGTGGAGAGAATGTTGGCATACCTCTATGCTACATTAATGTAATGTGGATGATATTTCTTTGGACATTATACTTTTGGAAATTTTACATGATTTAAACAGACTGCTAACTGAAATGACTGCGCCCTTGTGCTAAAAAATCAGCCTGAATTAGTCTACAGTACACTATCTATAGCAGGAATTAAAATAGGGAAGATGAATTTTGCAAGACTAGACAATACAAGCTTCTGAAAGTGCAATGAATGAATTAATAAATATGGAAAATGTAAATAAAGTTATCGGCTTCTCCTATACAATTTACCTCTGATGTTCAGGAAGTGAAAATGACGAAGTGGAGCTAGCATTTTTCTGTAAGATGCACATCTGTAGTAAGGCCAAGCTGTATATTCTATAACCCATATTACAACCATCAATCATAAACCAAACTATAGGGAATTAAAGGTTCTTTGAATTATACCTAAATTATACAAGGTCTTTTTTAAATAGCCAGTATAACCAGTGAGGAAACCCTGGGTAATTTCTTTTTCTTTAAAATCCTAACCCTATTCAAAATTATGAAACAACCACCTTAAAGCAAATATAAAAATGCATGCAATTAATTTTTTTAATTTTCATATTATTATGTATTATGTTCTGTATAAAAGGCTACGTTCATATTGATGTTAAGCATGAAAATAAGCTAATTATGATAATTTTGCTCTTCCTTACATAAGTTATCATGAGGTATGTTTGTTTGAGTGAGTAATGCACTTAATTATTGGGAAAATATAAGTCTTACAATATAGGAATAGAATCAACTTAATTTTAAAACTATTGCAATAAGTAGAATAAATATAAAGTGGAAATGTTTCTTTTCATTTATTTGCAATGATATCAAAGTTAAATGATGAGAAAGTGAATTGGATTCTTCCATATCAAACAATATGCAAATATTTTACACTTTGACCTTTGACCTTTATGAACCTGATGTGTTCCCTCCCTTTTCAAACTGTAAGATTCATTGTTGATATCTCAGAAATAATTATGGCTAGCTTCATGTTCCTGTCATTCAGCATGACTTTGGTTGCTATGTTTACAAAATGTAATGTGTATTCTACGAATAGCTCACTTTTTATCATGGGGATGGACTTGTTAGAGACTCTGACACTCATAAATACTGTTCAGTGGGGGTGGGGAAATGCAGGAGAATGATTCAAAACGATTGTTTTGATGCTTGCGACTTAAATATTACAGCCATAAAATCATTATGAAATCATACAATAATAAGACCTATATTCTCACCAGTTATTATATACTTTTGAGAGAGTAACGTATGTTAGGTGAAGTTGTTCCCATTTAAAACATGCACAATGGAGAGAATGTTGGCATACCTCTATGCTACATTAATGTAATGTGGATGATATTTCTTTGGATATTGTACTTTTGGAAATTGTACATGATTTAAACACACGGCTAACTAAAATGACTGATCCCTTGTGCATAAAAATCAGCCTGAATTAGTCTAAAAAACACTATCTAAAGCATCAATAAAAATAGGGAAAATGAATTATGCCAGACTAGACAATACAATCTTCTGAAAGTGCAATGAATGAATTACCAAATATAGAAAAGTAATTGACTCTTTTTTATACAATTTACCTCTGAAGTTCAGGAAGTGAAAATGACCAAGTGGAGCTAGCACTTTTTTGAAAGGTGCACATCTGGAGTAAAGCCAAGCTGTATCCTCTATCACCCATATTACAACCATCAATCATACACCAAAATATATAGGGAATTAACGGTTCTTTGAATTATACCTAAGATAGACAAGGTCGTTTTAAATAGCCAGTATAACCAGTTTGGAAACCCGGGAAAATTGTTTTTCTTTAAAATCCTAACCCTTTTCAAACTTATGAAACTGTAAAGCACCACCTTAAAGCAAATATAAAAATGTATGCAATTATTTTTTTTATCTTCATATAATTATGTATTATGTTCTGAATAAAATGATACAATCATATTGATTTTAAGCATGAAAATAAGCTAATTATGATCATTTTGATCTTGCTTACATAATTTGCCATAAGGCATGTTTGTGTGAGTAGCAAACTTAATTATGGGGAAATTAGAAGTCTTAGACTATACGAATTGAGTCAACACAACTTAAAAACTATTGCAATAAGTAAAAGAGATAATTAGTGGAAATATTACTCTTCATTTATTTGGAATGAAATAAAAAAATAAATGATCAGAAAGTGAATTGGTTTCTTCCATATTAAACAAAAGGCAAATATTTTACACTTTGACCTTTGACTTTATGAACCTGATATGTTCCCTCCCTTTTCAAACTGTACAATTCATTGTTGATATCTCAGAAATAATTCTTGATAGTTTTATGTTCCTGTCATTCAGCATAACATTGGTTGCTATGTTTACAAAATGTAATGTGCATTCTTAAAATAGCTCACTTTTAATCATGGGGGCGGGGAGGGGGGCTGGACTTGTTAGAGACTCTGACACTTATAAATACTGTTCTGTGAGGGGAAATGGAGCATAATTGTTCAAAAGGATTGTTTTGATGCTTGCGACGTAAATGTTTCAGCCATAAAATCATAATTAAATCATGCAATAATAATACCTATATTCTCTTTAAGGCGGTGATCACCAGTTATTATGTACTTTTGAGAGCGTGACATATGTAAGGTGAAGATGCTTGCATTTAAAACATGCACAATGGAGAGAATGTTGACATACCTCTATGCTACATTAATGTAATGTGGATGATATTTCTTTGGATATTGTACTTTTGGAAATTAAACATGATTTAAACACACTGTTAACTGAAATGACTGCTCCCTTGTGCTAAAAAATCAGCCTGAATTAGTCTAAAGTACACAATCTATAGCAGGAATTAAAATAGGGAAAATTAATTTTGCCAAACTCAGAACTCAGACAACACAAGCCTCTGAAAGTACAATGAATGAATTAACAAATATATAAAATGTAAGAAACATTTTTGGCTCTTTTTTATACAATTTACCTGTGAAGTTCAGGAAGTGAAAATGACCATGTGGCACTGGCACTTTTTTGAAACGTGCACATATGGAGAAAAGCCAAGCTGTATACTCTATAACCCATATTACAACCATCAATCATACACCAAAATATAGGGAATTAAGGGTTCTTTGAATTATACCTAAGATGTACAAGGTCTTATTTTAAATAGCCAGTACAGCCAGTGAAGAAAGCCAGGAAATTTATTTTTCTTTAAAATTCTAACCCATTGCAAAGTTATGAAACTGTAGAGTGCCACCTAAAATCAACTAGAAAAATGTATGCAATTATTTTTTTATTTTCATATAATTATGTTTCATGTTCTGAATAAAAGGGTACGTTCATATTGATGTGAAGCATGAAAATTAGCTAACTGTGATAATTTTGCTCTTGCTTACATAACTTGCCATGAGGTATGTTTGTGTGTGTAGTGAACTTGATTATGGAAAATTAGATGTATTAGAATATAGGAATAGAGTGAACTTAACTTTGAAACTACTGCAATAAGAAAAATAAATATATAGTGGAAATATTTCTTTTCATTTATTTGCACTGAAAGAAAAGATTAAATGACGAGAAAGTGAACTGGCTTCTTCCATATTAAACAATAGGCAAATAATTACACTTTGACCTTGACCTTTATGAACCTGATGTTTTATCTCCCTTTTCAAACTGTAAAATTCATTGTTGATATCTCAGAAATAATTTAAGGCTAGCTTCATGTTCCTGTCATTCAGCATGACTTTGGTTGCTATGTTTACAAAATGTAATGTGTATTCTAAGAATAGCTCACTTTTTATCATGGCTGGGGCTGGACTTGTTAGAGACTCTGACACTGATAAATACTGTTCTGTTGTGGGAAATGCAGGAGAATTATTCAAAAGGATTGTTTTGATGGTTCCGACTTAATTGTTTCTGCCATAAAGTTTTAATGAAATCATAATAAGACCTATATTCTCACCAGTTGTTATGTACTTTTGAGAGAGTAACGTATGTAACATGAAGTTGCTTGCATTTAAAACATGCACAATGGAGAGAATGTTGACATACCTCTATACTATATTAATGTAATGTGGATGATATTTCTTTTGATATTGTACTTTAGAAATTATATATGAGTTAAACACACTGCTAGCTAAAATGACAGCTCCCTTGTGCTAAAAATTCACCCTGAAGTAATCTAAAGTACACTATCTATAGCAGGAATTAATATAGGCAAAAAGGAATTTGGCCAGACTAGACAATAAAAGCTTCTGAAAGTTAAATGAATGAATTACCAAATATATAAAATGTAAAAAAATTATCAGCTCCTTTTTATACAATTTACCTCTGAAGTTCAGGAAGTGACAATGACCAAGTGGAGCTGGTACCTTTTTGAAAGTTGCACATCTGGAGTAAGGCAAAGCTGTATTCTCTATAACCCATATTACAACCATCAATCATATACGAAAATATCGGGAATTAAAGTTTTTTTTGAATTATACCTAAGATATACAAGGTCGTTTTTAAATAGCCATTATAACATTTGAGGAAATCTAGGAAAATTCTTTTTCTTTAAAATCCTAACCCTTTTCAAAATTATGAAACTGTAAAGCGCCACCTTAAAGCAAATATAAAAATGTATGCAATTATTTTTTTAAACTTCATATAATTATGTATTATGTTCTGAATAAAAGGGTGCGTACATTGATATTGATGTTAAGCATGCAAATAAGCTAATTATGATCATGTTGCTCTTACTTACATAATTTGCCATGATGCATGTTTGTGTGAATAGTGAACTTAATTATGGAGAAATTAGAAGTCTTAGAATATAAGAAATAGAGTCAACTTAACTTTAAAACTATTGCAATAAGTAAAATAAATAGTGGAAATGTTTCTTTTCATTTTTTGCAATAAAATACAAAAATTAATGACGAGAAAGTGAACTTGCTTCGTCCATACTAAAAAATAGGCAAATATTTTACACTTGACCTTTGACCTTTATGAACCTGATGTGTTCCCTCCCTTTTCAAACTGTACAATTCATTTTTGATATCTCAGAAATAATTATGGTTAGATCCATGTACTTGTCTTTCAGCATAACTTTGGTTGCTATGTTTACAAAATGTAATGTTCAGTCTTAAAATATCTCTCTTTATCATGGGGGGGGGGCTGGATTTGTCAGAGACTCTGACACTTATAAATACTAATGTGGTGGGGGAAAATACAGGAGAATTATTGAAAACGATTGTTTTGATGCTTGCGACTTAAATATTACAGCCATAAAATCATTATGAAATCATACAATAATAAGACCTATATTCTCACCAGTTGTTATGTACTTTTGAGAGAGTAACGTATGTAACATGAAGTTGTTCCCATTTAAAACATGCACAATGGAGAGATTGTTGTTGTTGTTGTGGGGTTTAACGCCATTTTTCAGCACGCGATAAGCTATACATGGCGGCCAGTATTAATGGTGGAGGAAGAACCCGGGAAAACGCCGGAAAGAACCACCGACCCACGAGAAGCTACTGGCAAGCTTTCTCACATACCCACATTGGCTGAATCCTAGACTCGAACTGCCGCACACAGAGGTGAGATGGCAGTGATCCGTAACGAAGAGCGCTTTAGACCACTCGGCCACTCGGGGCCCCGAGAGAATGTTGGCATACCTCTGTGCTACATTAATGTAATGTGGATGATATTTCTTTGGATTTTGTACTTTTGGAAATTATATATGATTTAAAAACCTGCTAACTAAAATGACTCCTCGCTTGTGCATACAAATCAGCCTAAATTAGTCTAAAGTACACTATATATAGCAGGAATTAAAATAGGGAAAATTAATTATGCCAGACTAGACAATACAAGCTTCTGAAAGTGCAATGAATGAATTAAAAAAATAAAGAAAATGTAAAAAAGTTATCGATTCTTTTTTATACAATTTACCTCTGATGTTCATGAAATGAAATTGACCAAGTAGAGCTAGTACTTTTTTGAAAGGTGCACATGTGGAGTAAAACCATGCTGTAAACTCTATAACCCATATTACAACCATGAATCATACACCCAAATATAGGGAATTAAAGGTTTTTTGAATTATAGCTAAGATATGCAAGGTCTTTCTTAAATAGCCAGTATAGCCAGTTTAGAAAGCCGAAAAAATTATTTTTCAAAATTATGAAACTGTAGAGCGCCACCTTAAAGCAAATATAAAAATGTGTGCAATTATTTTTTTTTCTTCATATAATTATGTATTATGTTCTGAATAAAATGGTACAATCATATTGATTTTAAGCATGAAAATAAGCTAATTATGATCATTTTGCTCTTGCTTACATACTTTGCCATGAGGCATGTTTGCGCGAGTAGTGAACTTAATTATGGGAAAATTATAAGTATTAGAATAAAGGAATAGAGCCAACTTAACTTTAAAACTATTGCAAGAAGTAAAGGAAATATATAGTGGAAATGTTTCTTTTCATTTATTTGCAATGAAATAAAAAAATTAAATGATGAAAAAGTGATTTTGCTTCTTCCATATTAAACAATATGCAAATCTTTTACACTTTGACCTTTGACCTTTATGAACCTGATGTGTTCCCTCCTTTTTCAAACTGTACAATTCATTGCTGATATCTCAGAAATAATTATTGCTAGCTTCATATTCCTGTCATTCAGCATGACTTTGATAACTATGTTTACAAAATGTAATGTGTAATCTAAGAATAACTCACATTTTATCATGGGGGGTTGGACTTGTTAGAGGCTCTGACACTCATAAGTACTGTTCTGTGGGGGGGGGGGGGGAAATGCAGGAGAATTATTCAAAACGATTGTTTTGATGCTTGCGACTTAAATGTTTCAGCCATAAAATCATAATTAAGTCATACAATAAGAAGACCTATAGTCTCAGCAGTTATTATGTACTGTTGAAAGAGTAACGTATGTAAGGTGAAGTTGTTTCCATTTAAAACATTCACAATGGAGAGAATGTTGGCATGCCTCTGTGCTACATTAATGTAATGTGGATGATATTTCTTTGGATTTTGTACTTTTGGAAATTGTACATGATCTAAACACACTGCTAACTAAAATGACTGCTCCTTGTGCATAAAAATCAGCCTGAATTAGTCTAAGAAACACTTTCTATAGCATCAATACAAATAGGGAAAATGAATTTTGCCAGAGTAGACAATTCAAGCTTCTGAAAGTGAAATAAATGAATGACCAAATATATAAAATGTAAACACAAGTTATCGGCTCTTTTTTATGCAATTTACCTCTGAAATTCAGGAAGTGAAAATGACCAAGTAGAGCTGGTACCATTTTGAAAGGTGCACATCTGGAGTAAGGCCAAGCTTTATACCCTGTAACCCATATTGCAGCCATCAATCATACAGGATAATACAGGAACTTAAAGGTTCTTTAAATTATACCTAAGATATACAAGGTCTTTTCTAAATAGCCAGTATAACCAGTGAGGAAATCAAGGAAAATTCTTTTACTTTAAAATCCGAGCCCTTCGCAAAATTATGAAACTGTAGAGCGCCACCTTAAAGCAAATATAAAAAATGTATGCAATTATCTTTTAATCTTCTTATAATTATGTATTATGTTCTGAGGAAAATGGTACAACCATATTGATGTTAAGCATGAAAATAATTATTATGATTTTTATGATAATTGTGCTCTTGCTCACATAATTTGCCATAAGGCATGTTTGTGTTAGTAGTGAACTTAATTATGGGGAAATTAGAAATCTTAGAATAAAATAATAGTGTCAACTTAACTTTAAAACTATTGCAATAAGTAAATGAAATATATAGTGGAAATGTTACTTTTAATTTATTTGCAATGAAATAAAAAAAATTAAATGATGAGAAAGTGAATTGGTTTATTCCATATTAAACAATAGGCAAATATTTTACACTTTAACCTTTGGCCTTTATGAACCTGATGTGTTCCCTCCCTTTTCAAACTGTATAATTCATTGTTGATGTCTCAGAAATAATTATGGCTAGATCCATGTTCCTGTCATTCAGCATAACGTTGGTTGCTATGTTTACACATATAATGTGCATTCTTAAAATAGCTCACTCTTTATCAAGGGGGGGGGGGGCTGGACTTGTTAGAGACTCTTACACTCATAAATACTGTTCTTTGGGAGGAAATGTAGGAGAATTATTCAACAGGATTGTTTTGAGGCTTGCGACTTAAATGTTTCAGCCATAAAATCATAATTAAATCATACAATAATAATAACTATATTCTCTTTAAAGCAAATATAAAAATGTATGCAATTTTTTTTTCATTTTCATATAAGTTAGTATTATGTTCTGAATAAAAAGGTACAATCATATCGATGTAAAGCATGAAAGTAAGCTAATTATGATCATTTTGCTCTTGCCTACATAATTTACCATAAGGCATGTTTGTGTGAGTAGTGAACTTAATTATGGGGAAATTAGAAGTCTTACAATCTAGGAATAGGGTCAATTTAACTTTAAAACTATTGCAATAAGTAAAAGAAATATATAGTGGAAATGTTAATTTTCATTTATTTGCAATGAAATAAAAAATTACATGACGAGAAAGTGAATTGGCTTCTTCCATATTAAACAATAGGCAAATATTTTACACTGTGACCTTTGACCTTTATCAACCTGATGCGTTTCCTCCCCTTTCAAACTTTAAAATTCATTGTTGATATCTCAGAAATAATTATGGCTAGCTTCATGTTCCTGTCATTCATCATGACTTTGGTTGCTATGTTTACAAAATGTAATGTGCATTCTTAAAATAGCTCACTTTTTATCATGAGGTGGGGGCTGGACTTGTTAGAGACTCTGACACTGATAAATACTGTTCTGTGAGGGGAAATGCAGGAGAATTATTCAAAAGAATTGTTTTGATGCTTGCGACTTAATGTTTCAACCATAAAATCATAATTAAATCATACAATAATAATACCTACATTCTCACCAGTTATTTTGTACTTTTGAGAGGGTAACGTATGTAAGGTGAAGTTGTTTCCATTTAAAACATGCACAATGGAGAGAATGTTGGCATACCTCTATGCTACATTAATGTAATGTGGATGATATTTCTTTGGATGTTTAATTTTTGGAAATTATTCATGATTTAAACACACCGCTAGCGAAAATGACTGCTCCCTTGTGCTAAATAATCAGCCTGAATTAGTATAAAGTACACTATCTATAGCAGGAATTAAATAGGGAAAATGAATTTTGCTAGACTAGACAATACAAGCTTCTGAAAGTGGAATTAATGAATTACCAAATATATAAAATATTAAAAGGTTATCAGCTCTTTTTTATACAATTTACCTCTGAAATGCAGGAAGTGAAAATGTCCAAGTGGAGCTGGTACCATTTTGAAAGGTGCACATCTGGAGTAAGGTCAAGCTGTATACTCTATAACCCATATTACAACCATCATTCATACACTAAAGTATAGGTAATTACAGGTTCTTTGAATTATACCTAAGATGTACATGGTCTTTTTTAAATGACCAGTATAACCAGTGAGGACAGTCGGGGAAATTCTTTTTCTTTAAAATTCTAACCCTTTTCAAAATTATGAAACTGTAGAGCGCCACCTTAAAGCAAATATGTATGCAATTATTTTTTAAATTTTCATATAATTATGTATTATGTTCTGAATAAAATGGTACATTCATATTGATGTTAAGCATGACAATAAGCCTAATTATGCTCATTTTGCTCTTGCTTACATAATTTGCACATTATTACAAATAATGAGACGTTGGCTGTTTACCAAAATATATTCGCTCAGTGCTTGCCGGATGTAAAGACCGATTCAAACAATAACTTTACACAGTAACTGATTGACGGTCATTGAACATACTAGGCCTAATTTCAGGAGTGTTGTCCATTTTACGTTATATAAAATGAATGGAGTTGGATAAGATTTTTGTGGTAGTATATGATTTCCACCCTTCTTGACCTACATAAATGAAAGTTACAAATGTCCTTTTACATATTAGTGATTAATCACGGCCGTTTTCCAAACAAAGAAAAGCGTGTGCAATCTAGAGAATGACCATACAAACTTCAGTCTCGATTCATCCATGGAGTTTATGTGTCTTAAGTTGAAGATACTCTGAATTTCTAAGTTAGCCACCAGGAGAACATGGGCCACGGAAACTAAAATGGGACTACTATTAGTTAAGGGTGGAGGGCGGGAAGAAATTTTAGCTTATAATAACGTTAAACACGTTTTTTTTTAATACATATTTTATTGTCATTTAATTTAATAATATGGCATTCGACACGAGTTGTCAAACTCATCTAGATTTTTTTCCAAAGGATACAAAAATGGTCCAAAGATACCATTCGTTTAACAAAGTTTCGGGTGTTTTTGAAAAGTAAGGTGAAAAAAATTCATCTATTAAAAGGCATGTAACATTTCAAAGGACACACAGAAGAGACTTATATGTATGTACAAGTGAGAGAGAGAGAGACAGACAGACATACAGACAGATAGATAGAAAGATAGATAGATAGATAGAGAGAGAGAGAGAGAGAGAGAGAGAGAGAGAGATACCAAGAGTGACAGAGAGAGACATTGCACTGGTTATAGTCAAAATTGTACATTTCGTTTGTTTTATAGATTCGTTACTTAGAATATAATTGTAAGCACCAGAAATGTCTAGTTCCGAGAATATATTTATGAACATTTGGAAATATTACAGAGTGTGTTCCTTTACTTATATTGACGTCACATTCCAATAATAAATGTAAACTTACACTAGGAATGTACTGAAAGCTAGAGCGAAAGAGCTGGGACCTTTGGGTATTAAGTAAGGGGCAATAGACAAACAAACTATTCGACATCTTTATTATCATAATCACATGCACACGTGGAAGAGTTAACTAAATTCACCATGTAAAGGTCGGATTCCAGGGGACTACCCGCATCTCTAAGTTTAGTTCATAGGATATTAAGATGACGTTTGCCAGTAGTATACTAGTGTGATGCCCCGTTTGGTGAATTAGAGAAACGTTTCTTTAAAATGGAAAGATTTGGAGGATTTCGGATATTGTTACCTCTACTCCCGTATGGAGATTTTAGATTAACACTGAAAACAACTGTATTATATAATGGTCAATTCTGTATATGTGTAGTTTAAAGCTGGGAGAATTATACCGATAGAATAGCAAATAAACCCTTCTGTAAAATGCGCAAACTCGCACTTTTACATTTTTAACTAGTTTCTCTTTCACTCGTTTATAAATAATTACAAATACGTGAGTAGATTATATAAATTCTTCAGACCAAGATCCAAATTTCATTTTTAAAGTATCATGATTTTTATGCTTACTTTCCAAAAATAATGATATTGGAAAGTCTTATTATTTTGGAAACGGTGCATTTTTTATAAAGCCCAAAGCAAGACAAGATGATTATACGTTCAAAAAATGAAATGTACTAATGAGTAATTCGTTTGTTTGAATTTTAAGATACATTTTGTTGTTCATGTGCAAGTTGGTCTAACAATAAGGACATTGCAGTGTTCAAACCTATGAGACGTTAAAGCAGAAATAAATCCTTGTCTAGTTAGTTTTATGGCATAAAGTTGAAACAGCATGATTTATAAGCACGTCATGTTACGCAAGGGATGGTTTTTGAAAGTTCTTTCTTATTACGTGTATAAATCTCACCCATATGGAATCATGTTTTGATGAAATAGCTTCTAGTTTTAAAAGAGATATGAAAATGAACAATTGTGAAAACAAACTGTATGTTCACATGGTCTGCACACTCAGTGTGCATAATCAGAATACTCTTCTCAGCGTATTTGTGGTTCACATTTTAATATCAAAGAGATCATTAACAATTCCAATTATCAAAGGACGACTGCATTATGATTATCACTTGTCTATGTACTACACTGAATATTAATTGTTACTTCAGACAGTAAGGTGACAGCCTATTGGTTCCATAAATTTACTCAGAAGTAGATGATGGTGTGCATAAATAAACTCATGTATAAAAAGATATATTTTGGTATTTCACATGTACGTAATTTTCACCATCAACAAAGTTTCTACATGATGCCTCTTTGTTTTACATAATCTGATTCATAGAATCACGAGCTGATTTCTTTCTTCTTGTATTGTGATAACGTGTATCCTCTTTGGACTATATAATTTTTCCTCATATTCACTACCGATATTAAATGGACCTAAGAATTAAAACTAATGCAACATATTAAAATATAGGCTGGATAGTTGATATATTTCTGACATTTTTGTAACAAATTCAGTTTTATGAAATGTTATAATACATAGGCACAATATTGTGTTGCCAAATGTATACCATTGGCCTTTTTAGAAACAAGAAATTTCATTAGTTGGTCTTTTGAGATCATATATAATTGTACATTCCAAAGATCAGCACGTATTAAATATTTCCCGATCTCTTATCCGGTTACTAAAATGGTGCAAATATAGAATGATGTGACAATTTCCTATACAAGGTATATAGTGCGGTCAGAAAATTAAAAAAAAAAATAAAATGGTATTGCTGAAGTTAGATTTTTAATCAAAACAATGTATTGTGGAATCTATGTAATTATTTCACTTGCGTGAAAATAGAAGTGTGATTTGATTTGGTGTTTTAACGTAGCTTAAACATTTTTTCAGTCATATCGCTACGATGTCTGCAGTGTGGCAGTTGATAGCGATGTCTAGCACTGGGGCATCATGTCGCAGACATGTAGCATGATGACCCACCCAGTCACATTATCCTGACACCAGGCCAACCAGTCCTAACACTAACCTCTCAATGCTGAGCGCCAAGCGAGACTGCTGTTAGTACCATTTTTGTAAGTCTTTGGTATAAATCGGCCGGGATCGAACCAACGACCTCCCGCATCCAAGGCGGACACTCTAACCACTAGGCCACCGGAGCGGTTTGAAAATAGAAGGAATAATTGGTATAAATTGTCCAAGATTGGTTTACGCATGCTTAAATATCGGTGACAGTAGAAACAGGCAAACGAATAAGCACAAGGCATTTAACCGACCATATTAAAAGAAAAACATTCTAACTGACCTTATAATTTTCTTTAGTTTGTGTTCAAAAACTCTTTTCAACGTTTATATTAAAAAATATAATTTAAAAAATTCTCAGCAATGACCTTTTCATTTATTTTCGAATGTACAGTTGAATGCATTCCCACAATTAAATGTTCTAGATATTATGGACTTGTATATTTCCTTCCAGTTTTCTTGTATGTGTGTTTTCAGGAATTTGTTTACTTCCTCACAGAATACAAATACCTTTTGCCTCCAGTACACTTTTATTGGTATTTTTATTTGCTTCTATCACGAATACACATTTGACACTTAGTATTACCCTTGCTTGACTGCCCGTCAGTCCGTCCATTCATGCGACTCATCATAACTGATGTCTGCAAAACAATATTAATCCCCTCAGAAGGTTTGCAGCAATTTGTACAACAGCGTTTATTATTATAACAATGTCCTCCAGGTTATATACAATTTCACACCACCACTTGCCTTCATTAAAAATGTTGACATTCATGTCGGTTTTAATGAAGGTGACGATTTGGTTTGGGATTCTGGTGCTGAGAAGGTAAAAATAAAATATGAATGCTGAAAGAATTTGTAAGAAAATTGTCTACTTTAATATAACTTTATATTTGCTGATGTCGACTTTCGTGCCAACGTTGAAATTAGTTCAGATCTTAACAAAGACAGAGAAACTCGACCTTCCTTGAATATCTTGTAGCCTGTAAATGTGTTTGACGAGGTCCAGCAAATAAAATCCATAAACAATACAACCCCGAATCCAAATCTCTGAAGGGAGTAAAAAACAAATTTTCGGTATATTAGTTTCGTCTTGGTGTTCTTCCTTCTACACGTCGGTCTTAACGTTCCTTATAAAATCCAAGACCTTTTATCGTTCAAACATGACTTATATTAATAATAATCTATTTCCAAAATATTCCGTACAGGGATCCACATAAGGTACATACATACATACATACATACATACATACATATTTATGTTATTAAAGTTTTCCTTGATTTATTATAATTCCTTAATAAAAATAATCAAATGAACACTAACTTAAACGAACGAGTTTGCCTCGATGAGACGCATCTGTCAGTGCAAAGCGTATATAAATTGTCCTGTCCGTTCGTCTGTAAGAAGAAGAAAACCAGTAATATCACGACGATGTCTGGAGCGTGTGAAACATGGATTGACGGCAATAGTCTTCCAAACTACAATCACGTATCTTGCAGGATGACATATCGATACGTCGGCGGTGAGAAGACGCATCTGGCAGTGAAAACCGCATGCAATTCACCATGTCCGTTCGCACGTAATCGTCAGAAAAACGTAAATTTATATGTTTATTGGCAGTCTAAATCGATTGGATAATGCTATAAATATAAAGCATAGAGACGAAGCTATCAAACAGTATATACTATGTGTAGGCATCATGCTAAATAAGTCTTCATATGTCTGTCCGTCCAATACATAAGTTTTCCATATGGGTAAATACGTCTTACCATTCGTATACAACAGCATATTGGGACAAATTTGATATCAATTTATATGTTTCTCAGCAGTATAAACCGAGCTATGCCATTATATTTGTATAAAAACGCAAACTAAATAAGTTGGTGTTGTTTCCAAAATTTTGCTTTGATAAGCTACTTTACAGGTAATGAGCCTCAACACTTGCCTTGTGGACATGCGTCCACATATTTTGGTGATAAAAGCATGGGAATGAAGCATATAGTCCAAGCTATCCAACAGTATATAAAATATGTAGGTATCAAGTTAAATAACTCTTCATCTGTCTCTGAGTGAGCCTATAGACAATTTTTCCATATCAGTAAAATAAGTCTTGCCATTCGTATACAACCATAGATCTGGACAAATTTGATATCAATTTATATGTTTCTTCGCAGTCTAAATCGATCTATGTCATTAGATTTGTGTAAAAATGCAAAAATAAAAAAGTTGGTATTGTTTCCTGAATATCACTTTGCTGAGCAAATTTACGGATATATATTTTCATGATATGTGCTTGAAACCTTGCATTGTTATGATGTTTCCACGTAACTTGGTGATAATACTATAGATTTAAAGCGTTTAATACCTTGAAAAGTTTTGCAGATCTGTATTACTTTCTCGAAGAGGATTTGGCTTTCATGTTACTACCATTTTAAAATATAATTTTGTTATTATTTAAACCACCACGACCCCCACCCACCCACCCCAGAAGATCTGGAATAATTAGATTTATTTACTCGTATGGTTTGGTACAGTTTATTCCTATGAATCCCATTAGTTTTTAGTTCCTGAGAGATGTAAATCTTAACTGATACTAAACCTTCCTTTTGTAGGAAAACAAAATATGTCTAAATTTAAAATCAAATTCCATCATAGATTATAATAATTAAGTGCACCTAGTTTTTCTCTTTGAAATGGAGGCAGAATGGAGAGCATGCTAATTTGGCGAAGCTGCATCCTCCCTCCTGGGAGCTCAGTCAGCTTGGAGAGTCAAGTTAGATTTCACATTGATTACACAAAGTGAACATTACTGACAGGCTTGATGTATAGTCCCTCTTTACAGTTATATTGAGCTGTTAGCCGCTTGGATATAGCCACAAAATAAAATCAAAAACTGCCAACGATATACTGTGATCCTATCTACGACACTTAACACAAAGTCTTTAGTGATGCAATATCAAGCAACATAGTTACCATAAAGAAGTCTCGGACTGGCGGTTTAGTGTCCAACCTTTCAGAAAAGCAGTTGCTCATTTCACACAATTTAGCCTTGTGATAACATATGAAGCATAGAGTCTAAGCTATACAACAGTATATACGCTGTGTATGTATCATGTTAAATAACTCTTTATTTGTTTGCCCGTGCGCTGATACATAGTTTTTCCTTAAAGGTAAATAAGTCTTACTATCCATAAACAACCAAAGATTTGCACAAATGTATTTTTGATCTATATGTTTCTCGGCAATTTAATCGATCTGTGCCATTAGATTTGTATTAAAACGCAAGCTAAAAAAGTTGCCATTATTTCCTAAATATTGTTTTGATAAGCTACTTTACGGGTAATGAGCCTCAACAATTGCCTTGTGGACATGCGTCCACATATTTTGGTGATAAAACCATAGGAATAAAGCATATAGTCCAAGCTATCCAACAGTATATAAAATGTGTAGGTATCAAGTTAAATAACTCTTCATCTGTCTGTGAGTGCGCCTATACACAAGTTTTCCATATCGGTAAAATAAGTCTTTCCATTCGTATACAACCACAGATCTGGACAAATTTGATATCAATTTATATGTTTCTCGGCAGTATAAATCGAGCTATGTCATTAGATTTGTGTAAAAATGTAAAATAAAAATGTTGCTATTGTTTCCTGAATATCACATAGCTTAGCGAATTTACGGATATATATTTTCATGATATATGCTTGCACCCTTGCCTTGTTATGATGTTTCCACGTAACTTGGTGATAATACTATAGATTTAAAGCCTTTTATTGAACAGTTTTGCAGATCTGTATTACTTTTTCGACGAGGATTTGGCTTTCATGTTACTACCATTTTAAAATATAACTTTGTTATTATTTAAACGACCACGACCCCCACCCACCCACCCCAGAAGATCTGTAATAATTAGATTTATTTACTCGTATGGTTTGGTACAGTTTATTCCTATGAATCCCATTAGTTTTCAGTTCCTGAGAGATGTAAATCTTAACTGATACTAAACCTTCCTTTTGTAGGAAAACAAAATATGTCTAAATTTAAAATCAAATTCCATCATAGATCATAATAATTAAGTGCACCTAGTTTTTCTCCTTGAAATGGAGGCAGAATGGAGAGTATGCTAATTTGGCGAAGCTGCATCCTCCCTCCTGGGAGCTCAGTCAGCTTGGAGAGTCAAGTTAGATTTCACATTGATTACACAAAGTGAACATTACTGACAGGCTTGATATATAGTACCTCTTTACAGTTATAGTGAACTGTTAGCCGCTTGGATATAGCCACAAAATAAAATCAAAAACTGCCAACGATATACTATGATCCTATCTACGACACTTAACACTAAGTCTTTAGTGATGCAATATCAAACAACATAGTTACCATAAAGAAGTCTCGGACTGGCGGTTTAGTGTCCAATCTTTCAGAAAAGCAGTTGCTCATTTCACACAATTTAGCCTTGTGATAACATATGAAGCATAGAGTCTAAGCTATACAACAGTATATACAATGTGTATGCATCATGTTAAATAAGTCTTCATTTGTCTGTGCGTGCGCCTATACATACGTTTTTCGTATAGGTCAATAAGTCTTAACATTCGTATACAACCACAGATTTGGACAATTTTGATATCAATTTATTTGTTTTTCGGCAATCTAAATCGATCTATGTCATTAGATTTGTGTTAAAATGCAAAATAAAGAGTTGGTATTGTTTCCTCAATATTGCTTAGCTAAGCGACTTTACGGATATAAATATTCATGATGTGTGCTTATACCCTTGACTTGTTACGATGTTTCCACGTAAATTGGTGATAATATTATAGATTTAAAGCGTTTAATACCTTGAAAAGTTTTGCAGATCTGTATTACTTTCTCGAAGAGGATTTGGCTTTCATGTTACTACCATTTTAAAATATAATTTTGTTATTATTTAAACCACCACGACCCCCACCCACCCACCCCAGAAGATCTGGAATAATTAGATTTATTTACTCGTATGGTTTGGTACAGTTTATTCCTATGAATCCCATTAGTTTTTAGTTCCTGAGAGATGTAAATCTTAACTGATACTAAACCTTCCTTTTGTAGGAAAACAAAATATGTCTAAATTTAAAATCAAATTCCATCATAGATTATAATAATTAAGTGCACCTAGTTTTTCTCTTTGAAATGGAGGCAGAATGGAGAGCATGCTAATTTGGCGAAGCTGCATCCTCCCTCCTGGGAGCTCAGTCAGCTTGGAGAGTCAAGTTAGATTTCACATTGATTACACAAAGTGAACATTACTGACAGGCTTGATGTATAGTCCCTCTTTACAGTTATATTGAGCTGTTAGCCGCTTGGATATAGCCACAAAATAAAATCAAAAACTGCCAACGATATACTGTGATCCTATCTACGACACTTAACACAAAGTCTTTAGTGATGCAATATCAAGCAACATAGTTACCATAAAGAAGTCTCGGACTGGCGGTTTAGTGTCCAACCTTTCAGAAAAGCAGTTGCTCATTTCACACAATTTAGCCTTGTGATAACATATGAAGCATAGAGTCTAAGCTATACAACAGTATATACGCTGTGTATGTATCATGTTAAATAACTCTTTATTTGTTTGCCCGTGCGCTGATACATAGTTTTTCCTTAAAGGTAAATAAGTCTTACTATCCATAAACAACCAAAGATTTGCACAAATGTATTTTTGATCTATATGTTTCTCGGCAATTTAATCGATCTGTGCCATTAGATTTGTATTAAAACGCAAGCTAAAAAAGTTGCCATTATTTCCTAATTATTGTTTTGATAAGCTACTTTACGGGTAATGAGCCTCAACAATTGCCTTGTGGACATGCGTCCACATATTTTGGTGATAAAACCATAGGAATAAAGCATATAGTCCAAGCTATCCAACAGTATATAAAATGTGTAGGTATCAAGTTAAATAACTCTTCATCTGTCTGTGAGTGCGCCTATACACAAGTTTTCCATATCGGTAAAATAAGTCTTTCCATTCGTATACAACCACAGATCTGGACAAATTTGATATCAATTTATATGTTTCTCGGCAGTATAAATCGAGCTATGTCATTAGATTTGTGTAAAAATGTAAAATAAAAATGTTGCTATTGTTTCCTGAATATCACATAGCTTAGCGAATTTACGGATATATATTTTCATGATATATGCTTGCACCCTTGCCTTGTTATGATGTTTCCACGTAACTTGGTGATAATACTATAGATTTAAAGCCTTTTATTGAACAGTTTTGCAGATCTGTATTACTTTTTCGACGAGGATTTGGCTTTCATGTTACTACCATTTTAAAATATAACTTTGTTATTATTTAAACGACCACGACCCCCACCCACCCACCCCAGAAGATCTGTAATAATTAGATTTATTTACTCGTATGGTTTGGTACAGTTTATTCCTATGAATCCCATTAGTTTTCAGTTCCTGAGAGATGTAAATCTTAACTGATACTAAACCTTCCTTTTGTAGGAAAACAAAATATGTCTAAATTTAAAATCAAATTCCATCATAGATCATAATAATTAAGTGCACCTAGTTTTTCTCCTTGAAATGGAGGCAGAATGGAGAGTATGCTAATTTGGCGAAGCTGCATCCTCCCTCCTGGGAGCTCAGTCAGCTTGGAGAGTCAAGTTAGATTTCACATTGATTACACAAAGTGAACATTACTGACAGGCTTGATATATAGTACCTCTTTACAGTTATAGTGAACTGTTAGCCGCTTGGATATAGCCACAAAATAAAATCAAAAACTGCCAACGATATACTATGATCCTATCTACGACACTTAACACTAAGTCTTTAGTGATGCAATATCAAACAACATAGTTACCATAAAGAAGTCTCGGACTGGCGGTTTAGTGTCCAATCTTTCAGAAAAGCAGTTGCTCATTTCACACAATTTAGCCTTGTGATAACATATGAAGCATAGAGTCTAAGCTATACAACAGTATATACAATGTGTATGCATCATGTTAAATAAGTCTTCATTTGTCTGTGCGTGCGCCTATACATACGTTTTTCGTATAGGTCAATAAGTCTTAACATTCGTATACAACCACAGATTTGGACAATTTTGATATCAATTTATTTGTTTTTCGGCAATCTAAATCGATCTATGTCATTAGATTTGTGTTAAAATGCAAAATAAAGAGTTGGTATTGTTTCCTCAATATTGCTTAGCTAAGCGACTTTACGGATATAAATATTCATGATGTGTGCTTATACCCTTGACTTGTTACGATGTTTCCACTTAAATTGGTGATAATATTATAGATTTAAAGCGTTTAATACCTTGAAAAGTTTTGCAGATCTGTATTACTTTCTCGAAGAGGATTTGGCTTTCATGTTACTACCATTTTAAAATATAATTTTGTTATTATTTAAACCACCACGACCCCCACCCACCCACCCCAGAAGATCTGGAATAATTAGATTTATTTACTCGTATGGTTTGGTACAGTTTATTCCTATGAATCCCATTAGTTTTTAGTTCCTGAGAGATGTAAATCTTAACTGATACTAAACCTTCCTTTTGTAGGAAAACAAAATATGTCTAAATTTAAAATCAAATTCCATCATAGATTATAATAATTAAGTGCACCTAGTTTTTCTCTTTGAAATGGAGGCAGAATGGAGAGCATGCTAATTTGGAGAAGCTGCATCCTCCCTCCTGGGAGCTCAGTCAGCTTGGAGAGTCAAGTTAGATTTCACATTGATTACACAAAGTGAACATTACTGACAGGCTTGATGTATAGTCCCTCTTTACAGTTATATTGAGCTGTTAGCCGCTTGGATATAGCCACAAAATAAAATCAAAAACTGCCAACGATATACTGTGATCCTATCTACGACACTTCACACAAAGTCTTTAGTGATGCAATATCAAGCAACATAGTTACCATAATGAAGTCTCGGACTGGCGGTTTAGTGTCCAACCTTTCAGAAAAGCAGTTGCTCATTTCACACAATTTAGCCTTGTGATAACATATGAAGCATAGAGTCTAAGCTATACAACAGTATATACACTGTGTATGTATCATGTTAAATAACTCTTTATTTGTTTGCCCGTGCGCTGATACATAGTTTTTCCTTAAAGGTAAATAGGTCTTACTATTCATAAACAACCAAAGATTTGCACAAATGTATTTTTGATTTATATGTTTCTCGGCAATTTAATCGATCTATGCCATTAGATTTGTATTAAAACGCAAGCTAAAAAAGTTGCCATTATTTCCTAAATATTGTTTTGATAAGCTACTTTACGGGTAATGAGCCTCAACAATTGCCTTGTGGACATGCGTCCACATATTTTGGTGATAAAACCATAGGAATAAAGCATATAGTCCAAGCTATCCAACAGTATATAAAATGTGTAGGTATCAAGTTAAATAACTCTTCATCTGTCTGTGAGTGCGCCTATACACAAGTTTTCCATATCGGTAAAATAAGTCTTTCCATTCGTATACAACCACAGATCTGGACAAATTTGATATCAATTTATATGTTTCTCGGCAGTATAAATCGAGCTATGTCATTAGATTTGTGTAAAAATGTAAAATAAAAATGTTGCTATTGTTTCCTGAATATCACATAGCTTAGCGAATTTACGGATATATATTTTCATGATATATGCTTGCACCCTTGCCTTGTTATGATGTTTCCACGTAACTTGGTGATAATACTATAGATTTAAAGCCTTTTATTGAACAGTTTTGCAGATCTGTATTACTTTTTCGACGAGGATTTGGCTTTCATGTTACTACCATTTTAAAATATAACTTTGTTATTATTTAAACGACCACGACCCCCACCCACCCACCCCAGAAGATCTGTAATAATTAGATTTATTTACTCGTATGGTTTGGTACAGTTTATTCCTATGAATCCCATTAGTTTTCAGTTCCTGAGAGATGTAAATCTTAACTGATACTAAACCTTCCTTTTGTAGGAAAACAAAATATGTCTAAATTTAAAATCAAATTCCATCATAGATCATAATAATTAAGTGCACCTAGTTTTTCTCCTTGAAATGGAGGCAGAATGGAGAGTATGCTAATTTGGCGAAGCTGCATCCTCCCTCCTGGGAGCTCAGTCAGCTTGGAGAGTCAAGTTAGATTTCACATTGATTACACAAAGTGAACATTACTGACAGGCTTGATATATAGTACCTCTTTACAGTTATAGTGAACTGTTAGCCGCTTGGATATAGCCACAAAATAAAATCAAAAACTGCCAACGATATACTATGATCCTATCTACGACACTTAACACTAAGTCTTTAGTGATGCAATATCAAACAACATAGTTACCATAAAGAAGTCTCGGACTGGCGGTTTAGTGTCCAATCTTTCAGAAAAGCAGTTGCTCATTTCACACAATTTAGCCTTGTGATAACATATGAAGCATAGAGTCTAAGCTATACAACAGTATATACAATGTGTATGCATCATGTTAAATAAGTCTTCATTTGTCTGTGCGTGCGCCTATACATACGTTTTTCGTATAGGTCAATAAGTCTTAACATTCGTATACAACCACAGATTTGGACAATTTTGATATCAATTTATTTGTTTTTCGGCAATCTAAATCGATCTATGTCATTAGATTTGTGTTAAAATGCAAAATAAAGAGTTGGTATTGTTTCCTCAATATTGCTTAGCTAAGCGACTTTACGGATATAAATATTCATGATGTGTGCTTATACCCTTGACTTGTTACGATGTTTCCACGTAAATTGGTGATAATATTATAGATTTAAAGCGTTTAATACCTTGAAAAGTTTTGCAGATCTGTATTACTTTCTCGAAGAGGATTTGGCTTTCATGTTACTACCATTTTAAAATATAATTTTGTTATTATTTAAACCACCACGACCCCCACCCACCCACCCCAGAAGATCTGGAATAATTAGATTTATTTACTCGTATGGTTTGGTACAGTTTATTCCTATGAATCCCATTAGTTTTTAGTTCCTGAGAGATGTAAATCTTAACTGATACTAAACCTTCCTTTTGTAGGAAAACAAAATATGTCTAAATTTAAAATCAAATTCCATCATAGATTATAATAATTAAGTGCACCTAGTTTTTCTCTTTGAAATGGAGGCAGAATGGAGAGCATGCTAATTTGGAGAAGCTGCATCCTCCCTCCTGGGAGCTCAGTCAGCTTGGAGAGTCAAGTTAGATTTCACATTGATTACACAAAGTGAACATTACTGACAGGCTTGATGTATAGTCCCTCTTTACAGTTATATTGAGCTGTTAGCCGCTTGGATATAGCCACAAAATAAAATCAAAAACTGCCAACGATATACTGTGATCCTATCTACGACACTTCACACAAAGTCTTTAGTGATGCAATATCAAGCAACATAGTTACCATAATGAAGTCTCGGACTGGCGGTTTAGTGTCCAACCTTTCAGAAAAGCAGTTGCTCATTTCACACAATTTAGCCTTGTGATAACATATGAAGCATAGAGTCTAAGCTATACAACAGTATATACACTGTGTATGTATCATGTTAAATAACTCTTTATTTGTTTGCCCGTGCGCTGATACATAGTTTTTCCTTAAAGGTAAATAGGTCTTACTATTCATAAACAACCAAAGATTTGCACAAATGTATTTTTGATTTATATGTTTCTCGGCAATTTAATCGATCTATGCCATTAGATTTGTATTAAAACGCAAGCTAAAAAAGTTGCCATTATTTCCTAAATATTGTTTTGATAAGCTACTTTACGGGTAATGAGCCTCAACAATTGCCTTGTGGACATGCGTCCACATATTTTGGTGATAAAACCATAGGAATAAAGCATATAGTCCAAGCTATCCAACAGTATATAAAATGTGTAGGTATCAAGTTAAATAACTCTTCATCTGTCTGTGAGTGCGCCTATACACAAGTTTTCCATATCGGTAAAATAAGTCTTTCCATTCGTATACAACCACAGATCTGGACAAATTTGATATCAATGTATATGTTTCTCGGCAGTATAAATCGAGCTATGTCATTAGATTTGTGTAAAAATGTAAAATAAAAATGTTGCTATTGTTTCCTGAATATCACATAGCTTAGCGAATTTACGGATATATATTTTCATGATATATGCTTGCACCCTTGCCTTGTTATGATGTTTCCACGTAACTTGGTGATAATACTATAGATTTAAAGCCTTTTATTGAACAGTTTTGCAGATCTGTATTACTTTTTCGACGAGGATTTGGCTTTCATGTTACTACCATTTTAAAATATAACTTTGTTATTATTTAAACGACCACGACCCCCACCCACCCACCCCAGAAGATCTGTAATAATTAGATTTATTTACTCGTATGGTTTGGTACAGTTTATTCCTATGAATCCCATTAGTTTTCAGTTCCTGAGAGATGTAAATCTTAACTGATACTAAACCTTCCTTTTGTAGGAAAACAAAATATGTCTAAATTTAAAATCAAATTCCATCATAGATCATAATAATTAAGTGCACCTAGTTTTTCTCCTTGAAATGGAGGCAGAATGGAGAGTATGCTAATTTGGCGAAGCTGCATCCTCCCTCCTGGGAGCTCAGTCAGCTTGGAGAGTCAAGTTAGATTTCACATTGATTACACAAAGTGAACATTACTGACAGGCTTGATATATAGTACCTCTTTACAGTTATAGTGAACTGTTAGCCGCTTGGATATAGCCACAAAATAAAATCAAAAACTGCCAACGATATACTATGATCCTATCTACGACACTTAACACTAAGTCTTTAGTGATGCAATATCAAACAACATAGTTACCATAAAGAAGTCTCGGACTGGCGGTTTAGTGTCCAATCTTTCAGAAAAGCAGTTGCTCATTTCACACAATTTAGCCTTGTGATAACATATGAAGCATAGAGTCTAAGCTATACAACAGTATATACAATGTGTATGCATCATGTTAAATAAGTCTTCATTTGTCTGTGCGTGCGCCTATACATACGTTTTTCGTATAGGTCAATAAGTCTTAACATTCGTATACAACCACAGATTTGGACAATTTTGATATCAATTTATTTGTTTTTCGGCAATCTAAATCGATCTATGTCATTAGATTTGTGTTAAAATGCAAAATAAAGAGTTGGTATTGTTTCCTCAATATTGCTTAGCTAAGCGACTTTACGGATATAAATATTCATGATGTGTGCTTATACCCTTGACTTGTTACGATGTTTCCACGTAAATTGGTGATAATATTATAGATTTAAAGCGTTTAATACCTTGAAAAGTTTTGCAGATCTGTATTACTTTCTCGAAGAGGATTTGGCTTTCATGTTACTACCATTTTAAAATATAATTTTGTTATTATTTAAACCACCACGACCCCCACCCACCCACCCCAGAAGATCTGGAATAATTAGATTTATTTACTCGTATGGTTTGGTACAGTTTATTCCTATGAATCCCATTAGTTTTTAGTTCCTGAGAGATGTAAATCTTAACTGATACTAAACCTTCCTTTTGTAGGAAAACAAAATATGTCTAAATTTAAAATCAAATTCCATCATAGATTATAATAATTAAGTGCACCTAGTTTTTCTCTTTGAAATGGAGGCAGAATGGAGAGCATGCTAATTTGGAGAAGCTGCATCCTCCCTCCTGGGAGCTCAGTCAGCTTGGAGAGTCAAGTTAGATTTCACATTGATTACACAAAGTGAACATTACTGACAGGCTTGATGTATAGTCCCTCTTTACAGTTATATTGAGCTGTTAGCCGCTTGGATATAGCCACAAAATAAAATCAAAAACTGCCAACGATATACTGTGATCCTATCTACGACACTTCACACAAAGTCTTTAGTGATGCAATATCAAGCAACATAGTTACCATAATGAAGTCTCGGACTGGCGGTTTAGTGTCCAACCTTTCAGAAAAGCAGTTGCTCATTTCACACAATTTAGCCTTGTGATAACATATGAAGCATAGAGTCTAAGCTATACAACAGTATATACACTGTGTATGTATCATGTTAAATAACTCTTTATTTGTTTGCCCGTGCGCTGATACATAGTTTTTCCTTAAAGGTAAATAGGTCTTACTATTCATAAACAACCAAAGATTTGCACAAATGTATTTTTGATTTATATGTTTCTCGGCAATTTAATCGATCTATGCCATTAGATTTGTATTAAAACGCAAGCTAAAAAAGTTGCCATTATTTCCTAAATATTGTTTTGATAAGCTACTTTACGGGTAATGAGCCTCAACAATTGCCTTGTGGACATGCGTCCACATATTTTGGTGATAAAACCATAGGAATAAAGCATATAGTCCAAGCTATCCAACAGTATATAAAATGTGTAGGTATCAAGTTAAATAACTCTTCATCTGTCTGTGAGTGCGCCTATACACAAGTTTTCCATATCGGTAAAATAAGTCTTTCCATTCGTATACAACCACAGATCTGGACAAATTTGATATCAATGTATATGTTTCTCGGCAGTATAAATCGAGCTATGTCATTAGATTTGTGTAAAAATGTAAAATAAAAATGTTGCTATTGTTTCCTGAATATCACATAGCTTAGCGAATTTACGGATATATATTTTCATGATATATGCTTGCACCCTTGCCTTGTTATGATGTTTCCACGTAACTTGGTGATAATACTATAGATTTAAAGCCTTTTATTGAACAGTTTTGCAGATCTGTATTACTTTTTCGACGAGGATTTGGCTTTCATGTTACTACCATTTTAAAATATAACTTTGTTATTATTTAAACGACCACGACCCCCACCCACCCACCCCAGAAGATCTGTAATAATTAGATTTATTTACTCGTATGGTTTGGTACAGTTTATTCCTATGAATCCCATTAGTTTTCAGTTCCTGAGAGATGTAAATCTTAACTGATACTAAACCTTCCTTTTGTAGGAAAACAAAATATGTCTAAATTTAAAATCAAATTCCATCATAGATCATAATAATTAAGTGCACCTAGTTTTTCTCCTTGAAATGGAGGCAGAATGGAGAGTATGCTAATTTGGCGAAGCTGCATCCTCCCTCCTGGGAGCTCAGTCAGCTTGGAGAGTCAAGTTAGATTTCACATTGATTACACAAAGTGAACATTACTGACAGGCTTGATATATAGTACCTCTTTACAGTTATAGTGAACTGTTAGCCGCTTGGATATAGCCACAAAATAAAATCAAAAACTGCCAACGATATACTATGATCCTATCTACGACACTTAACACTAAGTCTTTAGGGATGCAATATCAAACAACATAGTTACCATAAAGAAGTCTCGGACTGGCGGTTTAGTGTCCAATCTTTCAGAAAAGCAGTTGCTCATTTCACACAATTTAGCCTTGTGATAACATATGAAGCATAGAGTCTAAGCTATACAACAGTATATACAATGTGTATGCATCATGTTAAATAAGTCTTCATTTGTCTGTGCGTGCGCCTATACATACGTTTTTCGTATAGGTCAATAAGTCTTAACATTCGTATACAACCACAGATTTGGACAATTTTGATATCAATTTATTTGTTTTTCGGCAATCTAAATCGATCTATGTCATTAGATTTGTGTTAAAATGCAAAATAAAGAGTTGGTATTGTTTCCTCAATATTGCTTAGCTAAGCGACTTTACGGATATAAATATTCATGATGTGTGCTTATACCCTTGACTTGTTACGATGTTTCCACGTAAATTGGTGATAATATTATAGATTTAAAGCGTTTAATACCTTGAAAAGTTTTGCAGATCTGTATTACTTTCTCGAAGAGGATTTGGCTTTCATGTTACTACCATTTTAAAATATAATTTTGTTATTATTTAAACCACCACGACCCCCACCCACCCACCCCAGAAGATCTGGAATAATTAGATTTATTTACTCGTATGGTTTGGTACAGTTTATTCCTATGAATCCCATTAGTTTTTAGTTCCTGAGAGATGTAAATCTTAACTGATACTAAACCTTCCTTTTGTAGGAAAACAAAATATGTCTAAATTTAAAATCAAATTCCATCATAGATTATAATAATTAAGTGCACCTAGTTTTTCTCTTTGAAATGGAGGCAGAATGGAGAGCATGCTAATTTGGCGAAGCTGCATCCTCCCTCCTGGGAGCTCAGTCAGCTTGGAGAGTCAAGTTAGATTTCACATTGATTACACAAAGTGAACATTACTGACAGGCTTGATGTATAGTCCCTCTTTACAGTTATATTGAGCTGTTAGCCGCTTGGATATAGCCACAAAATAAAATCAAAAACTGCCAACGATATACTGTGATCCTATCTACGACACTTAACACAAAGTCTTTAGTGATGCAATATCAAGCAACATAGTTACCATAAAGAAGTCTCGGACTGGCGGTTTAGTGTCCAACCTTTCAGAAAAGCAGTTGCTCATTTCACACAATTTAGCCTTGTGATAACATATGAAGCGTAGAGTCTAAGCTATACAACAGTATATACCTGTGTATGTATCATGTTAAATAACTCTTTATTTGTTTGCCCGTGCGCTGATACATAGTTTTTCCTTAAAGGTAAATAGGTCTTACTATTCATAAACAACCAAAGATTTGCACAAATGTATTTTTGATTTATATGTTTCTCGGCAATTTAATCGATCTATGCCATTAGATTTGTATTAAAACGCAAGCTAAAAAAGTTGCCATTATTTCCTAAATATTGTTTTGATAAGCTACTTTACGGGTAATGAGCCTCAACAATTGCCTTGTGGACATGCGTCCACATATTTTGGTGATAAAACCATAGGAATAAAGCATATAGTCCAAGCTATCCAACAGTATATAAAATGTGTAGGTATCAAGTTAAATAACTCTTCATCTGTCTGTGAGTGCGCCTATACACAAGTTTTCCATATCGGTAAAATAAGTCTTTCCATTCGTATACAACCACAGATCTGGACAAATTTGATATCAATTTATATGTTTCTCGGCAGTATAAATCGAGCTATGTCATTAGATTTGTGTAAAAATGTAAAATAAAAATGTTGCTATTGTTTCCTGAATATCACATAGCTTAGCGAATTTACGGATATATATTTTCATGATATATGCTTGCACCCTTGCCTTGTTATGATGTTTCCACGTAACTTGGTGATAATACTATAGATTTAAAGCCTTTTATTGAACAGTTTTGCAGATCTGTATTACTTTTTCGACGAGGATTTGGCTTTCATGTTACTACCATTTTAAAATATAACTTTGTTATTATTTAAACGACCACGACCCCCACCCACCCACCCCAGAAGATCTGTAATAATTAGATTTATTTACTCGTATGGTTTGGTACAGTTTATTCCTATGAATCCCATTAGTTTTCAGTTCCTGAGAGATGTAAATCTTAACTGATACTAAACCTTCCTTTTGTAGGAAAACAAAATATGTCTAAATTTAAAATCAAATTCCATCATAGATCATAATAATTAAGTGCACCTAGTTTTTCTCCTTGAAATGGAGGCAGAATGGAGAGTATGCTAATTTGGCGAAGCTGCATCCTCCCTCCTGGGAGCTCAGTCAGCTTGGAGAGTCAAGTTAGATTTCACATTGATTACACAAAGTGAACATTACTGACAGGCTTGATATATAGTACCTCTTTACAGTTATAGTGAACTGTTAGCCGCTTGGATATAGCCACAAAATAAAATCAAAAACTGCCAACGATATACTATGATCCTATCTACGACACTTAACACTAAGTCTTTAGTGATGCAATATCAAACAACATAGTTACCATAAAGAAGTCTCGGACTGGCGGTTTAGTGTCCAATCTTTCAGAAAAGCAGTTGCTCATTTCACACAATTTAGCCTTGTGATAACATATGAAGCATAGAGTCTAAGCTATACAACAGTATATACAATGTGTATGCATCATGTTAAATAAGTCTTCATTTGTCTGTGCGTGCGCCTATACATACGTTTTTCGTATAGGTCAATAAGTCTTAACATTCGTATACAACCACAGATTTGGACAATTTTGATATCAATTTATTTGTTTTTCGGCAATCTAAATCGATCTATGTCATTAGATTTGTGTTAAAATGCAAAATAAAGAGTTGGTATTGTTTCCTCAATATTGCTTAGCTAAGCGACTTTACGGATATAAATATTCATGATGTGTGCTTATACCCTTGACTTGTTACGATGTTTCCACGTAAATTGGTGATAATATTATACATTTAAAGCGTTTAATACCTTGAAAAGTTTTGCAGATCTGTATTACTTTCTCGAAGAGGATTTGGCTTTCATGTTACTACCATTTTAAAATATAATTTTGTTATTATTTAAACCACCACGACCCCCACCCACCCACCCCAGAAGATCTGGAATAATTAGATTTATTTACTCGTATGGTTTGGTACAGTTTATTCCTATGAATCCCATTAGTTTTTAGTTCCTGAGAGATGTAAATCTTAACTGATACTAAACCTTCCTTTTGTAGGAAAACAAAATATGTCTAAATTTAAAATCAAATTCCATCATAGATTATAATAATTAAGTGCACCTAGTTTTTCTCTTTGAAATGGAGGCAGAATGGAGAGCATGCTAATTTGGCGAAGCTGCATCCTCCCTCCTGGGAGCTCAGTCAGCTTGGAGAGTCAAGTTAGATTTCACATTGATTACACAAAGTGAACATTACTGACAGGCTTGATGTATAGTCCCTCTTTACAGTTATATTGAGCTGTTAGCCGCTTGGATATAGCCACAAAATAAAATCAAAAACTGCCAACGATATACTGTGATCCTATCTACGACACTTAACACAAAGTCTTTAGTGATGCAATATCAAGCAACATAGTTACCATAAAGAAGTCTCGGACTGGCGGTTTAGTGTCCAACCTTTCAGAAAAGCAGTTGCTCATTTCACACAATTTAGCCTTGTGATAACATATGAAGCATAGAGTCTAAGCTATACAACAGTATATACGCTGTGTATGTATCATGTTAAATAACTCTTTATTTGTTTGCCCGTGCGCTGATACATAGTTTTTCCTTAAAGGTAAATAAGTCTTACTATAGATAAACAACCGAAGATTTGCACAAATGTATTTTTGATCTATATGTTTCTCGGCAATTTAATCGATCTGTGCCATTAGATTTGTATTAAAACGCAAGCTAAAAAAGTTGCCATTATTTCCTAAATATTGTTTTGATAAGCTACCTTACGGGTAATGAGCCTCAACAATTGCCTTGTGGACATGCGTCCACATATTTTGGTGATAAAACCATAGGAATAAAGCATATAGTCCAAGCTATCCAACAGTATATAAAATGTGTAGGTATCAAGTTAAATAACTCTTCATCTGTCTGTGAGTGCGCCTATACACAAGTTTTCCATATCGGTAAAATAAGTCTTTCCATTCGTATACAACCACAGATCTGGACAAATTTGATATCAATGTATATGTTTCTCGGCAGTATAAATCGAGCTATGTCATTAGATTTGTGTAAAAATGTAAAATAAAAATGTTGCTATTGTTTCCTGAATATCACATAGCTTAGCGAATTTACGGATATATATTTTCATGATATATGCTTGCACCCTTGCCTTGTTATGATGTTTCCACGTAACTTGGTGATAATACTATAGATTTAAAGCCTTTTATTGAACAGTTTTGCAGATCTGTATTACTTTTTCGACGAGGATTTGGCTTTCATGTTACTACCATTTTAAAATATAACTTTGTTATTATTTAAACGACCACGACCCCCACCCACCCACCCCAGAAGATCTGTAATAATTAGATTTATTTACTCGTATGGTTTGGTACAGTTTATTCCTATGAATCCCATTAGTTTTCAGTTCCTGAGAGATGTAAATCTTAACTGATACTAAACCTTCCTTTTGTAGGAAAACAAAATATGTCTAAATTTAAAATCAAATTCCATCATAGATCATAATAATTAAGTGCACCTAGTTTTTCTCCTTGAAATGGAGGCAGAATGGAGAGTATGCTAATTTGGCGAAGCTGCATCCTCCCTCCTGGGAGCTCAGTCAGCTTGGAGAGTCAAGTTAGATTTCACATTGATTACACAAAGTGAACATTACTGACAGGCTTGATATATAGTACCTCTTTACAGTTATAGTGAACTGTTAGCCGCTTGGATATAGCCACAAAATAAAATCAAAAACTGCCAACGATATACTATGATCCTATCTACGACACTTAACACTAAGTCTTTAGTGATGCAATATCAAACAACATAGTTACCATAAAGAAGTCTCGGACTGGCGGTTTAGTGTCCAATCTTTCAGAAAAGCAGTTGCTCATTTCACACAATTTAGCCTTGTGATAACATATGAAGCATAGAGTCTAAGCTATACAACAGTATATACAATGTGTATGCATCATGTTAAATAAGTCTTCATTTGTCTGTGCGTGCGCCTATACATACGTTTTTCGTATAGGTCAATAAGTCTTAACATTCGTATACAACCACAGATTTGGACAATTTTGATATCAATTTATTTGTTTTTCGGCAATCTAAATCGATCTATGTCATTAGATTTGTGTTAAAATGCAAAATAAAGAGTTGGTATTGTTTCCTCAATATTGCTTAGCTAAGCGACTTTACGGATATAAATATTCATGATGTGTGCTTATACCCTTGACTTGTTACGATGTTTCCACTTAAATTGGTGATAATATTATACATTTAAAGCGTTTAATACCTTGAAAAGTTTTGCAGATCTGTATTACTTTCTCGAAGAGGATTTGGCTTTCATGTTACTACCATTTTAAAATATAATTTTGTTATTATTTAAACCACCACGACCCCCACCCACCCACCCCAGAAGATCTGGAATAATTAGATTTATTTACTCGTATGGTTTGGTACAGTTTATTCCTATGAATCCCATTAGTTTTTAGTTCCTGAGAGATGTAAATCTTAACTGATACTAAACCTTCCTTTTGTAGGAAAACAAAATATGTCTAAATTTAAAATCAAATTCCATCATAGATTATAATAATTAAGTGCACCTAGTTTTTCTCTTTGAAATGGAGGCAGAATGGAGAGCATGCTAATTTGGCGAAGCTGCATCCTCCCTCCTGGGAGCTCAGTCAGCTTGGAGAGTCAAGTTAGATTTCACATTGATTACACAAAGTGAACATTACTGACAGGCTTGATGTATAGTCCCTCTTTACAGTTATATTGAGCTGTTAGCCGCTTGGATATAGCCACAAAATAAAATCAAAAACTGCCAACGATATACTGTGATCCTATCTACGACACTTCACACAAAGTCTTTAGTGATGCAATATCAAGCAACATAGTTACCATAATGAAGTCTCGGACTGGCGGTTTAGTGTCCAACCTTTCAGAAAAGCAGTTGCTCATTTCACACAATTTAGCCTTGTGATAACATATGAAGCATAGAGTCTAAGCTATACAACAGTATATACACTGTGTATGTATCATGTTAAATAACTCTTTATTTGTTTGCCCGTGCGCTGATACATAGTTTTTCCTTAAAGGTAAATAGGTCTTACTATTCATAAACAACCAAAGATTTGCACAAATGTATTTTTGATTTATATGTTTCTCGGCAATTTAATCGATCTATGCCATTAGATTTGTATTAAAACGCAAGCTAAAAAAGTTGCCATTATTTCCTAAATATTGTTTTGATAAGCTACTTTACGGGTAATGAGCCTCAACAATTGCCTTGTGGACATGCGTCCACATATTTTGGTGATAAAACCATAGGAATAAAGCATATAGTCCAAGCTATCCAACAGTATATAAAATGTGTAGGTATCAAGTTAAATAACTCTTCATCTGTCTGTGAGTGCGCCTATACACAAGTTTTCCATATCGGTAAAATAAGTCTTTCCATTCGTATACAACCACAGATCTGGACAAATTTGATATCAATTTATATGTTTCTCGGCAGTATAAATCGAGCTATGTCATTAGATTTGTGTAAAAATGTAAAATAAAAATGTTGCTATTGTTTCCTGAATATCACATAGCTTAGCGAATTTACGGATATATATTTTCATGATATATGCTTGCACCCTTGCCTTGTTATGATGTTTCCACGTAACTTGGTGATAATACTATAGATTTAAAGCCTTTTATTGAACAGTTTTGCAGATCTGTATTACTTTTTCGACGAGGATTTGGCTTTCATGTTACTACCATTTTAAAATATAACTTTGTTATTATTTAAACGACCACGACCCCCACCCACCCACCCCAGAAGATCTGTAATAATTAGATTTATTTACTCGTATGGTTTGGTACAGTTTATTCCTATGAATCCCATTAGTTTTCAGTTCCTGAGAGATGTAAATCTTAACTGATACTAAACCTTCCTTTTGTAGGAAAACAAAATATGTCTAAATTTAAAATCAAATTCCATCATAGATCATAATAATTAAGTGCACCTAGTTTTTCTCCTTGAAATGGAGGCAGAATGGAGAGTATGCTAATTTGGCGAAGCTGCATCCTCCCTCCTGGGAGCTCAGTCAGCTTGGAGAGTCAAGTTAGATTTCACATTGATTACACAAAGTGAACATTACTGACAGGCTTGATATATAGTACCTCTTTACAGTTATAGTGAACTGTTAGCCGCTTGGATATAGCCACAAAATAAAATCAAAAACTGCCAACGATATACTATGATCCTATCTACGACACTTAACACTAAGTCTTTAGTGATGCAATATCAAACAACATAGTTACCATAAAGAAGTCTCGGACTGGCGGTTTAGTGTCCAATCTTTCAGAAAAGCAGTTGCTCATTTCACACAATTTAGCCTTGTGATAACATATGAAGCATAGAGTCTAAGCTATACAACAGTATATACAATGTGTATGCATCATGTTAAATAAGTCTTCATTTGTCTGTGCGTGCGCCTATACATACGTTTTTCGTATAGGTCAATAAGTCTTAACATTCGTATACAACCACAGATTTGGACAATTTTGATATCAATTTATTTGTTTTTCGGCAATCTAAATCGATCTATGTCATTAGATTTGTGTTAAAATGCAAAATAAAGAGTTGGTATTGTTTCCTCAATATTGCTTAGCTAAGCGACTTTACGGATATAAATATTCATGATGTGTGCTTATACCCTTGACTTGTTACGATGTTTCCACGTAAATTGGTGATAATATTATAGATTTAAAGCGTTTAATACCTTGAAAAGTTTTGCAGATCTGTATTACTTTCTCGAAGAGGATTTGGCTTTCATGTTACTACCATTTTAAAATATAATTTTGTTATTATTTAAACCACCACGACCCCCACCCACCCACCCCAGAAGATCTGGAATAATTAGATTTATTTACTCGTATGGTTTGGTACAGTTTATTCCTATGAATCCCATTAGTTTTTAGTTCCTGAGAGATGTAAATCTTAACTGATACTAAACCTTCCTTTTGTAGGAAAACAAAATATGTCTAAATTTAAAATCAAATTCCATCATAGATTATAATAATTAAGTGCACCTAGTTTTTCTCTTTGAAATGGAGGCAGAATGGAGAGCATGCTAATTTGGCGAAGCTGCATCCTCCCTCCTGGGAGCTCAGTCAGCTTGGAGAGTCAAGTTAGATTTCACATTGATTACACAAAGTGAACATTACTGACATGCTTGATGTATAGTCCCTCTTTACAGTTATATTGAGCTGTTAGCCGCTTGGATATAGCCACAAAATAAAATCAAAAACTGCCAACGATATACTGTGATCCTATCTACGACACTTAACACAAAGTCTTTAGTGATGCAATATCAAGCAACATAGTTACCATAAAGAAGTCTCGGACTGGCGGTTTAGTGTCCAACCTTTCAGAAAAGCAGTTGCTCATTTCACACAATTTAGCCTTGTGATATCATATGAAGCGTAGAGTCTAAGCTATACAACAGTATATACCTGTGTATGTATCATGTTAAATAACTCTTTATTTGTTTGCCCGTGCGCTGATACATAGTTTTTCCTTAAAGGTAAATAAGTCTTACTATTCATAAACAACCAAAGATTTGCACAAATGAATTTTTGATCTATATGTTTCTCGGCAATTTAATCGATCTGTGCCATTAGATTTGTATTAAAACGCAAGCTAAAAAAGTTGCCATTATTTCCTAAATATTGCTTTGATAAGCTACTTTACGGGTAATGAGCCTCAACAATTGCCTTGTGGACATGCGTCCACATATTTTGGTGATAAAACCATAGGAATAAAGCATATAGTCCAAGCTATCCAACAGTATATAAAATGTGTAGGTATCAAGTTAAATAACTCTTCATCTGTCTGTGAGTGCGCCTATACACAAGTTTTCCATATCGGTAAAATAAGTCTTTCCATTCGTATACAACCACAGATCTGGACAAATTTGATATCAATTTATATGTTTCTCGGCAGTATAAATCGAGCTATGTCATTAGATTTGTGTAAAAATGTAAAATAAAAATGTTGCTATTGTTTCCTGAATATCACATAGCTTAGCGAATTTACGGATATATATTTTCATGATATATGCTTGCACCCTTGCCTTGTTATGATGTTTCCACGTAACTTGGTGATAATACTATAGATTTAAAGCCTTTTATTGAACAGTTTTGCAGATCTGTATTACTTTTTCGACGAGGATTTGGCTTTCATGTTACTACCATTTTAAAATATAACTTTGTTATTATTTAAACGACCACGACCCCCACCCACCCACCCCAGAAGATCTGGAATAATTAGATTTATTTACTCGTATGGTTTGGTACAGTTTATTCCTATGAATCCCATTAGTTTTCAGTTCCTGAGAGATGTAAATCTTAACTGATACTAAACCTTCCTTTTGTAGGAAAACAAAATATGTCTAAATTTAAATTCAAATTCCATCATATATCATAATAATTAAGTGCACCTAGTTTTTCTCCTTGAAATGGAGGCAGAATGGAGAGTATGCTAATTTGGCGAAGCTGCATCCTCCCTCCTGGGAGCTCAGTCAGCTTGGAGAGTCAAGTTAGATTTCACATTGATTACACAAAGTGAACATTACTGACAGGCTTGATATATAGTACCTCTTTACAGTTATAGTGAACTGTTAGCCGCTTGGATATAGCCACAAAATAAAATCAAAAACTGCCAACGATATACTATGATCCTATCTACGACACTTAACACTAAGTCTTTAGTGATGCAATATCAAACAACATAGTTACCATAAAGAAGTCTCGGACTGGCGGTTTAGTGTCCAATCTTTCAGAAAAGCAGTTGCTCATTTCACACAATTTAGCCTTGTGATAACATATGAAGCATAGAGTCTAAGCTATACAACAGTATATACAATGTGTATGCATCATGTTAAATAAGTCTTCATTTGTCTGTGCGTGCGCCTATACATACGTTTTTCGTATAGGTCAATAAGTCTTAACATTCGTATACAACCACAGATTTGGACAATTTTGATATCAATTTATTTGTTTTTCGGCAATCTAAATCGATCTATGTCATTAGATTTGTGTTAAAATGCAAAATAAAGAGTTGGTATTGTTTCCTCAATATTGCTTAGCTAAGCGACTTTACGGATATAAATATTCATGATGTGTGCTTATACCCTTGACTTGTTACGATGTTTCCACGTAAATTGGTGATAACATTATAGATTTAAAGCGTTTAATACCTTGAAAAGTTTTGCAGATCTGTATTACTTTCTCGAAGAGGATTTGGCTTTCATGTTACTACCATTTTAAAATATAATTTTGTTATTATTTAAACCACCACGACCCCCACCCACCCACCCCAGAAGATCTGGAATAATTAGATTTATTTACTCGTATGGTTTGGTACAGTTTATTCCTATGAATCCCATTAGCTTTTAGTTCCTGAGAGATGTAAATCTTAACTGGTACTAAACCTTCCTTTTGTAGGAAAACAAAATATGTCTAAATTTAAAATCAAATTCCATCATAGATTATAATAATTAAGTGCACCTAGTTTTTCTCTTTGAAATGGAGGCAGAATGGAGAGCATGCTAATTTGGCGAAGCTGCATCCTCCCTCCTGGGAGCTCAGTCAGCTTGGAGAGTCAAGTTAGATTTCACATTGATTACACAAAGTGAACATTACTGACAGGCTTGATGTATAGTCCCTCTTTACAGTTATATTGAGCTGTTAGCCGCTTGGATATAGCCACAAAATAAAATCAAAAACTGCCAACGATATACTGTGATCCTATCTACGACACTTAACACAAAGTCTTTAGTGATGCAATATCAAGCAACATAGTTACCATAAAGAAGTCTCGGACTGGCGGTTTAGTGTCCAACCTTTCAGAAAAGCAGTTGCTCATTTCACACAATTTAGCCTTGTGATAACATATGAAGCATAGAGTCTAAGCTATACAACAGTATATACGCTGTGTATGTATCATGTTAAATAACTCTTTATTTGTTTGCCCGTGCGCTGATACATAGTTTTTCCTTAAAGGTAAATAAGTCTTACTATCCATAAACAACCAAAGATTTGCACAAATGTATTTTTGATCTATATGTTTCTCGGCAATTTAATCGATCTGTGCCATTAGATTTGTATTAAAACGCAAGCTAAAAAAGTTGCCATTATTTCCTAAATATTGTTTTGATAAGCTACTTTACGGGTAATGAGCCTCAACAATTGCCTTGTGGACATGCGTCCACATATTTTGGTGATAAAACCATAGGAATAAAGCATATAGTCCAAGCTATCCAACAGTATATAAAATGTGTAGGTATCAAGTTAAATAACTCTTCATCTGTCTGTGAGTGCGCCTATACACAAGTTTTCCATATCGGTAAAATAAGTCTTTCCATTCGTATACAACCACAGATCTGGACAAATTTGATATCAATTTATATGTTTCTCGGCAGTATAAATCGAGCTATGTCATTAGATTTGTGTAAAAATGTAAAATAAAAATGTTGCTATTGTTTCCTGAATATCACATAGCTTAGCGAATTTACGGATATATATTTTCATGATATATGCTTGCACCCTTGCCTTGTTATGATGTTTCCACGTAACTTGGTGATAATACTATAGATTTAAAGCCTTTTATTGAACAGTTTTGCAGATCTGTATTACTTTTTCGACGAGGATTTGGCTTTCATGTTACTACCATTTTAAAATATAACTTTGTTATTATTTAAACGACCACGACCCCCACCCACCCACCCCAGAAGATCTGTAATAATTAGATTTATTTACTCGTATGGTTTGGTACAGTTTATTCCTATGAATCCCATTAGTTTTCAGTTCCTGAGAGATGTAAATCTTAACTGATACTAAACCTTCCTTTTGTAGGAAAACAAAATATGTCTAAATTTAAAATCAAATTCCATCATAGATCATAATAATTAAGTGCACCTAGTTTTTCTCCTTGAAATGGAGGCAGAATGGAGAGTATGCTAATTTGGCGAAGCTGCATCCTCCCTCCTGGGAGCTCAGTCAGCTTGGAGAGTCAAGTTAGATTTCACATTGATTACACAAAGTGAACATTACTGACAGGCTTGATATATAGTACCTCTTTACAGTTATAGTGAACTGTTAGCCGCTTGGATATAGCCACAAAATAAAATCAAAAACTGCCAACGATATACTATGATCCTATCTACGACACTTAACACTAAGTCTTTAGTGATGCAATATCAAACAACATAGTTACCATAAAGAAGTCTCGGACTGGCGGTTTAGTGTCCAATCTTTCAGAAAAGCAGTTGCTCATTTCACACAATTTAGCCTTGTGATAACATATGAAGCATAGAGTCTAAGCTATACAACAGTATATACAATGTGTATGCATCATGTTAAATAAGTCTTCATTTGTCTGTGCGTGCGCCTATACATACGTTTTTCGTATAGGTCAATAAGTCTTAACATTCGTATACAACCACAGATTTGGACAATTTTGATATCAATTTATTTGTTTTTCGGCAATCTAAATCGATCTATGTCATTAGATTTGTGTTAAAATGCAAAATAAAGAGTTGGTATTGTTTCCTCAATATTGCTTAGCTAAGCGACTTTACGGATATAAATATTCATGATGTGTGCTTATACCCTTGACTTGTTACGATGTTTCCACTTAAATTGGTGATAATATTATAGATTTAAAGCGTTTAATACCTTGAAAAGTTTTGCAGATCTGTATTACTTTCTCGAAGAGGATTTGGCTTTCATGTTACTACCATTTTAAAATATAATTTTGTTATTATTTAAACCACCACGACCCCCACCCACCCACCCCAGAAGATCTGGAATAATTAGATTTATTTACTCGTATGGTTTGGTACAGTTTATTCCTATGAATCCCATTAGTTTTTAGTTCCTGAGAGATGTAAATCTTAACTGATACTAAACCTTCCTTTTGTAGGAAAACAAAATATGTCTAAATTTAAAATCAAATTCCATCATAGATTATAATAATTAAGTGCACCTAGTTTTTCTCTTTGAAATGGAGGCAGAATGGAGAGCATGCTAATTTGGCGAAGCTGCATCCTCCCTCCTGGGAGCTCAGTCAGCTTGGAGAGTCAAGTTAGATTTCACATTGATTACACAAAGTGAACATTACTGACAGGCTTGATGTATAGTCCCTCTTTACAGTTATATTGAGCTGTTAGCCGCTTGGATATAGCCACAAAATAAAATCAAAAACTGCCAACGATATACTGTGATCCTATCTACGACACTTCACACAAAGTCTTTAGTGATGCAATATCAAGCAACATAGTTACCATAATGAAGTCTCGGACTGGCGGTTTAGTGTCCAACCTTTCAGAAAAGCAGTTGCTCATTTCACACAATTTAGCCTTGTGATAACATATGAAGCATAGAGTCTAAGCTATACAACAGTATATACACTGTGTATGTATCATGTTAAATAACTCTTTATTTGTTTGCCCGTGCGCTGATACATAGTTTTTCCTTAAAGGTAAATAGGTCTTACTATTCATAAACAACCAAAGATTTGCACAAATGTATTTTTGATTTATATGTTTCTCGGCAATTTAATCGATCTATGCCATTAGATTTGTATTAAAACGCAAGCTAAAAAAGTTGCCATTATTTCCTAAATATTGTTTTGATAAGCTACTTTACGGGTAATGAGCCTCAACAATTGCCTTGTGGACATGCGTCCACATATTTTGGTGATAAAACCATAGGAATAAAGCATATAGTCCAAGCTATCCAACAGTATATAAAATGTGTAGGTATCAAGTTAAATAACTCTTCATCTGTCTGTGAGTGCGCCTATACACAAGTTTTCCATATCGGTAAAATAAGTCTTTCCATTCGTATACAACCACAGATCTGGACAAATTTGATATCAATTTATATGTTTCTCGGCAGTATAAATCGAGCTATGTCATTAGATTTGTGTAAAAATGTAAAATAAAAATGTTGCTATTGTTTCCTGAATATCACATAGCTTAGCGAATTTACGGATATATATTTTCATGATATATGCTTGCACCCTTGCCTTGTTATGATGTTTCCACGTAACTTGGTGATAATACTATAGATTTAAAGCCTTTTATTGAACAGTTTTGCAGATCTGTATTACTTTTTCGACGAGGATTTGGCTTTCATGTTACTACCATTTTAAAATATAACTTTGTTATTATTTAAACGACCACGACCCCCACCCACCCACCCCAGAAGATCTGTAATAATTAGATTTATTTACTCGTATGGTTTGGTACAGTTTATTCCTATGAATCCCATTAGTTTTCAGTTCCTGAGAGATGTAAATCTTAACTGATACTAAACCTTCCTTTTGTAGGAAAACAAAATATGTCTAAATTTAAAATCAAATTCCATCATAGATCATAATAATTAAGTGCACCTAGTTTTTCTCCTTGAAATGGAGGCAGAATGGAGAGTATGCTAATTTGGCGAAGCTGCATCCTCCCTCCTGGGAGCTCAGTCAGCTTGGAGAGTCAAGTTAGATTTCACATTGATTACACAAAGTGAACATTACTGACAGGCTTGATATATAGTACCTCTTTACAGTTATAGTGAACTGTTAGCCGCTTGGATATAGCCACAAAATAAAATCAAAAACTGCCAACGATATACTATGATCCTATCTACGACACTTAACACTAAGTCTTTAGTGATGCAATATCAAACAACATAGTTACCATAAAGAAGTCTCGGACTGGCGGTTTAGTGTCCAATCTTTCAGAAAAGCAGTTGCTCATTTCACACAATTTAGCCTTGTGATAACATATGAAGCATAGAGTCTAAGCTATACAACAGTATATACAATGTGTATGCATCATGTTAAATAAGTCTTCATTTGTCTGTGCGTGCGCCTATACATACGTTTTTCGTATAGGTCAATAAGTCTTAACATTCGTATACAACCACAGATTTGGACAATTTTGATATCAATTTATTTGTTTTTCGGCAATCTAAATCGATCTATGTCATTAGATTTGTGTTAAAATGCAAAATAAAGAGTTGGTATTGTTTCCTCAATATTGCTTAGCTAAGCGACTTTACGGATATAAATATTCATGATGTGTGCTTATACCCTTGACTTGTTACGATGTTTCCACGTAAATTGGTGATAATATTATAGATTTAAAGCGTTTAATACCTTGAAAAGTTTTGCAGATCTGTATTACTTTCTCGAAGAGGATTTGGCTTTCATGTTACTACCATTTTAAAATATAATTTTGTTATTATTTAAACCACCACGACCCCCACCCACCCACCCCAGAAGATCTGGAATAATTAGATTTATTTACTCGTATGGTTTGGTACAGTTTATTCCTATGAATCCCATTAGTTTTTAGTTCCTGAGAGATGTAAATCTTAACTGATACTAAACCTTCCTTTTGTAGGAAAACAAAATATGTCTAAATTTAAAATCAAATTCCATCATAGATTATAATAATTAAGTGCACCTAGTTTTTCTCTTTGAAATGGAGGCAGAATGGAGAGCATGCTAATTTGGCGAAGCTGCATCCTCCCTCCTGGGAGCTCAGTCAGCTTGGAGAGTCAAGTTAGATTTCACATTGATTACACAAAGTGAACATTACTGACAGGCTTGATGTATAGTCCCTCTTTACAGTTATATTGAGCTGTTAGCCGCTTGGATATAGCCACAAAATAAAATCAAAAACTGCCAACGATATACTGTGATCCTATCTACGACACTTAACACAAAGTCTTTAGTGATGCAATATCAAGCAACATAGTTACCATAAAGAAGTCTCGGACTGGCGGTTTAGTGTCCAACCTTTCAGAAAAGCAGTTGCTCATTTCACACAATTTAGCCTTGTGATATCATATGAAGCGTAGAGTCTAAGCTATACAACAGTATATACCTGTGTATGTATCATGTTAAATAACTCTTTATTTGTTTGCCCGTGCGCTGATACATAGTTTTTCCTTAAAGGTAAATAAGTCTTACTATTCATAAACAACCAAAGATTTGCACAAATGAATTTTTGATCTATATGTTTCTCGGCAATTTAATCGATCTGTGCCATTAGATTTGTATTAAAACGCAAGCTAAAAAAGTTGCCATTATTTCCTAAATATTGCTTTGATAAGCTACTTTACGGGTAATGAGCCTCAACAATTGCCTTGTGGACATGCGTCCACATATTTTGGTGATAAAACCATAGGAATAAAGCATATAGTCCAAGCTATCCAACAGTATATAAAATGTGTAGGTATCAAGTTAAATAACTCTTCATCTGTCTGTGAGTGCGCCTATACACAAGTTTTCCATATCGGTAAAATAAGTCTTTCCATTCGTATACAACCACAGATCTGGACAAATTTGATATCAATTTATATGTTTCTCGGCAGTATAAATCGAGCTATGTCATTAGATTTGTGTAAAAATGTAAAATAAAAATGTTGCTATTGTTTCCTGAATATCACATAGCTTAGCGAATTTACGGATATATATTTTCATGATATATGCTTGCACCCTTGCCTTGTTATGATGTTTCCACGTAACTTGGTGATAATACTATAGATTTAAAGCCTTTTATTGAACAGTTTTGCAGATCTGTATTACTTTTTCGACGAGGATTTGGCTTTCATGTTACTACCATTTTAAAATATAACTTTGTTATTATTTAAACGACCACGACCCCCACCCACCCACCCCAGAAGATCTGGAATAATTAGATTTATTTACTCGTATGGTTTGGTACAGTTTATTCCTATGAATCCCATTAGTTTTCAGTTCCTGAGAGATGTAAATCTTAACTGATACTAAACCTTCCTTTTGTAGGAAAACAAAATATGTCTAAATTTAAATTCAAATTCCATCATATATCATAATAATTAAGTGCACCTAGTTTTTCTCCTTGAAATGGAGGCAGAATGGAGAGTATGCTAATTTGGCGAAGCTGCATCCTCCCTCCTGGGAGCTCAGTCAGCTTGGAGAGTCAAGTTAGATTTCACATTGATTACACAAAGTGAACATTACTGACAGGCTTGATATATAGTACCTCTTTACAGTTATAGTGAACTGTTAGCCGCTTGGATATAGCCACAAAATAAAATCAAAAACTGCCAACGATATACTATGATCCTATCTACGACACTTAACACTAAGTCTTTAGTGATGCAATATCAAACAACATAGTTACCATAAAGAAGTCTCGGACTGGCGGTTTAGTGTCCAATCTTTCAGAAAAGCAGTTGCTCATTTCACACAATTTAGCCTTGTGATAACATATGAAGCATAGAGTCTAAGCTATACAACAGTATATACAATGTGTATGCATCATGTTAAATAAGTCTTCATTTGTCTGTGCGTGCGCCTATACATACGTTTTTCGTATAGGTCAATAAGTCTTAACATTCGTATACAACCACAGATTTGGACAATTTTGATATCAATTTATTTGTTTTTCGGCAATCTAAATCGATCTATGTCATTAGATTTGTGTTAAAATGCAAAATAAAGAGTTGGTATTGTTTCCTCAATATTGCTTAGCTAAGCGACTTTACGGATATAAATATTCATGATGTGTGCTTATACCCTTGACTTGTTACGATGTTTCCACGTAAATTGGTGATAACATTATAGATTTAAAGCGTTTAATACCTTGAAAAGTTTTGCAGATCTGTATTACTTTCTCGAAGAGGATTTGGCTTTCATGTTACTACCATTTTAAAATATAATTTTGTTATTATTTAAACCACCACGACCCCCACCCACCCACCCCAGAAGATCTGGAATAATTAGATTTATTTACTCGTATGGTTTGGTACAGTTTATTCCTATGAATCCCATTAGCTTTTAGTTCCTGAGAGATGTAAATCTTAACTGGTACTAAACCTTCCTTTTGTAGGAAAACAAAATATGTCTAAATTTAAAATCAAATTCCATCATAGATTATAATAATTAAGTGCACCTAGTTTTTCTCTTTGAAATGGAGGCAGAATGGAGAGCATGCTAATTTGGCGAAGCTGCATCCTCCCTCCTGGGAGCTCAGTCAGCTTGGAGAGTCAAGTTAGATTTCACATTGATTACACAAAGTGAACATTACTGACAGGCTTGATGTATAGTCCCTCTTTACAGTTATATTGAGCTGTTAGCCGCTTGGATATAGCCACAAAATAAAATCAAAAACTGCCAACGATATACTGTGATCCTATCTACGACACTTAACACAAAGTCTTTAGTGATGCAATATCAAGCAACATAGTTACCATAAAGAAGTCTCGGACTGGCGGTTTAGTGTCCAACCTTTCAGAAAAGCAGTTGCTCATTTCACACAATTTAGCCTTGTGATAACATATGAAGCATAGAGTCTAAGCTATACAACAGTATATACGCTGTGTATGTATCATGTTAAATAACTCTTTATTTGTTTGCCCGTGCGCTGATACATAGTTTTTCCTTAAAGGTAAATAAGTCTTACTATCCATAAACAACCAAAGATTTGCACAAATGTATTTTTGATCTATATGTTTCTCGGCAATTTAATCGATCTGTGCCATTAGATTTGTATTAAAACGCAAGCTAAAAAAGTTGCCATTATTTCCTAAATATTGTTTTGATAAGCTACTTTACGGGTAATGAGCCTCAACAATTGCCTTGTGGACATGCGTCCACATATTTTGGTGATAAAACCATAGGAATAAAGCATATAGTCCAAGCTATCCAACAGTATATAAAATGTGTAGGTATCAAGTTAAATAACTCTTCATCTGTCTGTGAGTGCGCCTATACACAAGTTTTCCATATCGGTAAAATAAGTCTTTCCATTCGTATACAACCACAGATCTGGACAAATTTGATATCAATTTATATGTTTCTCGGCAGTATAAATCGAGCTATGTCATTAGATTTGTGTAAAAATGTAAAATAAAAATGTTGCTATTGTTTCCTGAATATCACATAGCTTAGCGAATTTACGGATATATATTTTCATGATATATGCTTGCACCCTTGCCTTGTTATGATGTTTCCACGTAACTTGGTGATAATACTATAGATTTAAAGCCTTTTATTGAACAGTTTTGCAGATCTGTATTACTTTTTCGACGAGGATTTGGCTTTCATGTTACTACCATTTTAAAATATAACTTTGTTATTATTCAAACGACCACGACCCCCACCCACCCACCCCAGAAGATCTGTAATAATTAGATTTATTTACTCGTATGGTTTGGTACAGTTTATTCCTATGAATCCCATTAGTTTTCAGTTCCTGAGAGATGTAAATCTTAACTGATACTAAACCTTCCTTTTGTAGGAAAACAAAATATGTCTAAATTTAAAATCAAATTCCATCATAGATCATAATAATTAAGTGCACCTAGTTTTTCTCCTTGAAATGGAGGCAGAATGGAGAGTATGCTAATTTGGCGAAGCTGCATCCTCCCTCCTGGGAGCTCAGTCAGCTTGGAGAGTCAAGTTAGATTTCACATTGATTACACAAAGTGAACATTACTGACAGGCTTGATATATAGTACCTCTTTACAGTTATAGTGAACTGTTAGCCGCTTGGATATAGCCACAAAATAAAATCAAAAACTGCCAACGATATACTATGATCCTATCTACGACACTTAACACTAAGTCTTTAGTGATGCAATATCAAACAACATAGTTACCATAAAGAAGTCTCGGACTGGCGGTTTAGTGTCCAATCTTTCAGAAAAGCAGTTGCTCATTTCACACAATTTAGCCTTGTGATAACATATGAAGCATAGAGTCTAAGCTATACAACAGTATATACAATGTGTATGCATCATGTTAAATAAGTCTTCATTTGTCTGTGCGTGCGCCTATACATACGTTTTTCGTATAGGTCAATAAGTCTTAACATTCGTATACAACCACAGATTTGGACAATTTTGATATCAATTTATTTGTTTTTCGGCAATCTAAATCGATCTATGTCATTAGATTTGTGTTAAAATGCAAAATAAAGAGTTGGTATTGTTTCCTCAATATTGCTTAGCTAAGCGACTTTACGGATATAAATATTCATGATGTGTGCTTATACCCTTGACTTGTTACGATGTTTCCACTTAAATTGGTGATAATATTATAGATTTAAAGCGTTTAATACCTTGAAAAGTTTTGCAGATCTGTATTACTTTCTCGAAGAGGATTTGGCTTTCATGTTACTACCATTTTAAAATATAATTTTGTTATTATTTAAACCACCACGACCCCCACCCACCCACCCCAGAAGATCTGGAATAATTAGATTTATTTACTCGTATGGTTTGGTACAGTTTATTCCTATGAATCCCATTAGTTTTTAGTTCCTGAGAGATGTAAATCTTAACTGATACTAAACCTTCCTTTTGTAGGAAAACAAAATATGTCTAAATTTAAAATCAAATTCCATCATAGATTATAATAATTAAGTGCACCTAGTTTTTCTCTTTGAAATGGAGGCAGAATGGAGAGCATGCTAATTTGGAGAAGCTGCATCCTCCCTCCTGGGAGCTCAGTCAGCTTGGAGAGTCAAGTTAGATTTCACATTGATTACACAAAGTGAACATTACTGACAGGCTTGATGTATAGTCCCTCTTTACAGTTATATTGAGCTGTTAGCCGCTTGGATATAGCCACAAAATAAAATCAAAAACTGCCAACGATATACTGTGATCCTATCTACGACACTTCACACAAAGTCTTTAGTGATGCAATATCAAGCAACATAGTTACCATAATGAAGTCTCGGACTGGCGGTTTAGTGTCCAACCTTTCAGAAAAGCAGTTGCTCATTTCACACAATTTAGCCTTGTGATAACATATGAAGCATAGAGTCTAAGCTATACAACAGTATATACACTGTGTATGTATCATGTTAAATAACTCTTTATTTGTTTGCCCGTGCGCTGATACATAGTTTTTCCTTAAAGGTAAATAAGTCTTACTATTCATAAACAACCAAAGATTTGCACAAATGTATTTTTGATTTATATGTTTCTCGGCAATTTAATCGATCTATGCCATTAGATTTGTATTAAAACGCAAGCTAAAAAAGTTGCCATTATTTCCTAAATATTGTTTTGATAAGCTACTTTACGGGTAATGAGCCTCAACAATTGCCTTGTGGACATGCGTCCACATATTTTGGTGATAAAACCATAGGAATAAAGCATATAGTCCAAGCTATCCAACAGTATATAAAATGTGTAGGTATCAAGTTAAATAACTCTTCATCTGTCTGTGAGTGCGCCTATACACAAGTTTTCCATATCGGTAAAATAAGTCTTTCCATTCGTATACAACCACAGATCTGGACAAATTTGATATCAATTTATATGTTTCTCGGCAGTATAAATCGAGCTATGTCATTAGATTTGTGTAAAAATGTAAAATAAAAATGTTGCTATTGTTTCCTGAATATCACATAGCTTAGCGAATTTACGGATATATATTTTCATGATATATGCTTGCACCCTTGCCTTGTTATGATGTTTCCACGTAACTTGGTGATAATACTATAGATTTAAAGCCTTTTATTGAACAGTTTTGCAGATCTGTATTACTTTTTCGACGAGGATTTGGCTTTCATGTTACTACCATTTTAAAATATAACTTTGTTATTATTTAAACGACCACGACCCCCACCCACCCACCCCAGAAGATCTGTAATAATTAGATTTATTTACTCGTATGGTTTGGTACAGTTTATTCCTATGAATCCCATTAGTTTTCAGTTCCTGAGAGATGTAAATCTTAACTGATACTAAACCTTCCTTTTGTAGGAAAACAAAATATGTCTAAATTTAAAATCAAATTCCATCATAGATCATAATAATTAAGTGCACCTAGTTTTTCTCCTTGAAATGGAGGCAGAATGGAGAGTATGCTAATTTGGCGAAGCTGCATCCTCCCTCCTGGGAGCTCAGTCAGCTTGGAGAGTCAAGTTAGATTTCACATTGATTACACAAAGTGAACATTACTGACAGGCTTGATATATAGTACCTCTTTACAGTTATAGTGAACTGTTAGCCGCTTGGATATAGCCACAAAATAAAATCAAAAACTGCCAACGATATACTATGATCCTATCTACGACACTTAACACTAAGTCTTTAGTGATGCAATATCAAACAACATAGTTACCATAAAGAAGTCTCGGACTGGCGGTTTAGTGTCCAATCTTTCAGAAAAGCAGTTGCTCATTTCACACAATTTAGCCTTGTGATAACATATGAAGCATAGAGTCTAAGCTATACAACAGTATATACAATGTGTATGCATCATGTTAAATAAGTCTTCATTTGTCTGTGCGTGCGCCTATACATACGTTTTTCGTATAGGTCAATAAGTCTTAACATTCGTATACAACCACAGATTTGGACAATTTTGATATCAATTTATTTGTTTTTCGGCAATCTAAATCGATCTATGTCATTAGATTTGTGTTAAAATGCAAAATAAAGAGTTGGTATTGTTTCCTCAATATTGCTTAGCTAAGCGACTTTACGGATATAAATATTCATGATGTGTGCTTATACCCTTGACTTGTTACGATGTTTCCACGTAAATTGGTGATAATATTATACATTTAAAGCGTTTAATACCTTGAAAAGTTTTGCAGATCTGTATTACTTTCTCGAAGAGGATTTGGCTTTCATGTTACTACCATTTTAAAATATAATTTTGTTATTATTTAAACCACCACGACCCCCACCCACCCACCCCAGAAGATCTGGAATAATTAGATTTATTTACTCGTATGGTTTGGTACAGTTTATTCCTATGAATCCCATTAGTTTTTAGTTCCTGAGAGATGTAAATCTTAACTGATACTAAACCTTCCTTTTGTAGGAAAACAAAATATGTCTAAATTTAAAATCAAATTCCATCATAGATTATAATAATTAAGTGCACCTAGTTTTTCTCTTTGAAATGGAGGCAGAATGGAGAGCATGCTAATTTGGCGAAGCTGCATCCTCCCTCCTGGGAGCTCAGTCAGCTTGGAGAGTCAAGTTAGATTTCACATTGATTACACAAAGTGAACATTACTGACAGGCTTGATGTATAGTCCCTCTTTACAGTTATATTGAGCTGTTAGCCGCTTGGATATAGCCACAAAATAAAATCAAAAACTGCCAACGATATACTGTGATCCTATCTACGACACTTAACACAAAGTCTTTAGTGATGCAATATCAAGCAACATAGTTACCATAAAGAAGTCTCGGACTGGCGGTTTAGTGTCCAACCTTTCAGAAAAGCAGTTGCTCATTTCACACAATTTAGCCTTGTGATAACATATGAAGCATAGAGTCTAAGCTATACAACAGTATATACGCTGTGTATGTATCATGTTAAATAACTCTTTATTTGTTTGCCCGTGCGCTGATACATAGTTTTTCCTTAAAGGTAAATAAGTCTTACTATCCATAAACAACCAAAGATTTGCACAAATGTATTTTTGATCTATATGTTTCTCGGCAATTTAATCGATCTGTGCCATTAGATTTGTATTAAAACGCAAGCTAAAAAAGTTGCCATTATTTCCTAAATATTGTTTTGATAAGCTACTTTACGGGTAATGAGCCTCAACAATTGCCTTGTGGACATGCGTCCACATATTTTGGTGATAAAACCATAGGAATAAAGCATATAGTCCAAGCTATCCAACAGTATATAAAATGTGTAGGTATCAAGTTAAATAACTCTTCATCTGTCTGTGAGTGCGCCTATACACAAGTTTTCCATATCGGTAAAATAAGTCTTTCCATTCGTATACAACCACAGATCTGGACAAATTTGATATCAATTTATATGTTTCTCGGCAGTATAAATCGAGCTATGTCATTAGATTTGTGTAAAAATGTAAAATAAAAATGTTGCTATTGTTTCCTGAATATCACATAGCTTAGCGAATTTACGGATATATATTTTCATGATATATGCTTGCACCCTTGCCTTGTTATGATGTTTCCACGTAACTTGGTGATAATACTATAGATTTAAAGCCTTTTATTGAACAGTTTTGCAGATCTGTATTACTTTTTCGACGAGGATTTGGCTTTCATGTTACTACCATTTTAAAATATAACTTTGTTATTATTTAAACGACCACGACCCCCACCCACCCACCCCAGAAGATCTGTAATAATTAGATTTATTTACTCGTATGGTTTGGTACAGTTTATTCCTATGAATCCCATTAGTTTTCAGTTCCTGAGAGATGTAAATCTTAACTGATACTAAACCTTCCTTTTGTAGGAAAACAAAATATGTCTAAATTTAAAATCAAATTCCATCATAGATCATAATAATTAAGTGCACCTAGTTTTTCTCCTTGAAATGGAGGCAGAATGGAGAGTATGCTAATTTGGCGAAGCTGCATCCTCCCTCCTGGGAGCTCAGTCAGCTTGGAGAGTCAAGTTAGATTTCACATTGATTACACAAAGTGAACATTACTGACAGGCTTGATATATAGTACCTCTTTACAGTTATAGTGAACTGTTAGCCGCTTGGATATAGCCACAAAATAAAATCAAAAACTGCCAACGATATACTATGATCCTATCTACGACACTTAACACTAAGTCTTTAGTGATGCAATATCAAACAACATAGTTACCATAAAGAAGTCTCGGACTGGCGGTTTAGTGTCCAATCTTTCAGAAAAGCAGTTGCTCATTTCACACAATTTAGCCTTGTGATAACATATGAAGCATAGAGTCTAAGCTATACAACAGTATATACAATGTGTATGCATCATGTTAAATAAGTCTTCATTTGTCTGTGCGTGCGCCTATACATACGTTTTTCGTATAGGTCAATAAGTCTTAACATTCGTATACAACCACAGATTTGGACAATTTTGATATCAATTTATTTGTTTTTCGGCAATCTAAATCGATCTATGTCATTAGATTTGTGTTAAAATGCAAAATAAAGAGTTGGTATTGTTTCCTCAATATTGCTTAGCTAAGCGACTTTACGGATATAAATATTCATGATGTGTGCTTATACCCTTGACTTGTTACGATGTTTCCACGTAAATTGGTGATAATATTATAGATTTAAAGCGTTTAATACCTTGAAAAGTTTTGCAGATCTGTATTACTTTCTCGAAGAGGATTTGGCTTTCATGTTACTACCATTTTAAAATATAATTTTGTTATTATTTAAACCACCACGACCCCCACCCACCCACCCCAGAAGATCTGGAATAATTAGATTTATTTACTCGTATGGTTTGGTACAGTTTATTCCTATGAATCCCATTAGTTTTTAGTTCCTGAGAGATGTAAATCTTAACTGATACTAAACCTTCCTTTTGTAGGAAAACAAAATATGTCTAAATTTAAAATCAAATTCCATCATAGATTATAATAATTAAGTGCACCTAGTTTTTCTCTTTGAAATGGAGGCAGAATGGAGAGCATGCTAATTTGGAGAAGCTGCATCCTCCCTCCTGGGAGCTCAGTCAGCTTGGAGAGTCAAGTTAGATTTCACATTGATTACACAAAGTGAACATTACTGACAGGCTTGATGTATAGTCCCTCTTTACAGTTATATTGAGCTGTTAGCCGCTTGGATATAGCCACAAAATAAAATCAAAAACTGCCAACGATATACTGTGATCCTATCTACGACACTTCACACAAAGTCTTTAGTGATGCAATATCAAGCAACATAGTTACCATAATGAAGTCTCGGACTGGCGGTTTAGTGTCCAACCTTTCAGAAAAGCAGTTGCTCATTTCACACAATTTAGCCTTGTGATAACATATGAAGCATAGAGTCTAAGCTATACAACAGTATATACACTGTGTATGTATCATGTTAAATAACTCTTTATTTGTTTGCCCGTGCGCTGATACATAGTTTTTCCTTAAAGGTAAATAGGTCTTACTATTCATAAACAACCAAAGATTTGCACAAATGTATTTTTGATTTATATGTTTCTCGGCAATTTAATCGATCTATGCCATTAGATTTGTATTAAAACGCAAGCTAAAAAAGTTGCCATTATTTCCTAAATATTGTTTTGATAAGCTACTTTACGGGTAATGAGCCTCAACAATTGCCTTGTGGACATGCGTCCACATATTTTGGTGATAAAACCATAGGAATAAAGCATATAGTCCAAGCTATCCAACAGTATATAAAATGTGTAGGTATCAAGTTAAATAACTCTTCATCTGTCTGTGAGTGCGCCTATACACAAGTTTTCCATATCGGTAAAATAAGTCTTTCCATTCGTATACAACCACAGATCTGGACAAATTTGATATCAATTTATATGTTTCTCGGCAGTATAAATCGAGCTATGTCATTAGATTTGTGTAAAAATGTAAAATAAAAATGTTGCTATTGTTTCCTGAATATCACATAGCTTAGCGAATTTACGGATATATATTTTCATGATATATGCTTGCACCCTTGCCTTGTTATGATGTTTCCACGTAACTTGGTGATAATACTATAGATTTAAAGCCTTTTATTGAACAGTTTTGCAGATCTGTATTACTTTTTCGACGAGGATTTGGCTTTCATGTTACTACCATTTTAAAATATAACTTTGTTATTATTTAAACGACCACGACCCCCACCCACCCACCCCAGAAGATCTGTAATAATTAGATTTATTTACTCGTATGGTTTGGTACAGTTTATTCCTATGAATCCCATTAGTTTTCAGTTCCTGAGAGATGTAAATCTTAACTGATACTAAACCTTCCTTTTGTAGGAAAACAAAATATGTCTAAATTTAAAATCAAATTCCATCATAGATCATAATAATTAAGTGCACCTAGTTTTTCTCCTTGAAATGGAGGCAGAATGGAGAGTATGCTAATTTGGCGAAGCTGCATCCTCCCTCCTGGGAGCTCAGTCAGCTTGGAGAGTCAAGTTAGATTTCACATTGATTACACAAAGTGAACATTACTGACAGGCTTGATATATAGTACCTCTTTACAGTTATAGTGAACTGTTAGCCGCTTGGATATAGCCACAAAATAAAATCAAAAACTGCCAACGATATACTATGATCCTATCTACGACACTTAACACTAAGTCTTTAGTGATGCAATATCAAACAACATAGTTACCATAAAGAAGTCTCGGACTGGCGGTTTAGTGTCCAATCTTTCAGAAAAGCAGTTGCTCATTTCACACAATTTAGCCTTGTGATAACATATGAAGCATAGAGTCTAAGCTATACAACAGTATATACAATGTGTATGCATCATGTTAAATAAGTCTTCATTTGTCTGTGCGTGCGCCTATACATACGTTTTTCGTATAGGTCAATAAGTCTTAACATTCGTATACAACCACAGATTTGGACAATTTTGATATCAATTTATTTGTTTTTCGGCAATCTAAATCGATCTATGTCATTAGATTTGTGTTAAAATGCAAAATAAAGAGTTGGTATTGTTTCCTCAATATTGCTTAGCTAAGCGACTTTACGGATATAAATATTCATGATGTGTGCTTATACCCTTGACTTGTTACGATGTTTCCACGTAAATTGGTGATAATATTATAGATTTAAAGCGTTTAATACCTTGAAAAGTTTTGCAGATCTGTATTACTTTCTCGAAGAGGATTTGGCTTTCATGTTACTACCATTTTAAAATATAATTTTGTTATTATTTAAACCACCACGACCCCCACCCACCCACCCCAGAAGATCTGGAATAATTAGATTTATTTACTCGTATGGTTTGGTACAGTTTATTCCTATGAATCCCATTAGTTTTTAGTTCCTGAGAGATGTAAATCTTAACTGATACTAAACCTTCCTTTTGTAGGAAAACAAAATATGTCTAAATTTAAAATCAAATTCCATCATAGATTATAATAATTAAGTGCACCTAGTTTTTCTCTTTGAAATGGAGGCAGAATGGAGAGCATGCTAATTTGGAGAAGCTGCATCCTCCCTCCTGGGAGCTCAGTCAGCTTGGAGAGTCAAGTTAGATTTCACATTGATTACACAAAGTGAACATTACTGACAGGCTTGATGTATAGTCCCTCTTTACAGTTATATTGAGCTGTTAGCCGCTTGGATATAGCCACAAAATAAAATCAAAAACTGCCAACGATATACTGTGATCCTATCTACGACACTTCACACAAAGTCTTTAGTGATGCAATATCAAGCAACATAGTTACCATAATGAAGTCTCGGACTGGCGGTTTAGTGTCCAACCTTTCAGAAAAGCAGTTGCTCATTTCACACAATTTAGCCTTGTGATAACATATGAAGCATAGAGTCTAAGCTATACAACAGTATATACACTGTGTATGTATCATGTTAAATAACTCTTTATTTGTTTGCCCGTGCGCTGATACATAGTTTTTCCTTAAAGGTAAATAGGTCTTACTATTCATAAACAACCAAAGATTTGCACAAATGTATTTTTGATTTATATGTTTCTCGGCAATTTAATCGATCTATGCCATTAGATTTGTATTAAAACGCAAGCTAAAAAAGTTGCCATTATTTCCTAAATATTGTTTTGATAAGCTACTTTACGGGTAATGAGCCTCAACAATTGCCTTGTGGACATGCGTCCACATATTTTGGTGATAAAACCATAGGAATAAAGCATATAGTCCAAGCTATCCAACAGTATATAAAATGTGTAGGTATCAAGTTAAATAACTCTTCATCTGTCTGTGAGTGCGCCTATACACAAGTTTTCCATATCGGTAAAATAAGTCTTTCCATTCGTATACAACCACAGATCTGGACAAATTTGATATCAATTTATATGTTTCTCGGCAGTATAAATCGAGCTATGTCATTAGATTTGTGTAAAAATGTAAAATAAAAATGTTGCTATTGTTTCCTGAATATCACATAGCTTAGCGAATTTACGGATATATATTTTCATGATATATGCTTGCACCCTTGCCTTGTTATGATGTTTCCACGTAACTTGGTGATAATACTATAGATTTAAAGCCTTTTATTGAACAGTTTTGCAGATCTGTATTACTTTTTCGACGAGGATTTGGCTTTCATGTTACTACCATTTTAAAATATAACTTTGTTATTATTTAAACGACCACGACCCCCACCCACCCACCCCAGAAGATCTGTAATAATTAGATTTATTTACTCGTATGGTTTGGTACAGTTTATTCCTATGAATCCCATTAGTTTTCAGTTCCTGAGAGATGTAAATCTTAACTGATACTAAACCTTCCTTTTGTAGGAAAACAAAATATGTCTAAATTTAAAATCAAATTCCATCATAGATCATAATAATTAAGTGCACCTAGTTTTTCTCCTTGAAATGGAGGCAGAATGGAGAGTATGCTAATTTGGCGAAGCTGCATCCTCCCTCCTGGGAGCTCAGTCAGCTTGGAGAGTCAAGTTAGATTTCACATTGATTACACAAAGTGAACATTACTGACAGGCTTGATATATAGTACCTCTTTACAGTTATAGTGAACTGTTAGCCGCTTGGATATAGCCACAAAATAAAATCAAAAACTGCCAACGATATACTATGATCCTATCTACGACACTTAACACTAAGTCTTTAGTGATGCAATATCAAACAACATAGTTACCATAAAGAAGTCTCGGACTGGCGGTTTAGTGTCCAATCTTTCAGAAAAGCAGTTGCTCATTTCACACAATTTAGCCTTGTGATAACATATGAAGCATAGAGTCTAAGCTATACAACAGTATATACAATGTGTATGCATCATGTTAAATAAGTCTTCATTTGTCTGTGCGTGCGCCTATACATACGTTTTTCGTATAGGTCAATAAGTCTTAACATTCGTATACAACCACAGATTTGGACAATTTTGATATCAATTTATTTGTTTTTCGGCAATCTAAATCGATCTATGTCATTAGATTTGTGTTAAAATGCAAAATAAAGAGTTGGTATTGTTTCCTCAATATTGCTTAGCTAAGCGACTTTACGGATATAAATATTCATGATGTGTGCTTATACCCTTGACTTGTTACGATGTTTCCACGTAAATTGGTGATAATATTATAGATTTAAAGCGTTTAATACCTTGAAAAGTTTTGCAGATCTGTATTACTTTCTCGAAGAGGATTTGGCTTTCATGTTACTACCATTTTAAAATATAATTTTGTTATTATTTAAACCACCACGACCCCCACCCACCCACCCCAGAAGATCTGGAATAATTAGATTTATTTACTCGTATGGTTTGGTACAGTTTATTCCTATGAATCCCATTAGTTTTTAGTTCCTGAGAGATGTAAATCTTAACTGATACTAAACCTTCCTTTTGTAGGAAAACAAAATATGTCTAAATTTAAAATCAAATTCCATCATAGATTATAATAATTAAGTGCACCTAGTTTTTCTCTTTGAAATGGAGGCAGAATGGAGAGCATGCTAATTTGGCGAAGCTGCATCCTCCCTCCTGGGAGCTCAGTCAGCTTGGAGAGTCAAGTTAGATTTCACATTGATTACACAAAGTGAACATTACTGACAGGCTTGATGTATAGTCCCTCTTTACAGTTATATTGAGCTGTTAGCCGCTTGGATATAGCCACAAAATAAAATCAAAAACTGCCAACGATATACTGTGATCCTATCTACGACACTTAACACAAAGTCTTTAGTGATGCAATATCAAGCAACATAGTTACCATAAAGAAGTCTCGGACTGGCGGTTTAGTGTCCAACCTTTCAGAAAAGCAGTTGCTCATTTCACACAATTTAGCCTTGTGATAACATATGAAGCGTAGAGTCTAAGCTATACAACAGTATATACCTGTGTATGTATCATGTTAAATAACTCTTTATTTGTTTGCCCGTGCGCTGATACATAGTTTTTCCTTAAAGGTAAATAAGTCTTACTATTCATAAACAACCAAAGATTTGCACAAATGAATTTTTGATCTATATGTTTCTCGGCAATTTAATCGATCTGTGCCATTAGATTTGTATTAAAACGCAAGCTAAAAAAGTTGCCATTATTTCCTAAATATTGCTTTGATAAGCTACTTTACGGGTAATGAGCCTCAACAATTGCCTTGTGGACATGCGTCCACATATTTTGGTGATAAAACCATAGGAATAAAGCATATAGTCCAAGCTATCCAACAGTATATAAAATGTGTAGGTATCAAGTTAAATAACTCTTCATCTGTCTGTGAGTGCGCCTATACACAAGTTTTCCATATCGGTAAAATAAGTCTTTCCATTCGTATACAACCACAGATCTGGACAAATTTGATATCAATTTATATGTTTCTCGGCAGTATAAATCGAGCTATGTCATTAGATTTGTGTAAAAATGTAAAATAAAAATGTTGCTATTGTTTCCTGAATATCACATAGCTTAGCGAATTTACGGATATATATTTTCATGATATATGCTTGCACCCTTGCCTTGTTATGATGTTTCCACGTAACTTGGTGATAATACTATAGATTTAAAGCCTTTTATTGAACAGTTTTGCAGATCTGTATTACTTTTTCGACGAGGATTTGGCTTTCATGTTACTACCATTTTAAAATATAACTTTGTTATTATTTAAACGACCACGACCCCCACCCACCCACCCCAGAAGATCTGGAATAATTAGATTTATTTACTCGTATGGTTTGGTACAGTTTATTCCTATGAATCCCATTAGTTTTCAGTTCCTGAGAGATGTAAATCTTAACTGATACTAAACCTTCCTTTTGTAGGAAAACAAAATATGTCTAAATTTAAAATCAAATTCCATCATAGATCATAATAATTAAGTGCACCTAGTTTTTCTCCTTGAAATGGAGGCAGAATGGAGAGTATGCTAATTTGGCGAAGCTGCATCCTCCCTCCTGGGAGCTCAGTCAGCTTGGAGAGTCAAGTTAGATTTCACATTGATTACACAAAGTGAACATTACTGACAGGCTTGATATATAGTACCTCTTTACAGTTATAGTGAACTGTTAGCCGCTTGGATATAGCCACAAAATAAAATCAAAAACTGCCAACGATATACTATGATCCTATCTACGACACTTAACACTAAGTCTTTAGTGATGCAATATCAAACAACATAGTTACCATAAAGAAGTCTCGGACTGGCGGTTTAGTGTCCAATCTTTCAGAAAAGCAGTTGCTCATTTCACACAATTTAGCCTTGTGATAACATATGAAGCATAGAGTCTAAGCTATACAACAGTATATACAATGTGTATGCATCATGTTAAATAAGTCTTCATTTGTCTGTGCGTGCGCCTATACATACGTTTTTCGTATAGGTCAATAAGTCTTAACATTCGTATACAACCACAGATTTGGACAATTTTGATATCAATTTATTTGTTTTTCGGCAATCTAAATCGATCTATGTCATTAGATTTGTGTTAAAATGCAAAATAAAGAGTTGGTATTGTTTCCTCAATATTGCTTAGCTAAGCGACTTTACGGATATAAATATTCATGATGTATGCTTATACCCTTGACTTGTTACGATGTTTCCACGTAAATTGGTGATAATATTATAGATTTAAAGCGTTTAATACCTTGAAAAGTTTTGCAGATCTGTATTACTTTCTCGAAGAGGATTTGGCTTTCATGTTACTACCATTTTAAAATATAATTTTGTTATTATTTAAACCACCACGACCCCCACCCACCCACCCCAGAAGATCTGGAATAATTAGATTTATTTACTCGTATGGTTTGGTACAGTTTATTCCTATGAATCCCATTAGTTTTTAGTTCCTGAGAGATGTAAATCTTAACTGATACTAAACCTTCCTTTTGTAGGAAAACAAAATATGTCTAAATTTAAAATCAAATTCCATCATAGATTATAATAATTAAGTGCACCTAGTTTTTCTCTTTGAAATGGAGGCAGAATGGAGAGCATGCTAATTTGGCGAAGCTGCATCCTCCCTCCTGGGAGCTCAGTCAGCTTGGAGAGTCAAGTTAGATTTCACATTGATTACACAAAGTGAACATTGCTGACAGGCTTGATGTATAGTCCCTCTTTACAGTTATATTGAGCTGTTAGCCGCTTGGATATAGCCACAAAATAAAATCAAAAACTGCCAACGATATACTGTGATCCTATCTACGACACTTAACACAAAGTCTTTAGTGATGCAATATCAAGCAACATAGTTACCATAATGAAGTCTCGGACTGGCGGTTTAGTGTCCAACCTTTCAGAAAAGCAGTTGCTCATTTCACACAATTTAGAGTTGTGATAACATATGAAGCATAGAGTCTAAGCTATACAACAGTATATACACTGTGTATGCATCATGTTAAATAACTCTTTATTTGTTTGCCCGTGCGCTGATACATAGTTTTTCCTTAAAGGTAAATAAGTCTTACTATTCATAAACAACCAAAGATTTGCACAAATGTATTTTTGATTTATATGTTTCTCGGCAATTTAATCGATCTATGCCATTATATTTGTATTAAAACGCAAGCTAAAAAAGTTGCCATTATTTCCTAAATATTGTTTTGATAAGCTACTTTACGGGTAATGAGCCTCAACAATTGCCTTGTGGACATGCGTCCACATATTTTGGTGATAAAACCATAGGAATAAAGCATATAGTCCAAGCTATCCAACAGTATATAAAATGTGTAGGTATCAAGTTAAATAACTCTTCATCTGTCTGTGAGTGCGCCTATACACAAGTTTTCCATATCGGTAAAATAAGTCTTTCCATTCGTATACAACCACAGATCTGGACAAATTTGATATCAATTTATATGTTTCTCGGCAGTATAAATCGAGCTATGTCATTAGATTTGTGTAAAAATGTAAAATAAAAATGTTGCTATTGTTTCCTGAATATCACATAGCTTAGCGAATTTACGGATATATATTTTCATGATATATGCTTGCACCCTTGCCTTGTTATGATGTTTCCACGTAACTTGGTGATAATACTATAGATTTAAAGCCTTTTATTGAACAGTTTTGCAGATCTGTATTACTTTTTCGACGAGGATTTGGCTTTCATGTTACTACCATTTTAAAATATAACTTTGTTATTATTTAAACGACCACGACCCCCACCCACCCACCCCAGAAGATCTGTAATAATTAGATTTATTTACTCGTATGGTTTGGTACAGTTTATTCCTATGAATCCCATTAGTTTTCAGTTCCTGAGAGATGTAAATCTTAACTGATACTAAACCTTCCTTTTGTAGGAAAACAAAATATGTCTAAATTTAAAATCAAATTCCATCATAGATCATAATAATTAAGTGCACCTAGTTTTTCTCCTTGAAATGGAGGCAGAATGGAGAGTATGCTAATTTGGCGAAGCTGCATCCTCCCTCCTGGGAGCTCAGTCAGCTTGGAGAGTCAAGTTAGATTTCACATTGATTACACAAAGTGAACATTACTGACAGGCTTGATATATAGTACCTCTTTACAGTTATAGTGAACTGTTAGCCGCTTGGATATAGCCACAAAATAAAATCAAAAACTGCCAACGATATACTATGATCCTATCTACGACACTTAACACTAAGTCTTTAGTGATGCAATATCAAACAACATAGTTACCATAAAGAAGTCTCGGACTGGCGGTTTAGTGTCCAATCTTTCAGAAAAGCAGTTGCTCATTTCACACAATTTAGCCTTGTGATAACATATGAAGCATAGAGTCTAAGCTATACAACAGTATATACAATGTGTATGCATCATGTTAAATAAGTCTTCATTTGTCTGTGCGTGCGCCTATACATACGTTTTTCGTATAGGTCAATAAGTCTTAACATTCGTATACAACCACAGATTTGGACAATTTTGATATCAATTTATTTGTTTTTCGGCAATCTAAATCGATCTATGTCATTAGATTTGTGTTAAAATGCAAAATAAAGAGTTGGTATTGTTTCCTCAATATTGCTTAGCTAAGCGACTTTACGGATATAAATATTCATGATGTGTGCTTATACCCTTGACTTGTTACGATGTTTCCACGTAAATTGGTGATAATATTATAGATTTAAAGCGTTTAATACCTTGAAAAGTTTTGCAGATCTGTATTACTTTCTCGAAGAGGATTTGGCTTTCATGTTACTACCATTTTAAAATATAATTTTGTTATTATTTGAACCACCCACCCCAGAAGATCTGGAATAATTAGATTTATTTACTCGTATGGTTTGGTACAGTTTATTCCTATGAATCCCATTAGTTTTTAGTTCCTGAGAGATGTAAATCTTAACTGATACTAAACCTTCCTTTTGTAGGAAAACAAAATATGTCTAAATTTAAAATCAAATTCCATCATAGATTATAATAATTAAGTGCACCTAGTTTTTCTCTTTGAAATGGAGGCAGAATGGAGAGCATGCTAATTTGGCGAAGCTGCATCCTCCCTCCTGGGAGCTCAGTCAGCTTGGAGAGTCAAGTTAGATTTCACATTGATTACACAAAGTGAACATTACTGACAGGCTTGATGTATAGTCCCTCTTTACAGTTATATTGAGCTGTTAGCCGCTTGGATATAGCCACAAAATAAAATCAAAAACTGCCAACGATATACTGTGATCCTATCTACGACACTTAACACAAAGTCTTTAGTGATGCAATATCAAGCAACATAGTTACCATAATGAAGTCTCGGACTGGCGGTTTAGTGTCCAACCTTTCAGAAAAGCAGTTGCTCATTTCACACAATTTAGCCTTGTGATAACATATGAAGCATAGAGTCTAAGCTATACAACAGTATATACACTGTGTATGCATCATGTTAAATAACTCTTTATTTGTTTGCCCGTGCGCTGATACATAGTTTTTCCTTAAAGGTAAATAAGTCTTACTATTCATAAACAACCAAAGATTTGCACAAATGTATTTTTGATTTATATGTTTCTCGGCAATTTAATCGATCTATGCCATTATATTTGTATTAAAACGCAAGCTAAAAAAGTTGCCATTATTTCCTAAATATTGTTTTGATAAGCTACTTTACGGGTAATGAGCCTCAACAATTGCCTTGTGGACATGCGTCCACATATTTTGGTGATAAAACCATAGGAATAAAGCATATAGTCCAAGCTATCCAACAGTATATAAAATGTGTAGGTATCAAGTTAAATAACTCTTCATCTGTCTGTGAGTGCGCCTATACACAAGTTTTCCATATCGGTAAAATAAGTCTTTCCATTCGTATACAACCACAGATCTGGACAAATTTGATATCAATTTATATGTTTCTCGGCAGTATAAATCGAGCTATGTCATTAGATTTGTGTAAAAATGTAAAATAAAAATGTTGCTATTGTTTCCTGAATATCACATAGCTTAGCGAATTTACGGATATATATTTTCATGATATATGCTTGCACCCTTGCCTTGTTATGATGTTTCCACGTAACTTGGTGATAATACTATAGATTTAAAGCCTTTTATTGAACAGTTTTGCAGATCTGTATTACTTTTTCGACGAGGATTTGGCTTTCATGTTACTACCATTTTAAAATATAACTTTGTTATTATTTAAACGACCACGACCCCCACCCACCCACCCCAGAAGATCTGTAATAATTAGATTTATTTACTCGTATGGTTTGGTACAGTTTATTCCTATGAATCCCATTAGTTTTCAGTTCCTGAGAGATGTAAATCTTAACTGATACTAAACCTTCCTTTTGTAGGAAAACAAAATATGTCTAAATTTAAAATCAAATTCCATCATAGATCATAATAATTAAGTGCACCTAGTTTTTCTCCTTGAAATGGAGGCAGAATGGAGAGTATGCTAATTTGGCGAAGCTGCATCCTCCCTCCTGGGAGCTCAGTCAGCTTGGAGAGTCAAGTTAGATTTCACATTGATTACACAAAGTGAACATTACTGACAGGCTTGATATATAGTACCTCTTTACAGTTATAGTGAACTGTTAGCCGCTTGGATATAGCCACAAAATAAAATCAAAAACTGCCAACGATATACTATGATCCTATCTACGACACTTAACACTAAGTCTTTAGTGATGCAATATCAAACAACATAGTTACCATAAAGAAGTCTCGGACTGGCGGTTTAGTGTCCAATCCTTCAAGAAAGCAGTTGCTCATTTCACACAATTGAGCCTTGTGATAACATATGAAGCATAGAGTCTAAGCTATACAACAGTATATACAATGTGTATGCATCATGTTAAATAAGTCTTCATTTGTCTGTGCGTGCGCCTATACATACGTTTTTCGTATAGGTCAATAAGTCTTAACATTCGTATACAACCACAGATTTGGACAATTTTGATATCAATTTATTTGTTTTTCGGCAATCTAAATCGATCTATGTCATTAGATTTGTGTTAAAATGCAAAATAAAGAGTTGGTATTGTTTCCTCAATATTGCTTAGCTAAGCGACTTTACGGATATAAATATTCATGATGTGTGCTTATACCCTTGACTTGTTACGATGTTTCCACGTAAATTGGTGATAATATTATAGATTTAAAGCGTTTAATACCTTGAAAAGTTTTGCAGATCTGTATTACTTTCTCGAAGAGGATTTGGCTTTCATGTTACTACCATTTTAAAATATAATTTTGTTATTATTTAAACCACCACGACCCCCACCCACCCACCCCAGAAGATCTGGAATAATTAGATTTATTTACTCGTATGGTTTGGTACAGTTTATTCCTATGAATCCCATTAGTTTTTAGTTCCTGAGAGATGTAAATCTTAACTGATACTAAACCTTCCTTTTGTAGGAAAACAAAATATGTCTAAATTTAAAATCAAATTCCATCATAGATTATAATAATTAAGTGCACCTAGTTTTTCTCTTTGAAATGGAGGCAGAATGGAGAGCATGCTAATTTGGCGAAGCTGCATCCTCCCTCCTGGGAGCTCAGTCAGCTTGGAGAGTCAAGTTAGATTTCACATTGATTACACAAAGTGAACATTACTGACAGGCTTGATGTATAGTCCCTCTTTACAGTTATATTGAGCTGTTAGCCGCTTGGATATAGCCACAAAATAAAATCAAAAACTGCCAACGATATACTGTGATCCTATCTACGACACTTAACACAAAGTCTTTAGTGATGCAATATCAAGCAACATAGTTACCATAAAGAAGTCTCGGACTGGCGGTTTAGTGTCCAACCTTTCAGAAAAGCAGTTGCTCATTTCACACAATTTAGCCTTGTGATAACATATGAAGCGTAGAGTCTAAGCTATACAACAGTATATACCTGTGTATGTATCATGTTAAATAACTCTTTATTTGTTTGCCCGTGCGCTGATACATAGTTTTTCCTTAAAGGTAAATAAGTCTTACTATTCATAAACAACCAAAGATTTGCACAAATGAATTTTTGATCTATATGTTTCTCGGCAATTTAATCGATCTGTGCCATTAGATTTGTATTAAAACGCAAGCTAAAAAAGTTGCCATTATTTCCTAAATATTGCTTTGATAAGCTACTTTACGGGTAATGAGCCTCAACAATTGCCTTGTGGACATGCGTCCACATATTTTGGTGATAAAACCATAGGAATAAAGCATATAGTCCAAGCTATCCAACAGTATATAAAATGTGTAGGTATCAAGTTAAATAACTCTTCATCTGTCTGTGAGTGCGCCTATACACAAGTTTTCCATATCGGTAAAATAAGTCTTTCCATTCGTATACAACCACAGATCTGGACAAATTTGATATCAATTTATATGTTTCTCGGCAGTATAAATCGAGCTATGTCATTAGATTTGTGTAAAAATGTAAAATAAAAATGTTGCTATTGTTTCCTGAATATCACATAGCTTAGCGAATTTACGGATATATATTTTCATGATATATGCTTGCACCCTTGCCTTGTTATGATGTTTCCACGTAACTTGGTGATAATACTATAGATTTAAAGCCTTTTATTGAACAGTTTTGCAGATCTGTATTACTTTTTCGACGAGGATTTGGCTTTCATGTTACTACCATTTTAAAATATAACTTTGTTATTATTTAAACGACCACGACCCCCACCCACCCACCCCAGAAGATCTGTAATAATTAGATTTATTTACTCGTATGGTTTGGTACAGTTTATTCCTATGAATCCCATTAGTTTTCAGTTCCTGAGAGATGTAAATCTTAACTGATACTAAACCTTCCTTTTGTAGGAAAACAAAATATGTCTAAATTTAAAATCAAATTCCATCATAGATCATAATAATTAAGTGCACCTAGTTTTTCTCCTTGAAATGGAGGCAGAATGGAGAGTATGCTAATTTGGCGAAGCTGCATCCTCCCTCCTGGGAGCTCAGTCAGCTTGGAGAGTCAAGTTAGATTTCACATTGATTACACAAAGTGAACATTACTGACAGGCTTGATATATAGTACCTCTTTACAGTTATAGTGAACTGTTAGCCGCTTGGATATAGCCACAAAATAAAATCAAAAACTGCCAACGATATACTATGATCCTATCTACGACACTTAACACTAAGTCTTTAGTGATGCAATATCAAACAACATAGTTACCATAAAGAAGTCTCGGACTGGCGGTTTAGTGTCCAATCTTTCAGAAAAGCAGTTGCTCATTTCACACAATTTAGCCTTGTGATAACATATGAAGCATAGAGTCTAAGCTATACAACAGTATATACAATGTGTATGCATCATGTTAAATAAGTCTTCATTTGTCTGTGCGTGCGCCTATACATACGTTTTTCGTATAGGTCAATAAGTCTTAACATTCGTATACAACCACAGATTTGGACAATTTTGATATCAATTTATTTGTTTTTCGGCAATCTAAATCGATCTATGTCATTAGATTTGTGTTAAAATGCAAAATAAAGAGTTGGTATTGTTTCCTCAATATTGCTTAGCTAAGCGACTTTACGGATATAAATATTCATGATGTGTGCTTATACCCTTGACTTGTTACGATGTTTCCACGTAAATTGGTGATAATATTATAGATTTAAAGCGTTTAATACCTTGAAAAGTTTTGCAGATCTGTATTACTTTCTCGAAGAGGATTTGGCTTTCATGTTACTACCATTTTAAAATATAATTTTGTTATTATTTGAACCACCCACCCCAGAAGATCTGGAATAATTAGATTTATTTACTCGTATGGTTTGGTACAGTTTATTCCTATGAATCCCATTAGTTTTTAGTTCCTGAGAGATGTAAATCTTAACTGATACTAAACCTTCCTTTTGTAGGAAAACAAAATATGTCTAAATTTAAAATCAAATTCCATCATAGATTATAATAATTAAGTGCACCTAGTTTTTCTCTTTGAAATGGATGCAGAATGGAGAGCATGCTAATTTGGCGAAGCTGCATCCTCCTTCCTGGGAGCTCAGTCAGCTTGGAGAGTCAAGTTAGATTTCACATTGATTACACAAAGTGAACATTACTGACAGGCTTGATGTATAGTCCCTCTTTACAGTTATATTGAGCTGTTAGCCGCTTGGATATAGCCACAAAATAAAATCAAAAACTGCCAACGATATACTGTGATCCTATCTACGACACTTAACACAAAGTCTTTAGTGATGCAATATCAAGCAACATAGTTACCATAATGAAGTCTCGGACTGGCGGTTTAGTGTCCAACCTTTCAGAAAAGCAGTTGCTCATTTCACACAATTTAGCCTTGTGATAACATATGAAGCATAGAGTCTAAGCTATACAACAGTATATACACTGTGTATGTATGATGTTAAATAACTCTTTATTTGTTTCCCCGTGCGCTGATACATAGTTTTTCCTTAAAGGTAAATAAGTCTTACTATTCATAAACAACCAAAGATTTGCACAAATGTATTTTTGATTTATATGTTTCTCGGCAATTTAATCGATCTATGCCATTAGATTTGTATTAAAACGCAAGCTAAAAAATTTGCCATTATTTCCTAAATATTGTTTTGATAAGCTACTTTACGGGTAATGAGCCTCAACAATTGCCTTGTGGACATGCGTCCACATATTTTGGTGATAAAACCATAGGAATAACGCATATAGTCCAAGCTATCCAACAGTATATAAAATGTGTAGGTATCAAGTTAAATAACTCTTCATCTGTCTGTGAGTGCGCCTATACACAAGTTTTCCATATCGGTAAAATAAGTCTTTCCATTCGTATACAACCACAGATCTGGACAAATTTGATATCAATTTATATGTTTCTCGGCAGTATAAATCAAGCTATGTCATTTGATTTGTGTAAAAATGTAAAATAAAAAAGTTGCTATTGTTTCCTGAATATCACATAGCTTAGCGAATTTACGGATATATATTTTCATGATATATGCTTGCACCCTTGCCTTGTTATGATGTTTCCACGTAACTTGGTGATAATACCATAGATTTAAAGCCTTTTATTGAACAGTTTTGCAGATCTGTATTACTTTTTCAACGAGGATTTGGCTTTCATGTTACTACCATTTTAAAATATAACTTTGTTATTATTTAAACGACCACGACCCCCACCCACCCACCCCAGAAGATCTGTAATAATTAGATTTATTTACTCGTATGGTTTGGTACAGTTTATTCCTATGAATCCCATTAGTTTTCAGTTCCTGAGAGATGTAAATCTTAACTGATACTAAACCTTCCTTTTGTAGGAAAACAAAATATGTCTAAATTTAAAATCAAATTCCATCATATATCATAATAATTAAGTGCACCTAGTTTTTCTCCTTGAAATGGAGGCAGAATGGAGAGTATGCTAATTTGGCGAAGCTGCATCCTCCCTCCTGGGAGCTCAGTCAGCTTGGAGAGTCAAGTTAGATTTCACATTGATTACACAAAGTGAACATTACTGACAGGCTTGATATATAGTACCTCTTTACAGTTATAGTGAACTGTTAGCCGCTTGGATATAGCCACAAAATAAAATCAAAAACTGCCAACGATATACTATGATCCTATCTACGACACTTAACACTAAGTCTTTAGTGATGCAATATCAAACAACATAGTTACCATAAAGAAGTCTCGGACTGGCGGTTTAGTGTCCAATCTTTCAGAAAAGCAGTTGCTCATTTCACACAATTTAGCCTTGTGATAACATATGAAGCATAGAGTCTAAGCTATACAACAGTATATACAATGTGTATGCATCATGTTAAATAAGTCTTCATTTGTCTGTGCGTGCGCCTATACATACGTTTTTCGTATAGGTCAATAAGTCTTAACATTCGTATACAACCACAGATTTGGACAATTTTGATATCAATTTATTTGTTTTTCGGCAATCTAAATCGATCTATGTCATTAGATTTGTGTTAAAATGCAAAAGAAAGAGTTGGTATTGTTTCCTCAATATTGCTTAGCTAAGCGACTTTACGGATATAAATATTCATGATGTGTACTTATACCCTTGACTTGTTACGATGTTTCCACGTAAATTGGTGATAATATTATAGGTATGAAGCATATAGTCTATGCTATTCAACAGTATATAAAATTTGTAAGTATCAAGTGAAATAACTCTTCATTTGTCTGTCCGTGCGCTGATACATAATGTTTCCTTATAGGTAAATAAGTCTTATCATTCATGTACAACCACAGATTTGCACAAATTTACTATTGATTTATATGTTTCTCGGCAATCTAAATCGATATATGCCATTAGATTTGTATATAAACGCAAACTAAAAATGTTGGCATTGTTTCCTAAATATTGCTTTGATAAGCTACTTTACAGGTAATGACCCTCAACACTTGCCTTGTGGACATGCTTCCACACATTTTGGTGATAAATCCATAGGAATGAAGCATATCGTCCAAGCTATCCAACAGTATGTAAAATGTGTAGGTATCAAGTTAAATAACTCTTCATCTGTCTGTGAGTGAGCCTATACACAAGATTTTCATATCGGTAAAATAAATATTTCCATTCGTATACAACCACAGATTTGGACAATTTTGATATCAATTTATATGTTTCTCGGCGGTATAAATCGATCTATGTCATTAGATTTGTGTAAAAATGCAAAATAAAAAAGTTGGTATTATTTCCTGAATATCACATAGCTTAGCGAATTTGCGGATATATATTTTCATAATATGTGCTTGCACTCTTGCCTTGTTATGATGTTTCCACGTAACTTGGTGATAATACAATAGATTTAAAGCGTTTAATACCTTGAAAAGTTTTGCAGATCTGTATTACTTTTTCGAAGAGAATTTGGCTGGCATGTTGCTACTGTTTAAAAATACAACTTTATTATCATTTAAACTACCACGAGCCACCCACACCCCGTAGATCTGTAATAATTAGATTTATTTACTTGCATGGTTTGGTACAGTTTATTCGTATGAATATAATGTGATCCTATCTACGACGCTTAACACAAAGTCCTTGGCGATGCAATATCAAGCAATATAGTTACCATAAAAAAGATTCGTACTGGCGGTTTAGTGTCCAATCTTTCAGAATTCAGTTGCTCATTTCACACAATTTAGCATTGTGTTAACAATAGGAACATGACTGTCTAATACATTTACGATATATAGGCTGGTCTCGTTGAACAGTCTGTGCTTTGGCTGTGACAAAAGACGCATTTAAACAACTTGGAAGGTAAAATAAAGTGTAACGATACCTGATTGACACCACCGCACTGGTAGACAGATTAGTGCCTGGTGTATTTATATTTATAAACTTTTGCATGTCTTTACATGAAATAAAATGTGCAACTATAATGAGCTCCTTCATTACCACATTACACATAGTTTATGCCAGCCAACATTTGTACATTTCCTCTAACAGTATTTATATTTCATATTTTTTCTTCAGCTATAAATTACAAATTATTCATTTCAATCTCTACGTTGGATAAGTTTGGTAATGTTTATAAATTGTTCTATTGAAACGTATGCATCTTGCATTCTAAAATATATTTTGTATATCTGGTTTCAACATTCTTGCAAGAGGAGTGTGTGTGATTAGGATTTTTAACGTAGCTTTTAACGTTTTTTTCAGTCATGTCGCTACGATGTCTGCAGTTTGGCAGTTTACAGTGATGTCTAGCACTGGGGCATCATGTCGCCGACACGTAGCACGATGTCCCACCCAGTCACATTATCATGACACCAGGCCAACCAGTCCTAACACTGACCTCTTAATGCAGAGCGTCAAGCGAGGCAGCTGTTAGTACCATTTTGTATGTCTTTGGTATGACTCGTCCGGGGTTCGAACCCACGACCTCCCGCATCCGAGGCGGATGCTCTAACCACTAAGCCACCGGAGAGGAAGAATTCGGGAAGCACAAACATGTAACTTTCTGCTTATTGGTATTTTGTACTTCTTAAACCCGGACTGGTATAAGGTGAAGTGTGCATTTGCAACAAGCAGACTGGAGAGAATGTTGACACACGTCTATCCTGCTTTCATGTACTGTGACTAAAAACGTTTTTATATGTGATATCAGGGAAACTGCATGCTGTCTAAGGTAGACAGCGGATAGAAAAATGGCTACACCCATGTGCTCGAGAAACGAACTTGAACTAGTCCAATGTACACAAACTTTAGCAGTTATTAAAATAGGGAAAATTAATTTTGTGACAGTAGAAAATACTAACTTCTAAACGTGCAATAAATGAAATATAAAATATAACACGAGTCCCTCAGTGGGACTGACGCTCTACTGGGCATTTTGAATTTCCAGGAATTCAAGATAAGACAATTTCTTCATTTTAACTGTCGAGTATTAAAAACCATCTCCCTTATCCTTCAGCAATAACAAGATTCAAATTCGCGGCTGTGGTACTCATACTTAACACCAATTTTATTTAGGACAAAGTAGACATCATTAAAGGTGTATTGGTGAAAACCACGTGTCATAATGATCATTTATTCAAGGGGAGAAATGACAACAAGATTTAAAGTCAGTCGTCGTGATAGCCATATTTTGATGTAATACTGACACCAGTTTCATTTAGGACTTGGTGAAAAACCCATCATAATGATCATCCATTCAACATTGGGTTTTCTCTAAAAGACTAATTTTAAGACAGTCGTCATGGCAGCCATATTGGCTATACGACTGGCACCATTTTCATTTAAGACCAACAAGGTATTATAAGAATTATATTGGTGAAGGCCTCATGTTGATATAGCCATCCATTTGGAGAGGAGATAACAATATCTTCAAGACATGACTTTCCATTCGGGAGGAGTAGCAACACCAAGATTTTCAAGATGGATGCTGTGGCGGCCATATTGGACATTAGATCAGCACCATTTCATCCAGGACCAGCCAGACAAAATAAGAAGTCTTTTAGTGAAAATCCTTTTGACATGACCATCCATTCAGCATGAGTTGCAATAACAAAATTTTCAAGATGGCTGCCATATTAGACGTCAGATTGGCACGATTTTCAATCAGGACCAACTAGACAACATAAGAAGTCTTTTTAGTGAAAACCATATGTTGACATAACCATCCATCCAGGAACAGTAACGATATGATTTTCAAGATGGCTGCCATGATGGCCATATTAGATGTCAGATCAGACCATTTTCAATTAGGACAAACCAGACATCATAATAAGTCTTTTAGTGAAAACCCCAGGTTGATATGCCCATCCACGTAGGAGCAGTAACGACAACAAGATTTTCAAGATATTCACTGTGGCAGCCATATTGGATGTCATTTAGGTACAATTTTCATTCCGGACCAACTTGAAAATATAAGAAGTCTTTTCATGCAAACCCCATGTTCATATGACCATTCATTCATGAATAGTGGTGATAACAAGTCTTTCAAGATGGCCACTGTGGCAGTGATATTAGATGTCCAAGCAAAACCATTTTCATTGATGAATGTTTGTAAAGTTTCAAGGCTATCCTCCGACTAGTTTCGGAGAAGTAGTGATAACAAACATGCTAACAGTCAGCTGATGAATGGATGACAGACAACAGACCATCCCATAAGCTCCTCTAGTCTATGGCTAGTAGAGCTATAAAAAGTAACGTTAATTTTTTTCTTCAATTTACCTGTTAAGTCCAGGAAGTGAAGATGACCAAGCAGAGATAATAGTCTTTTGAGAGGTGCATATCTAAAGTAAGGCCAAAATATACTTTATAACCCTATTTACTCTCAACAATCAAACAGCAAGACAATGCAAATATATCATTATTTTAATGATACCTAACATAAAAAGGTCTTTTATAAATAGCAAGTATAACCAGTGAGGAAAACCTGGGAAACTATATTCCTTTAAAAGTCAAACCCTGTGCATACTATGAAACTGTAGAGTGGAACCTTAAAACAAAGATGAACATTCATGCAATTGTCTCTCTTTCATATCATCATGTATGATGTTCTCAGTAAACCCATACATTAATATTGATATTATGAATAAAAAATACGCTAATCAGCCTATCTTGCTGTTGTTGATACAATGTTTTGTGGTAGTATTGTGCCTGAAATTTTCTAATTGTGGGAAAATTAAATGTTTTAGAACACAGAAGTAACAAACTTGGATTAGGTGAAAGAAAAATGTAGGAAAAATGTTTCTTTTCATTCATTTGTAACACAGTAAAGGAAAAATTACAAGACAGAGTCACTTGCTTCCTTATACAACTGTTAGAAGAATGAGCAAACTTTGTACCTTTTGACCTCTGTGAACCTGATCTTTTCCATCCCTATTCAACCAATAACTTTTATCAGTGACATCTCTGAAATGAGTGTGGTAAGTCTTGTGTTCCTTTCTTTAGCATAATACTGGTTGCTATGTTGAGAAAATACAATATGTATTTTTAAAATCTGAGCCTATTCATAACCGATTAAGATAAATTTTGACTTGCTGAATTGCTGATAAATGCACTGAGGCTGTTACTTGAAAATAAAACAAGTTCTCTTTAGATTGTGGTATGAAAACATATGTTCATGAAAAATTGTTCTGTAACATATCATCTCAAAATTATACTGCATTAAAAATTATTTTGGCAAACAATTTTTGGTGTCTGAAAACCAACAGCCTCCAAAGACACATAAAATCAAGTATTTTGTTTTAAAGGTCTGATAGGTACTGACACTGCCACGCAATCTGGTTATAAAGTGCATGGTGTATGGATCGGATGTAATGTCAATATTTATCCTTGCACAATTGTTGAAGCATAGGTATTTGGTAAGTCGATGAAAATAGCTTTCATGCCTCTTTTATCTTCTACTTTGTGGCTGTATGGTGTTTAAACAATTGTTCAAAGATGATGGCCAAATAACTGCATGGGATAATTTTGGACATCTCATATTTGATTGATGACTGACATATTGAGTTGGTAAATAGTCATTTGAACCCATGTGTTGGTCTAGTATAGCAAACATTGCCATTTGATGACCTTGGGTATCTATGTACGTGTGTATGCCATATCTGAAAGATATGTTTTACTGGTAGGTAGGTATACAAGCAAAATATGATAGATTATAAACAGACATGTAGATAAAGAGCAATTAAAAAAAGTATATGTAAGTGTTGAAAAAAGCAAACATTGTACCCTTTAACCTCTATGAACCTCATCTGTTCTGTTTCTATTTAACCTGTAAACTTTATCAATGACATCTCAGGAATAATTGAGGAATGTCTAGTGTTCCTGTCTTTAGCATAATATTGTTTGCTATGTTGAGAAAATACAATATGCATTTTTAAAATAGCCCACTTTTCCTCATGGGCTGGGGTTTGGGGGCTTGTGTCTGACTTTGGGACCAACAAATACTGCCGTGTGGAAGAAATGCATAATAATTATTCAAAAGGACTGTTTAGATGCTAACTATTTCAATGTTTCACCTTTACCACCAAAAATAAATTGTACAAATATTAACACTAGTATGATATTTATGGTTCTGCTCTGGTTATTAAATACTTCTGAAAATGGGACTGGTATAAGGTAAAGTTGCATGCATTTGCAACACGTTCAGTGGAGAAAATGTTGACATACCTCTATGCAGCTTTCATTTACTGTGACTAAAATTTCTTAATATGTTGCATTAGAGAAACAACAGGCTGCCTAAAGAAGACAGTTGATCAGAATGGCTGCTCCCACTTGCTCGTGAAATGAAGTTGAAATAGTCCAAAGTACAATATCGGTAACTTTAGCAGTTATTAAAATAGGGAAAATGAATTTTGCCAGAGTAGAAATTACTCATCAATATGTGTTCATCTCACTCATTATCAAACCTATGCAAGAGCTTAATAACATAAGTAGGTATTCCATGTCTGATCAAAATCGTATCAGAAATATGATATCCAGAGTGGTAACAAGTTCAGCCAAAAAAGGTGCAAAAATCACCTTATTAATATGAGCTGATCTCATTCACAATCAGATCCATCTGAGATCTGGATGATATATGCGTATATTCCAAGTTTGATCAAAATCAGATCAGAAACCTGGCCTCCAGAGTGGTCACAAGGTCAGCCAATCAGATGCAAAGGATTATCTGTGAGGATCTTACTCAATACCAAATCTATTCAAGATCTTGATGACAAAAACCCTTAGTGCTTGTCAGATAAAAATCTAATCAGAATAAATGGCTTCCAGACAGGTAACAAGATCAGCCAATTTGATGAAAGATCACCATATTAATATGCGTGGATCTCACTCATTGTTCATTTGAACTTGACCTTTAATGACATGCACCCCCCACCCCCACAATAATGAGCATGAACAACTGCAACATTTCCAAGAGCATTTTGTTTAATGTATAGATGGTTAAAAGTATGTCCTGGAAACACTTATAATGCAGTACCTTCCAGGGCCTTTGCCTCCTGGGCCACCACCATAGTGTCCATCCTACAGACCCTATGCCTACTTGTTTACAATCCCCAACAACATTCCTGGATCTGCCACTGTTGACCTAGATCTTGACGATTTAAGCATATATTCCAAACCTGATCAAAGTCGGACTAGAAATGTGGTCTTCGGAGTGGTAACAATCCAAGACAATCAGATGCAAGATTATCTGATTAATATGTGTAGCTCTTGTTCTTCCATCCAAGATCTTAATGATATAAATCCCTATTGCAATTCTGATTAAAATAAGATAAAAAACATGGCTTCCATGTTCATGCATGGATCTTGGGCATTAACAATATTGTCAAAGATCTTAGTGGTATAAGGATATTATTCCAAGTTTGATCAAAATCAGATAAAAAGATATGGCCTCCAAGTTTAGCAAATCGGGTGCAAGATCAACTCGTTAATATGCAGGCATCTTACTTATTATTGAAAATTTTGGAGATTTTGATGATAAAAACCTATATTCCATGTTTGACTGAAATTGGATCAGAATATGGACTCTAGGATGGTAAGAAGCAGCTGTCGACAGACGGATGCACGGCCTTACAATGGCATACATGCCATATTTCCAGATGGTTATTGAGATTTGGGGGGGTGGGGTGGGGGTGGGGTGGGGGGTGGGGCAGTGCACTCACCACCACCCCAAAGCATGATTGTCAAATTCAGAATAAACTCATTTCATATAAACCTATAGAAAATGACTGGAAATTCATACATGAATACAAGAAAATAACACGTTTTTTCTTTAAAGCATTTAATAAGCTTACAAACAAAATATAGTTGGTTCACTTAGCATTGCCAAATATCAGACATACGTGTACACTCACAGAATCACAACCACACAGAGATTTTAAAAAAAATGCACAAAGTTTCTGTCTTTAAATTCTAATGGACATTGCAATATAATCTAAATTAAATGCAGTCTTTAGTTCAGTTGGGGGTTTGAAAATATACATGTCGTTTGTGTTTGTCTATGCACTCATTTGACACTGGATAGTACCGTTGTTCAAAGTTCCCTGCTGGACTCTCTGAGTGAAATCTGGTCAGAACTGAGCTGTTCTTGCCGACCATAATACTGGCATTACGGTAACTGTATCTGATGCAGCGTGACCACGTGATATGCTGGTTCGATAAAAAAAGAAAACAAAATGTATTAAAGGCTGAATCTTTTGTTTCACGATTCCTTGTAATTTTATTCTTTTATCTGTTGTTTGATGATATAAAATAGGGGTTCATGGCTGCTAATTACAATTCTGATATTCCTGTTTTTCTCTTGTGTAATGACGTCTACAATGACAACCAGTCACAAGTGTTTTAAATAAATCAAGCAATTAAGAAATAAACAATCATAAATACCCTTCAATACATTTTGATATCCAGAAAAATACAATTAAACATGATAATATATCTACTGAAATCTTTCTGACAGTGTTATGCGTTCACTATCATACACATATTTAATCATGCATGCCGCATCTCATTTGTACACAGAGACACTGTCACGTGGTGACCTGCACAAAAATAGCAGTCAAAACAAAAAGAACACGGCATATCTTCCATGACCACTGTCACGTAATTAGTGTTTTGGCAACTTCATAATTACATTTAATATTTCTTGCTAAGTAAGCAGAAGTATTCTCCGAGAAATTTTTGTCCCGATTCATGACTGATTAAGATAAATTTCACTTGTTCAATTACTGATAAACGCACTGAGACTACTACTTGAAAATAAAACAGTTCTCTTGATATTGTGTCTAAAAACATAAGTTCATGAAAATATTTGCTTGTAATATATCATCGCAAAATTAAACTGCATTAAAATTATTATACAAACAGTTTTTGGTGTCTGAAAACCAACAGCCTCCAAAAATACAGAGAAAATAAATATTTTTTTAATGGTCTGATAGGTACTTACACTGCTACACAATCTAGTTAAAAAGCGCATGGTGTATGGATCAGATGTAATGTCAATATTTATCCTTGTACATTTGTTGAAGTATAGGTATTTGGTAAATCCATTAAAAAACTTTCATGCCTCTTTTATCTTCTGCTTTGTGGCTGTATGGTGCTTAAACGATTGTTAAAACATGATGGCCAAATAACTGCATGGGATAATTATGGACACCTCATGTCCGATGACTGACATATCGAGTTGGCAAATAGTCATTTTAACCCATTTATTGGTCACGTTTAGTAAACATTGCCATTTGAGGACCTTTTATTGTATGTATGTATGTATGTATGTATGTATGTATGTATGTATGTATGTATGTATGTATGTATGTATGTATATATGTATGTATGTATGTATGTATGTATGTATGTATATATGTATGTATGTATGTGTGCATATGCATGCATGCATGTATGTATGTGTGTATGCCATGTCTAAAACAATGTTTTAATTGGTAGGTAGGTATATGAGCAAAATATAATAGATTAAAAACAGACAGACCAGTAGATTAATAGCAATTTTTAAAAATGATATCCAAGTTTTCCTATTATTAAACATACTTTGTTATTATTATGATTATTATTATAATTATATTATTATTATCATTATTATTATTATTTTTATTATTAAATATAATTTGGAAATCACTGAATATATCAGTAACAGTTATTAATACAATCCGTCTATCTTTATTTAACATCCACAGAACACATATGGGGGCCCCGAGTGGCCAAGTGGTCTGATGCGCTCTTCGTTACGGATCACTGCCATCTCACCTCTGTCTGCGGCGGTTCAAGTCTAAGATTCAGCCAATGTGGGTATGTGAGAAAGCTTGCCAGTAGCTTCTCATGGGCCGGTGGTTCTTTCCGCGGTTTTCCCGGATTCTTCCTCCACCTTTAATACTGGCCGCCATGTATAGCCTATTGTGTGCTGAAAAATGGCGTTAAACCCCACAACATCAACATCATCATCAGAACCGAAATACCTGAGATGCTATTTCAATATGATAAAATTGCCATGGGGATGAATGGCCCAAGGTAATGAATTCGTAAGGAATGAACTATCCGGGGACAAATTGGTTGAGGATGAGTTGTTCTTGAACACATATAATTCTCTTAAACAACTTGCCAAAAGGTGATGTCATGGATGTGACATTTATGGCCAATAAACAATGAAAAGATATTTGACCAACAGACAACCCATCAACAACAACGCAAAAACTGACACCTGCCAATAATTTGTCGCACTGTATAACAATAATGAAGAAAAGTCACCAGGTTATTAACAGCATGAATAGTTTTTACTTTAAATATAAGTATACTTGGATAAATATTACAAACATAAAAAAGTCAGCAACATTTGATCTGCACTGAAAAGCATATTTATTCTAAGGTATAGTTTTGATGATGGTAAATGTACATCATCAAGCTATAGTAACTGCAGGCAAATGTATCAGATTTTATTGGTGTTGTGTGACAGATGAAATTGGTAAAGTGCTAGGTTACTTTATTAAAATAGTGAATGGCGGTTAAACTTAATGAGTGGACCAGAGAATTAAATTACACGATGTACCAAGAGGGCCCCATAACATAAAAACAGGTGTGCCAAAGAAAGAAAGTATGTGGTGTTGGCATGGTTGCACTGTCAATATAAAGTTCTGATAAAATATTCAAAAATATAATGAAGAAACAGCATCTGTAATCTGGCAACTCTGCTTGTTATAAGAACAAGTATTATAAGATCTTTAGAAATTATATGAACAAGTATCAAGATAAAAAAGAAAAAAACACAGTCTTTCTTGATCTAATCACTCTGCAAAATATATTAGTTTATTTGTCAGACCTTGTTCTTACCAATACTACTGATAGTAATCCTTCTTTAGCTGCCATGAATTAAGGGCCTAAATTACCCAAAGTTATTGGCTGGAAATGTTGCTTATAGGCACATCATGACATTTTGACTATTCAGTGCTAAAGCTGGGGGAGTCAAGTGATTGGCTGGCAATGCTGCTTAGAGGCACATATCACACTTGGACTATTTAGTGCTAAGGCTGTGGGAGTAAAGTTCTTTGCTCCGAGACCCACAGCAGCCAACCCAGTTAATCGAGGCAGGATTCAAACTGGCGACCTAACGATCATGCATCCAGCATACTAACTACTGAGTCACTACACAATTAACTGGGGCAGGAATGGTATCATGTTACAACCCGTCTCAAACCCACAACAGCCAACGCAATTAATCTGTGCAGGATTCAAAGTGGCAACCCAATAATCATGTATCCAGCATACTAACCATTGAGTTACTTCCCAACTTCCCAAGTAACAGGGAGGGAATAGTGTCAATTTGAAATTTGTCTAAAGTAAGTGCCAAATAAGCTTACACTGATTTTTTAATTTTATTTTATCAAAAGGTATAATTCAGTTTGAAAACAAACTGTACAAACCTAACACTTTAGTATATTCCAATAAGATGATCATAATTTGGATAAGTCCATTCTGCAAAATTATTATGGTATATGAAGATTTTCAATGGAATCTAGCACACAAATGCTGGACAGTTAACATAGTAATTTCCAGCTGCATGGGTTGTCTCAGTAGGTAGCAACATTATGGCATATGTGATGCAATTGTAACAACCCATGCTGTCCAACTTTGATGCAATACATAAATTGTTTTTCCTTTACTAATATAAATGTGGTGTAGTCCTATCAAGACAGTAGCATTTCAAAGTAATTACTTTGCAAATTGATTGTACAGCTGATGTTATTCGGGTGTCAAGTTTATTACCTAAAAGCGATGATCATATACGTAGATAAGGAAGACAAACGTGGGTATTGGATTATTTACCACCACCAATAATTGGCTTCCTATTGGTCTTTTCAATACGTTTACACGATTTTCTCTTCCCTGCACCCCACCCCCAACTCAGAGTGTTGAAGCCATTCACTATACTGTATCTGTATCTGCGTGATACTCCAAATCATCTTGACATAATATTATTCGGAGAGTGCTGTTGACAGTACATGGAGTGAACATATTGTTTCCTTTTTTAATTTTAGTGTAACATTAAAGTGCATCTCTCTCATTAATAGAGTCAAAACAATACAAAGGGATACACTTTGCAAGTATATATTAGAAAAGTATGCCCATCCACTAATTCTGTACGTACATTTACTATAATAGATCAGTTTGACCAGTATACTTCACTTCTGTAAATATTGAACATCAATGCTATTACACCAGCAGCCAGTGCTCTAGTTCTGTTAAATTAGATATGTTGTGTTTTGTTTTATAATTTTTGGTATACTTGTGCTCCTTGTGTTGAGATTTATATAAAACACTCTTCACAATACAATACAAATAACGTTGTATACATCCTCAATTTATTCAAGTAAAAAGGCTTGAAAATGACGAAGTCGCCACAAATTTTTTAGTATGGTAATTTATCACGAAAGTATGTGGAAGCATATAAACAACGCGGGGTTAGAGACTCACTGCCGTAAAGGAGCTTCTCAAAGCGATATTTAGGAAAGAATACCAGCTTTTGTATTTTGCGTTTTTATACAAACCTAATGGCATAGATCGATTTAGATTGCAGAGGAACAGATAAATTAATAGTAAATGTGTGCAAATATGTGGTTGTATATGAATAGTAAGACGTATTTACCTTGAAGGACAAAATATGTATCGGCGCACGGACAGACAAATATATATATATGAGCACGCACAGACAAATGACGACTTATTAAACATGAAACCTGCACATTTTATGTACTAATGGATAGCTTGGGCTATATGCTTCATTCAAAGCAATATTTAGGAAACATTACCAACTTTTATAGTATGCGTTTTTATACAAATCGAATTGCATTGATCGATTTGGACTGCATAAAAACAAATAAATTTATATCAAATGTGTCCAAATATGTTGTTGCATACGAATGATAGGACTTATTTACCCATAATGAAAACTTATGTATAGGCGCACGGACAGACATATGAAGACTTATTTACCGTGATACCTACACATATTATATACTGATGGATAGCTTCGTGTCTATTATATACTGATGGATAGCTTCGTGTCTATGCGTTATATTTATAGTATTATCCAATCAATTTAGACTGTCCAAAAACATATAAATGGACGGTTTTCTGACGATTACGTACGAACGGACAGGGCGAAATGCATGCGGTTTTCACTTTCATATGCGTCGTCTCAGCGCCAAAGTGTCGATATGTCGAACTGCAAGATACGAGATTGAAGTTTGGGAGAATATTGCACTCAAGCCATTTTCAAACTCTCAAGCCATCGTCGTGACATTACTGGTTTTCTTCATCTTACAGACGAACGGACAGGACAATTTATATACGGTTTGCACTGACTCGTTCGTTAAAGTTATTATGCTAGTCTTCGTTTGATTATTTTTTATTAATTAATTATACTAAATCAAGGAAAACTATAATGATGTAAATATGTATGTATGTATGTATGTATGTATGTATGTATGTATGTATGTATGTATGTATGTATGTAGATACCTTATGTTTATCCCTGTAATATTTTGGAAACACATTATTATTAACATAATTCATGTTTGAACGGTAAAAAGTCTTGGGTTTTATCAGGAACGTTAAGACGGACGTATAGAAGGAATAACAGCAAGACGAAAATAAAATACCGAAAATTTGTTTTCTACTCTGTTCAGTGATTTGGATTCGGGGATGTTTTGTTTATGGATTATATTTGCTCAACCTCGTCAAATCCATTTGCAGGTTATATGATATTCAGGGAAAGCTGCGTTTCTGTAACTTGGTTAAGATCTGAACTAAGTTCAACGTTGTCACGAAAGTCGACATCAGAAAACAGAAAGTCATCATGTATTATGAGTTGCATGGACTAACGGACTGACGGGCAGTAAGTGCCAAATATGTATTCGCGATAGAAGAAAATAAAAATATCAATACAAGTGCACTTGAAGCAAGAATTATTTGTATTTTATGAGGAGGTGAACACATTCCTGAAAACACACATACATGATGAAAACTGAAATGAAATATACAGGCCCATATTATCTGGAACATTTAATTGTGGAAATGCATTCAATTATAAGGTCTGATAGAATGTTTTTCGTTTAATTTGGTCTGTTAAACAGCCTTTTGCTTATTCGTCTGCCTGTTTCTACTGTCACCCGTATTTATGCATGCGTAAACTAATCTTGGACAATTGATACCAATTATATTTTCTATTTTGACGCAAGTGAAATAATTACATAGATTCCACAATACCAGTATTTGTTAAAAATTTAATTTCAGCAATACTATTTTATTATTTTTTGATTATCTGAACGCACTATATACCGTGTATAGGTAATTTTCACATTATTCCATATTTGCACCATTTTAGTAACCGGATAAGAGATCGGGAAATATTTAATTCGTGCTAACATTTGGAATGTACAATTATTTATAATCGTAAAAGACCAACTAATGAAATTTCCTAAAAAGGCAAGTGATGTTCATTTGGCAACATACTATTTTATCCATGTATTATAACATTTCTTAAAACTCAATCTGTTACAAAAAATGTCAGAAACATATCAACCATCAAGCCTATATTTTAATATGATGCATCAGTTTTAATTAATAGGTCCATTTAACATCTGTCGTTAATAAGAGGAAAAATTATACAGTCCAAAGAGGATACACGTTATAACAATACAAGAAGAAAGAAATCAGCTCCTGATTTAATGATTCAGATTATGTAAAACAAAGAGGCATCATGTAGAAACTTTGTTGATGGTGAAAATTACGTACATGTGAAATACCAAAATATATCTTTTTATACATGAGTTTATTTATGCACACCATCATCTACTTCTGAGTAAATTTATGGAACCAATAGGCTGTCACCTTACTGTCTGAAGTAACAATTAAGATTCAGTGTAGTACATAGACAAGGGATAATCATAATGCGGTCGTCCTTTGATAATTGGAATTGTTAATGATCTCTATGATATTAAAATATGAACCATAAATACGCTGAGAACAGTATTTTGATTATGCACACAGAACATGCAGACCATGTGAACACAGTTTTTTTCACAATTATTTATTTTCATATCTCTTTTAAATTTAGAAGTTATTTCACCAAAACATGATACCAAATGGGTGAGATTTATACACGTACAAAGAAACAACTTTACAAATCCGTTCCTTGTGTAACATGACGTGCTTATAAATCACGCTGTTTCACCGTTATGCCATAGAAATAACTAGACAAGGATTTATTTCTGCTTTAACGTCTCTTAGGTTTTGACACTGCAATGTCCTTATTACTCGAGCAACTTGCACATGAACAACAAATCCACGAAAATAAAATATATCTTAAAATTCAAACGAACGAGTTAAGCATTAGTACATTTCATTTTTTGAACGTATAATCATGTTGCCTTGCTTTGGGCTTTATACAAAAGCACCGTTTTCAAAATAATAAGACTTTCCCTTATTATTATTTTTTTTTTATTTCATATTTTCTTTCAAAAAAATTTAAATGTATATGGAAAGTAAGCATAAAAATCACGATACCTTAAAAATGAAATTTGGATCTTGGTCTGAAGAGTTTATATAATTTAGGTTACTACTCACGTATTTGTAATTATTTATAAACGAGTGAAAGAGAAACCAGTTTAAAAATGTAAAAGTGCGAGATTGCGCATTTTACAGAAGGGTTTATGTTCTATTCTCTTGATATAATTCTCCCAGATTTAAACTGAACATATACAGAACTGACCATTATATAAGACAGCTGTTTTCAATGTTAATCAAATACCTCCATACGGGAGTAGAGGTAATTAAAAATTACCGTTTCCATAGTTACACACTGAGGAGATCGAGAAGTTTGCCACACGTATTATTACCGAAAGGTGAATTGGATGACAAATAAGCTGCCTTTATTTCATGAATCCTACTATGTAGAATATATGAAATAAATTTTAAATTGGAACGCGAATTTTAGGGCACAGCAAAGTGATGTCTCTTTTGTAACCAAAGTATAACTCAATAAAGGAGTATAATGACATGTAAATTATATGAATAAAACTGTACAATCTTTCACGAGAGTCACAAAAGATTGAAACTATTCAACGTAGTTCATAAATTTCGTTTTAAATAATCTCAGATGTTGTTAAACGAATGGTGTCTTTGCACCATTTTTGTTTCTAGATTTTGGGAAAAAATCTAGATGAGTTTGATAACCTGCGTCGAATGCCATATTATTAAAGTCAATGACATATGTTTAAAACAAACGTGTTTAACGGTATTTTAACCTAAAATTTAAGCACATTACATAGTTTCTTTCCCACCCTCCATCGCTAACAACTATTAGTCCCATTTTAGTTTCCGTGGTCCATGTTCTCCTGGTGGCTAACTTAGAAATTCAGAGTATCTTCAACTTAAGACACATAAACTCCATGGATGAAATGAGTCTGACGTTAGTATGGCCAGTCTCTGGATTGCACACAATTGTCTTTGTTTGTAAATATAGCCGTGATAAATTCATAATATGTAAAATGACACTAGTAACTCTCATTTATGTCGGTTTAGGGGACAGGAAATGATATACTACCACACAAATCTTATCCTTCTCCATTTATTTATTAAACATAAAATGGACAACATCCCCGAAATTAGGCCGAGTATTTTTAAAGACCCTCATTCAGTTACAGTGCAGAGTTATTGTTTGAATCGGTCTATATATCTGGCATGCACTGACCGAATATATCTTGGTCAAAAGGGAGCGTCTCAATATTTGTAATAATGTGCAAATGTTTACTTTTTATAGGGGTGGGCGGTGGGACGCAGAAAATTGAAATCCACTTTAACAGTTTGTCTCGTAAAACAGACGTCCGGTCAGTGCACGAGATGGCTAATTTTATAAGTAATTATTTCTTTCCTGTAAAAGCATCAAAAATGTCAGAGAGTAAATTAGAAGTATAATATCTGAACAGCAGAGCTTAGAAACATAGATATGACAGATAAAAAATATTTTCCATTTTTTGAAACCGAATTTTGGTAAAATTGAGAGAAGCCAGAATGTACATTCTGATATCGACATGACGAGAAATAGCATTGCTATAATAAGGAGTAGATAGGCGTGTATGGTGTGAGAAGACGGAAAATTTCATTATCTTTCCAACGGTATCAAGTACATTGCAGTAGCAAATACAGTTGTGAAAATAGTCATAAAAATGCTGAAACCCACATATGAGCCATATAAGGCACTTTTGGGAGAAAATCGCTTTTGCCTTATTATTTATAAAGATATTAAGGCGATATTGGTGTCAAATGAGGGGAATACAAAAGTCTACATGGGACATATTGGTACTTTTTAACAGTTGCGATTATACATGTTTTTTTTTTTAAAATTAAAATGCACGAAACAAGTAACATGACATTGACGTTTCATTTTGTTTAAAAAGAAAATATAAATACGTAAATTGACCTGATTATTAATTTTGGAAAATATAGTTTCAATATATTATATGTAACTAATGCTAATTGAATATCTGTCAGTAAATTATTTTAAACATGATTTGAAAACTCCTAAAAAAAACCCAAATAGACCGGTTGCACAAGTGGGGAACTTTAATATCAAATTCACAAAATTTAAACACGCAAAACACAATAATTTCTTAGCATATTATAATTGTTGAATCATAGCCGACGACATTCTATTGGTAAGAAGTTTATATGGAAAATTAAGAAACAGTTAATTCGAAATTACAAATATATTAAAATTATGACAAAAATAGGCCAGTTTGACATGGACGGAATTAACTTAGTTATCATTGATATCAAAGGCATTTTTGTTTTCAAATTAAAGTAGTATTATGTACTGTCGATAACTGCATTCATTTCGTAAATACGAAAATATGGTTCCTTTTAAAAAATAATGGAAACATACATTATACGGAGATATATATAAATAATGTCGGATTTAGAATTGAAGTTCGGATATTGTCCTGCATATTCATACAAAATCCGAGAAACCCGAACTGGCCGACACAGCTGGATTGGATACGTCGGATTTAGCATCCTAGCATGCGTAAATTGTTACAGCTTTCAGCTTCGTTCGTCCGATTGTGGCTTTTGATGTCGGATTTAGGCATGATTCAAAACAAAATCCTACCAAATTAACCTGTACAATACTGGTAGTACAGGATTAGTATAAAAAGTGATTTTAATAAATTTAGCGCATACGGTGTCAAAATAAATATGATGGGTTATATATAAGTAGGCCTCAGTTAGTTACAGAACTCGGCAAGGAGTAAAACAAAAAAATTAAATGACTTATAAATATACAAAAACCCTATATCATATGTACGAGAGGAAATATTATGTAGCGAATTTTCATTAAAAACAATAATGAAATAAATCATATTCAGTAATATACGGATTGTTAGGGATTTTTCACTAATGACCAGCAAGGCCAATATCATTAGCATAACCGCTATATTTAAATGAATATGTTGAATAGCGCTCAGGGCGTTATGAGCCATTCTGTCTGTCTTGCCTATGTCGGATTTGGCCTTATGGCAGGACAAAGACTGACGTAAAACAGCTGTATAACAGTAATATACGATTATTACAGGGGTGATTTTACTATAGTGAATGCAGAACTTATTAAACTAAATAGGCAGTGTTGTGTATGAGTACGTCCTAATTAGTTACAGAACTCGGCAAGGAGTAAAACAAAAAGATTAATATCTTATAAATATACAAAAACCATACACGATATCAACGAGAGCAAATAATTAAATTGCGACTTTTCATAACAAAAATGAATGCGAAAGATTGTTAGGGATTTTCACGAATAGCCAGCAAGGCTAATATCATTAACACAACCGCTATATTTATATGAATATGTTGAATGGCGGACAGGGCATTATGAGCCATGCTGTCTGACTTGCGTATGCCGGATGTTGGCCCGATGGAAGGACAAAATCAGACGGAACAAAGAAGTATATCAGTACTGTACGATCATTAAAAATGTAATTTTACTAAATTGAGTGCATAATATATTAAAATAAATATGCCACGTTGTGTATAAATAGGTCCCAATTAGTTACAGAACTCGCCGGGGAGTATAAACCTACCTGTATGATGATGATGCTGATGTTCTTCCATCGGTGTCGATGAGGATCATTTCATGTCATCGATTCACTAGGGGTGGGTCCTGTAACGGCTTGTCAGTCCGATCCGGGCCCTGAAGAGTCTGTTGCAGTGGGGACATAAATGTGCAGGTTGCTGGCTGGGAGTTGCGGAACTGCTGTTCCTGGATTTGTGCATATCACGTTTTTTAGCTGTGTCCACCAGTTTTTCTGCTCAAAGGCTTCCGCACCAGCGTTGACTTGACTGCGCCAAGCAGATCGGTTAGAAGCGACACTCTCCTAGCTATCAGGAGCAATACCTAGGTTCTTCAGCGAAGCCTTGAGGGTGACCTTGTACCTCTTTTTTTGACCACCGTGAGATATTTTGCCTTGTTGTTTCGCTACATTAAAGACCTTCTTAGGTATGCGTCCTAACCGCATGCGGACAACATGGCCAGCCCATCAGAGTTGTGCCTTGCACAACATGGTGTGGATGCTTGTCATGCCGGCCTTAGTGAGCACCTCTGTGTTTGGTACCTTGTCCTGCCATCTGAGTTTCAGCAGTTTCCTCAGGGAGCTCATATGGAAGTGGTTCAGTTTTTTAACATGGCGGCTATACACAGTCCACACATAGAAGAGGGTGGGGAGAACAACCGCTGCGTAGACTTTGCGTTTGGTGGCAAGCTTGATGCCTCTCCTATCCCAGACATTTGAGCGTAGTCTACCAAATGCTATGCTGGCTTTGGCAATCCTAGTGTTGACCTCATCCTATATGTGGACTGCTTGTGAGAGGGTGCTGCCGAGGTATGTGAACATGTCTACATTTGTGAGCTTGTGGCCATTGACAGTGATGGATGGTTCCAGGTAATCTTCTCCAGGAGCTGGCTGACGCAGAACCTTGGTCTTGCTGGTCGAGATGGTTAGTCCGAAGTTGGGACACGCTGCGGAAGAAAGGTCCATGCTCTGTTGAGTTGAGAGCATATTCATCTGCAAACAGCATGTTGCAAATGTTTTCTACTTGGACTTTGGTTTTGACTTTGTGCCTCACAGATTAAACAACTCCCCATCCAGACGGTATCGGAGACCAACCCCAACATCGCTTTTCTTTGAAATCATCCATTAACATTACGGAGAACATGACGTATGGGGCCTAAAATGCATCCTTGTTTCACACATTGGTAACTGCAAAGGGTTAGGAATAGTCACCCTGGTCCTGGACTCTGGCAAGCATGCCATCATGAAACTGTCTCACCATTTCAGTGAAGACTTCTGGACTTCCAAATTTGGCCATGATCTTCCAAAGGCCTTCCCGGCTGACAGTGTCGAATGCCTTAGTCAGGTCCACGAAGGTAGTGTATAGCTGAACATTTTGTTCAAGACATTTTTCTTGCAACTGCCTGGCAGCAAAGATCATGTCGATGGTGCCTTTCTCCTTTCTGAAGCCACACTGGCTTTCTGGCAGTAGGTCATGATCAAAGTGTTATGTGAGTCTGTTCAGCAGTAGCTTGGCGAGGACCTTGCCAGCGATGCAGAGTAGAGAGATTCCTCTATGGTTGTCGCAGGATTGGCGATTGTTTTTGCGTTTATAAAGGATTCATCTTTGAATTACTGGGGTATGCGTTTCATCTTCCACATGCCACAGAACATCTATGTTAGTCTTTCCACTAACTTAGGTCCACCAGACTTGTAGATCTCAGGTGGGATGGAGTCTGCTCATGGAGCTTTTCCATTAGACAATAGCACAATGGCCTTATGAGTTTCCAATACTGTTGGAGGGTCAGCCAACTTATCGTTGATCTCCACCTGTGGTAGACGGTTGATCAGTTCATCGTTGATGGAAGAGGTTCTGTTGAGGATACCGTCCAAGTGTTCCGCCCAGCGATCCAGTATCTTCTCCTTCTCGTTAATGAGAGTGCTGCCATCGGAGCTCAAGAGTGGGACTGTGGCTGATGTCACTGGGCCATGAACATCACGAAGATCACTATATAAATTCTTCATTTCGTGTCTGTCGACAAAGGACTGGATATTGTCAGCCTTTCGGCTCAGGCATGTGTCCTGCATCTTGCGTAGTTTCTTCTGCACAGCTTGGCGGACTCTGCTGAAGGCATCTTTCTTTGCAGCGGACTTGGGGTCGATGTTATATGCACTATGGAGACGATGGTTCTCCTCTAGCAGGGACTGTATTTCTTCACAGTTCTCGTCAAACCAGTCTTGGTGCTTTGGCACAGTGACGCCAAGGGTTTCAGATGCATTATAGTACACCAGATGATTGAAGGCCATTAAGCATTTATCTACGTCGTTGGTATTATAGTCTGTGGTTTCTAGCTGGTTTGTCAGAGTTTCAGACAGAGATTGCTCATTGTTGCAGACTTTCAGTCTGGAGACGTTGAGTCGTTTAGGGACTTTATTTCCCTGCGGGCGTCATGGAGGTTTAATTTTAAGATTCATCTTGGATATCAATAGCCTATGGTCTGTCCAGCAGTCAGCACCACACATGGCCTTGGTCACAAGGACATCCTGCCTGTCATTCCTACGAACTAAGATGTAGTTGATCTGATGCCAATACTTAGACCGTGGGTACATCCAAGTTGTTTTATTGCGGTTAGACAGACGGAAGATGGTGTTTGTGACCAGGAGATCATATCTTGCGTACATTCTCAAGAGTAGATGTCCATTACTGTTGCAGTTTCCAATTCCATGTCTACCAATATCTCCCTTCCACGAGATGTGGTCTGCGCCAACTCTGGCGTTAAAATCACCAAGACTGATCAGCTTGTCTGACTTTGGTACCGAAGCAATCAGAGTTTCCAGATCCTGGTAGAACTTGTCTTTGGCTTCCTCCGAGTAGGTCATGGCTGGTGCATAAGCACTAATGAGTGTGGCTTGCTTTTTTTCCATGTAAGGGTAGCGTCAGCATTATTAGCCGGTCCTTAATTCACTTGAGTAAGATGGAGAGCTTATTCACCAAACTCGACTTGACAACGAATCCAACTCCAGACTCCCGACGTTCATCGGTGCCACGTCCACTCCAGAAAAAGGTGTAACCAGCTCCAACTTCAGTCAGTTTGCCTTCGTCGGCCAAGCGAGTTTTACTTAGGGCTGCTATCTCTATCTTGCAGCAAGCAAGTTCTCTAGCAATCAGGGCAGTTCTTCTCTCTGGTCTTTCTGCCTTCACACGATCCAATAGAGTGCGTATGTTCCATGCACCAAGAGTGAGTGGAACCTTTTGGGTTAAAAAAACCTATATAAATAACAGATAAATTTTCCAAAATCCGATATCATAGCAAAGAGTGTGGATCATGATATAGCGACTTTTCATTTAAAAAAGGAAGGCGATAACTTATGAGATCTCATTAAGTAATGCACGGATTGTTAGGGATTTGTCACTAATAACCAACATGGCTAATATCATTAGCATAACATCTGTATTTACATGAATATGTTGAATAGCGCACAGGGCATTATGAGCCTTGCTGTCTGGCTTACATATGTCGGATTGTGACCTTATGGCAGGACAAAATCCAACGTCACAAAGCTGCATAGCAGTACTATACGATTAGTACAGGGATGATTTTACCATAATGAATGCATAATTTATTAAACTAAATAGGCCATGTTTTGTATGACTACGTCCTATTTAGTTACAGAACGCGGCAAGAAGTAAAACAAAAACTTAAATAACGTACGAATATACAAAAACCCTATGTCATATCAACGAGAGGAAATAATTATATATCGAGTTTTCATTAAAAGGATGAATGCGATAAATCAGGGATCTTACTAAGTAACATACGGATTGTTAGGGATTTTTCACTAATAACCAGCAAGGATGGTGTCATCAACACAACCGCTATATTTAAATGAATATGTTGAATAGCGGACAGGGCATTATGAGCCATGCTGTCTGACTTGCGTATGCCTGATTTTGGTATCATGGAAGGACAAAATCCGACGGAACATAGCTGTATATCAGTACAGTACGGTTATAACAGATGTGATTTTACTAAACTGAATGCATAATTCATTACAAAAATAGGTCATGTTATGTATTGGTTGGACCCAGTTAGATACAGAACTCACAGGAGAGTAACAAAAATTGTAAATAACTTATAAAAAAATCTTAAAAATATACCAAAATCCGATATCATAGGAACGAGAGCGGATCATTATATTCAGAATTTTCATTTAAAATGTAACGCGATAAATCATGTGATCTTGTTAAGTAATACAAGCATTGTTAGAGATTTTTCACTAATAACGAGCAAGGCTAATAGCATTAAGATAAGATCTGTAATTAAATGAACATATTGAATAGCGCACAAGCCATTATGAGCCTTGCTGTCTCCCTTGCGTATATCGGATTTTGGCCTCATGACAGGACAAAATCCGACGTAACAAAGCTGTATAGCGGTACTATACGATTAGTACAGGGGTGATTTTCCTATAAGTGCATAATGTATTAAACTAAATATGCCATGTTGTGTATGAGTACGTCCTAATTAGTTAGAGAACGCGGCAAGGAGTAAAACAAAAAATTAAATAGCTTATAAATAAACAAAATCCATATATCAAATCAATTGCATAGCAACTGTTCGTAAAAAATAGCATTGCAACACATCATGGGATCGTATCAAGTAATATATGGATTGTTATTTACTTTTCATTAATAACCATCAAGGCTAATATCATTAACATAACCGCTATAATTAATTGAATATACTGAATAGCGCACAGGACATTACGAACCATGCTTCCTGGCTTGGGTATATCGGTATTTGGCTTCAATGAAGGACACAATCCGACGTGACAAAACTGTATAAATATACGACTAGTACAGGGGTGAATTTACTCTAATGAATGCATACTTCATGAAACTAAATGGACCATGCTGTGTATGAGTACGTCCTAATTATTTACATAACGCGGCAAGTAGTAGAACAAAAAGTTAAATAACTTATAAATGTACGGAAACTCCATGCCATATCAAAGACAGGAAATAATTGTATAGCGACATTTCATACAAACATTAATGTAATAAATCATGGGATCTTATTATGTTATATACAGATTGTTGGTGATTTTTCACTAATAACCAGCAAGGCTAATATCATTAACACAACCGCTATATTTAAATGAATATGTTGGATAGCGCACAGGGCATTACGAACCATACTGTCTGGCTTGCATATGTCGGACTTTGGCGTCATGGAAGGGCAAAATCCGACGTGACAAAGCTGCATAGCTGTACTGTATAATTAGTACAGGGGCGATTCTACTATAATGAGTGCATATTGTATTAAACTAAATAGGCCATGTTGTGTATAAGCAAGTTCCAATTAGTAACAGAACTCGGCAAGGAGTAAAACACAAAGATAAATAACTAATAAATATACAACGGTCATGCATCATATCAACGAGACGAAATAATTATATGGCTACTTTTCCTTAAAAAATGAATGCGATACATCATGGGATCTTATTAAGTAATATACGGATTGTTAGCGATTTTTTATTAATAACCGGCAAGGCTAATATCATTAACATAAATGCTATATTTAAATGAATATGTTGAATAGCGCACAGGGCATTTTGAGTAATGCTGTCTGGCTTTCGTATATCGGATTTTGTGCTGATGGAAGGACAAAGGCCGACGTTACAAAGCTGTATATCGGAACAATACGAGTAACAAAGGGTTGAATTTACTATAATGAATGAATACTTCATTAAACTAAATAGGCCATGTTGTGTATGAGTACTCCCAATTAGTTACATAACGAGGCAAGGAGTGAAAAAAAAGCTAAATAGCTTATAAATGTACTGAAACAATATATCATATCAAGGAGAGGATATAATTATATAGGGAGTTTTCATACAAAACTGAATGTAATAAATCATGGGATCTTATTAAGTTATATACGGTTTGTTAGGGATTTTTCACTAATAAATAGCAAGGCCAATATCATTAACATAATCTCTCTATTTAAATGAATATGTTGACTAGGGCGCAGGACGTTATGAGCATTGCTGTCTGGCTTTCGTATGTCTGATTTTGGCCTCATGGATGGACAAAATCCGATGTAACAAAGATGTTTAGTAGTAATTTTCGATTAGTACAGGGGTGATTTTACTATAATAAGTGCATAATTTATTAACTTAAATAGGAAATGGTGTGGATAAATTCATCCCAATTAGTTACAGAACTGGGCAAGGAGTAAACACAAAGATAAATAATTTATAAATATACAAACACACTACATCATATCAACGAGAGGAAATAATCTATATAGCGACATTTCATAAGCTCTGTATTGAAATGAATATGCTTAATAGCGCTCAGGGCATCATGAGCCTTACATTCTGGTTTGCGTATGTCGAATTTTGGCCACATAAAAGGACACAATACGACCTAGCAAAGCTGTATAACAGTACTGTACAATTATTACAGATCTAATTTTACTAAATTGAGTGCACAATTAATTAAAGTAAACAGGCCATGTTGCATATGAGTACGTCCTTATTAGTTTTAGAGAACGCAGCAAGGAGCGAAACAAAAAGTTAAATAACTTATAAATATACATAAACCCTATGTCATATCAACTAGACGATATAATTATATAGCGAATTTTCATACAAAAACATATTTTAATAAATCATGGGATCTTACTAAGTTATATACGCATTGTTAGGAATTTTTCACTAATTACCAGCAAAGCTAATATCATTCACATGACCTCTATATTTAAATGAATTTGATGTACAGCGCCCATGGGCCTCATGAGCCTTGCTGTCTGGCTTGCGTATGTCGGATTCTGGCCTCATGGAATGACAAAATCCGAAGTAACAAAGCTGTCTATCAGTACTGCACGATTATTACAGATGCTATTTTACTAAACTGATTGCATAATTTATTAAACTGATTAGGCCATGTTGTGTATAATTAGGTCCCAATTAGTTACAGAACTCGCCGTGGAGTAAAAAAAAAATAATTATATAAGTAACTTATAAATATACCAAAATCAGATATTATAGCAAATAGAGTAGATCATTATATATCTACTTTTCATTTAAAAAAGGAAGGCGATAAATCATGGGATCTTCTTAAGTAATACACGGATTGTTACAGATTTGTCGCTAATAACCAGCAAGGCTGATATCATTAACATAACCGCTCTATTTAAATGAATATGTTGAATAGCGCACATGGCATTATGAGCCATGCTCTCTGGTTTGCGTATGTCAGATGTTGGCCTCATGGCTGGATAAAAACCGACTTAACGCAGCTGTATAGCAGTACGAAACGATTAGTACAGGGGTAATTTTACTAGAATGTACGCATAATTTATCAAATTAAGTAGGCCATGTTGTGTATGATTACGTCCTAATTAGTTTCAGAACTCGGCATGGGGTAAAACACACAGATAAAAAACTATACATCATATCAACGAGAAGAATTAATTATATAGCTACTTTTTATAGAAAAATGAAAGCGATAAATCATGGGATCATATTAAGTAATATACGGATAGTTAGGGGTTCTTCCATAACCAGCAAGGCTAATATCATTAACACGACCGCTATATTTAAACGAAAATGTTGAATAGCGCACATGGCATTTTGAGAAATGCTGTCTAGCTTTCGTTTGTCCGATTTTGGCCTCATGGAAGGACAAAATCCGACGTAACAAAGCAGTATACCGGTACAGTGCGATTAGTTCAGGGGTGAATTTACTATAATGATTGCATTCTTCATTAAACTCAATATTCAAGGTTGTGTATAAGTACGTCCCTATTAGTTACAGTACTCGGAGGTGAGTAAAATACAACAAATATATATTACTTATACATATACAAAAATCCTATGTCATATCAGACAGCGCGGATCATTATATACCGACTTTTCATTACAAAAGTGATGCGATTAATCATGGGATTGAGCTCATTTCATGTACGTAGTGACACTTTGATAAATATCCATTGTAAAGTTGATAAATATCCATAAAAACGTACAATCCGTGTTAATATACATAAAATAGCCAATCTGTAAGAACTAACGCATCTAGCTTCGCTATACAATCTAATGCGGAAAAACTGACGCATCCAGCTTCGCTCTAAACTCCGATGCATAGAGAAAAATGCATATCACAGGGTCAAAAAACCGACATTCAAAAGACCAATGCGTTACATACCTACGCACTTAATCCGTGGTTTTGACCAAAATTCAAAAGCTTTGAACAAAATCCGACAAACAGTCCTGGCGAGACAACCACATATTGTTGCATAGTTTTCCGTAATAAGCTGACTTCATACAATTTTCGTGGTCATGAAATTCCGTGCTATTACAAAAAAAAAAAAAAAAATAAAAAAAAAAAATTCGTCAGTATATGAATTTGTATATTCGTCTGATTGTGATATGGTGCTGTCATACTCATAGATAAATTATTGTTCGTTGGGTCTTTATACTCGCAATTTGTAGCAGTTACGGAATCCAGAAAACTGGCACCACCAATAATATTGAAGTGAATACAAGTTTTGTCTGTAGGATTCAGTGCAAAAATCTTATCACTTGCTCATTGTATTTATAAGGGCAAGGGTTATTTTCTGAGCTATTCTCTGGCTAGGCGTGACTAATTCGCGGAAATACGTGCAAGTCTTTTTAGATGAACATAAGTGACACTTACTTTTTTCCTCCATACATTTACGATGCTCTCAAAGGACCCTCATAGTCAAGTAACATTTCCGTAGTTCCCAGCTGCCATGCATAAAATAGGTTAATGCCAAAGTGGTCGTGACCTACAACAGGTTGGCCATTGTTATAGGCATAACATTCATAACACATTAAAGAATATTCGTTTTTGTTCTATCAAAGCAGCTGAACCGTAATGAGTTGATCAAACACATGTAGGTAAACTATAGGCTTTTAGGCAAACTATTAATATTAAAATCATCATTAGAAACTATTATTATTGTCCACCCTAGAAGAAAGATTTTAAAACGTGGAAATCACTGACCGTCAGTATCCCTGGAATGACAACCCGTATGACAACTCTTACAAGTATATTTCGCGCATCAGTAAATAATCTTGAGTAGCCACTGCATCTGAAATCCATGCCGTCCATTCATCGAATACCTCATATTCATTCACTGTATAATACACATTTCACTTACTAAAAAGAAATGTATCACAGTATAAATCGGGGAAGTTTATAACTGGATATGCATATTTATTTCTATTTTGAACTGTATTATCGTTAAGGTACTTTTGGGAAGGCTAGCGTGTATACGTCAGGATGAAAGCTTATGGCGTCATCCGTTTTCTTTCTTTGGTCTTTATAAAAAATAATTTTAAAACAAATCAAAATAATAAGACCTTCCTTCACCTGTTGTAAGAATTATATTTTATTGAAATAAAATTTAAAATGCATCTGGAAAGCAAGCATTAAAATATACGATAATTTAAAAATGAAATATGTGTCTCGGTCTGAAGAATTTATATATTCTTAGTTACTACTCAGATATTTTTAATTATTCATAAATGAGTGAAAGAGAAAGTAGTTTTACGATCAAAAAGTGCGAGTTTATTTTGCATAATAAATACTAAGATCAGCTAGAATTATTTCTTTAAATTTTAAATAAGTATCAGAAATTATTAAACTAAAGGAGATATGACATTCATGCATATGATGCACATCGGCTATTTAATTGGGCTTATGCCTTTCATATTATGGCTTGAGGGAGGCTGAAGTTCGATTCATTATTGCTATCTGCTAGTAATTTATATTGTTCAAATTATTTTCATGGCAACGAAACTAATCTTAATTGTGGGTCTATTTCATTAGATCACAGGTGGCATATGTACATGTAAGTATGGCCCTATGCTAGGGTAAATTAATGAAATGAGAGGATGGAAGGAAAACTTTAGGATTTTAAATCTGTCTGATATCATTTTTAGGGCACGAAAAAAAAAGACAAGATCAATTATGTTTTAAGTTTTCATTCCATATTTTAAGATACACAGTGTCCAGCTTGCATCCACCACATTTGTATCAAGCTTATTTTTCTAACCATATATGAATATATGTAGGGTTTAAAGGCACTTTTATGTTAATGTGTATTTAAACCCTACACATGCATACATACATACACAGACAAATATTGTATTTAATAAAATCGACTTTGAAGTTTTGGAACATAACATTTCATCTGCACTTATAGCAAGGATTGTGTAAATTCTTGACATAAGTGCCGATTAAACGTTTTGTTCCAAAGCTGTAGAGGCAATTTTGTTCTCCAATTTGTTTTGTTGCATAATGCAGCAGACCTGGCATTTTCACCTCTCAGAATTACACATTTATTATAAATAATGTTATAAAAACAATAATATAACTTTTGTTTTGATGAAATTTTGTGAACCAGTAAACCTCTCATACCAACCAATGTGAAGTGTCACTAAATACGTGGTTTATTGCCTCATAGGTGTAGGCTATTTACTGTGCATTTAAAAAACTTGAACCCAAAGTCATTTGACACAGGATGCCTGAGTTTGTGAGGGCATTTTGTACCACATCAATGCTGATCAATATTTACTAGTACTCTGTTCCTTGTATTGTATACTTAAAAATACGCATATTTAATGAGTATTAAAAAATATTGGGCCCTCATTCATGTGGAGTAGAATGACCTCGTTAGTTCGTGCATCCTGCACCACGTGACGTCTGGTCTAATATTTTTCAATACACAGTCTGTAACTTATACATACTTGCGTCAATAAAAGTAGGCAATAGTGTGCGGATTCAAAGTGACTGGATAGATGGATAACGGCAACACTTTGTGCCTCACGACATTCTTAAGTAGTGCAAGAAAAGGGTATATAACATTGTGCACCACATACAAATTTTGTCCAGTGGTTGGGTGGGAATATGGAGGATGGGAATAGAGGAAGGTAAAATGAAGTAGCATATCATGTAAGCACAGCAATTTGCTATCTGGCAAAACCTCTGAATTGCAGCTGAGTTTGTTTCCCATCTTTAAAAAAAATATTTGTGCACAATGAATGAATATGACATTTTCTATGGCTAAAAATCTGAACTGGACTATTATGTATCCTTACATAGATCAGAAAGTAATATTCTGAGACTGATGTTAACTTTTGTGTATAGCAACAAAATATATCTAACAAAACTGACTTAATTTTATCAAACATTATTGTAAACACTGTATTTAACAGGATGCTCTGCACTTTACTTCAGCGTTTGTTATCCAAAATCGAGTTATATGCGTGGTTGTGATTCTTTTGCGTTGATGTGGTTTACATGTAGGTTATCCTCAATGTGCACATGTGGTTTGTAAATAATGTCATGTGCTTCATTTTATATCCAGGTCATGGAGATTCTATAGTTAAATGAAAACTTTTGTTCATTTTGACAAATGTTGTCCTAGTATTTATAATGATAAGTAATACAGACAAAATAAAAGTTTGGCTTATCACTATCAAACCTAAGCGATCAAGACGGTAGTATAGCAATCTGAATCGTTTGTATGTTAATACCAGTTTATACATATATAAAAATGATGAGATTATTGGTTAGGTTGATAAAGGAGCCCCCAATCTTGTGCTGATTCTGAAGAACGGTTTAGGTAACATTCATTAAATCATACGTTTGGTGCAGACAACTCTCTCCACAATGCATCAGCATACATTTTAGACACCTGTATTTGACAACGGCCGTATGTAGCCACAATACTTAAACTAACCACATGAGAGCAAGGTTGTGTTATTCCACGTGGATTTACAACTTGTTAAACATAGGATTTGATCCAAAATATGTTGTAAATATCGCCAAATGGACCCTTTGACTGACTATAACTCAAGAGCCAGAAGAAAATGCCTACAATGTACACTCATGTGTTGCTGACAGATTTATATGCTCCAAATTGCATGATTTAACGAATAGGTGACATCAGACTCAAACTGTCCATTAGAATCGATACAGATTTGGCGGTTGATTTATCCGAAAAAAACTTGATGTACATGTGGATGAATATCTTGCGGTGGAATAAGCATATCAATCATGTCAAAAAATCATACCTTTGGCAACTTAATGAAATTAGAAATAATAAAAACATAATTATGTTCCACAAAAGTTATTTTTTTCAGATATTTTTGACTCTTGCAATATGTTATGGGTTGAGTATACAAATACAAAACTACAAAAAGCTGTTAAAGATTTTATAATTATGCTTGATATTCTATTCAATACAATTTTTGAAAATCTTATCGCTGATGAATACCAGAGATGGTTTCAACACTCTGCAATTAAAAAGAATAAATGGTCTTGAATTCCTGGAAATTCTTTTCGGACAGTAAATGCCAGACCCATCGATTTACCCTATTTTCTTGTTTTCCTGTTTTCATATAAATGGGGCTCTGTTGTTTAATACTGAGAACCACTTTTATCTGAAAATAGGACACGTGATGAATTTTTATTTTTATTTTTTAAATTTGAGAGAGATTTTTGTACATGTTGCATTGAGCTAGGGGATCGCCCATTTAATGGAGGGCAGGCGTGATCTTTTAAAATTAAAAATATGGGACGGACGCAAATAGCTTTAAAAAATAATCTTAATCTAATTTATAAACAACAAGAGATTGTTACATCTGTTATACTAGGGAAAACCAATAATAATTCTGCTTTGAAAGAATATCAAAGCCCCCCCACACATATACAATGTTTTAAGAAATAAAGTGATACAACTTTAAAAAAATAAAGTTTGCCTTAAATTGCCGTTGTAGTTTTAAAAATACTGAAATATGTTTCCACATGCTTGATGTAAGGAGAAGTAAAGCTTCATTTATTATGGCACGTACAAAGCAAACAGCGCGAAAGTCCACAGCGATCCAGTGAAGAGTCTTGGTAATAATTTGTACATTTACAAAACATTATCTAAACTGTTAGTGGTGGAGTGTAGTTACATCTCCACACCTGCCAACTTGTACTAACTTAAACATACATATTTTCTTTATTTTTTCCATTTTGTTTGATTTTTTCATTTCATGTAGACTGGTGTGTGCAGGATTGCAACTCTGTAGAACCTTTCAAGTTTACCTAGCCAAGTTTTGAATTTTGAATTTTGCAATTTGGTTTGAATTCAGTATAGTTTTAGGTCATCGAAGGGGATCATAAATATCAACGTCAATAATAATCAGTTTTCAAATTCCTTTTCAAATAGAGAACTACTCAAACCAAGGCAATGGATCAGATTGGGACTAACACAATTCAACCAAGTGAAAGTAAGATTTAGATTTTTTTTAAATGTAGCTTTAACAATTGTTCAGTCATATCGCTACAACGTCTGCATTGTAACAGTGTATAGTGATGTTTAACACTGGGGGATCATGCCGCAGACATGTAGCATGATGTCCGACCCAGTCACATTATCCTGACGCCAGGCCGACCAGTCCTAACACTAACCTCTTAATGCTGAGCGCCAAGCGAGGCAGCTGTTAGTACCATTTTTGTAAGTCTTTGGTATGACTCGGCCGTGGATCGAACCCACGACCTCCCGCATCTGAGGCGGACGATCTATCCACTAGGCCACCTGAACGATACTTAGCTTAGTGCTTACTTCAAGACTCATATAGAAGGATTGGAGTTCACCAAATGCTTGTAGCATATCACCCCTCGGGGTGCCAAATTAGTGTTTTGGTGATGCCACTATATGCCCGATACTATCAGAAATTGTGATGACATTGAAAGTGAAGGGGATATATGTGAATGCAATTGGCAGGCTGCTAAATGGAGGAGGCAACAAATACATCATATACCCAAATAATTATGACAATCCATTGCTAGACTTCCAAGAGTTGGAAGTTAAAGGCATTAAAGCGAGGGTGACAGTAGCACCCCCATATGTAAGAGAGGTAGAAGCCAGCCTAGTGGACATCTTTGTCTCAGGGCTCCCTCTGGAAATTGAGATTGATGAGATTGCATGCAAACAGAAAAGAAATTACAAACCCATGATAAGCACATCATGATGGTAACGGTATCGGACTTTCAAAATGTCCACTGTAGGGTCCGTATTGTCACAGTCTTGAATAAGTAGGCCGAAAAAATCTCAGCGTAATTTTACGTGATGGTACAGGGCTGTGAAATGGATAGAATCTGCCCCCGCTGTGATCAGGTGGGTCACATCCCTAAATATTGCAAAAATAAACTGTTAGCGGCAGCGACAGGCAAAACTTACGCAGCCAAAGCTGAAAATGATATCATACATCTAGAAGATGGGGAGAGAGTGAAATGATGCAAACGGAAATTAGCAAGCTCTTAGAACAAATCAAACGAAGCATACAAGAAGAACCCCAAAACACTCAAAACTGAGAAAATGCAATCCAAAAAGAGGTACAAGAGCAAGGTGCCGCAAATCTAGAGAAAAACAATACTGAGCAAAAATCTCACCTTGAGTGCAACATATGTAACAACCATGGACTAAATTGCAGCAAGAAACGTAGACTGGCAGAACTTCCTCAGCCCAAATAATGCTGGTAGATGATACGGTGCCATAAATGAAGAGAATGAGGGGAACATTGCAGAAAAAAACTGTTGCCTTTTAAATAGTATGCAGGGGACGAGGAAACTTCCCTGGAGGGAAAAGACCCATCCCAGACTGAAGAGGGCACTGAGGACCTTATAGGCTTAAAGACTTTAATGTTCACACCTATTTTCAAACCAATGACAAAGAAAAGAATAAAGACAGTATCAGGATCGAGCCCCTCATTTGGGGATGACTTCTCCATCAGGCGAGAACCAAATTTTTCTGATAGTAGGGACGCCTGATAAGTACCTGCAGTAGGTAAAGATAAAAAAGCGGGAAGAACCCTAAACCGACAACACACAAATGGACATGGATGCAGACACATACATGGACACTGACCTTGAAAATGAGATGGACACAAGTTTGGAACAGGACAAAGAAAATGACAATGAAATAAATCAGACCCGCAACATATTAATAACCTTTCAAGTGAAACCACTGGTGAACATGACCAGAAAGGGGCCAGTGCCCCCAAACTTAAATTTAAGCATATGACTTAACCTACATAATATTTAGTCTAAAATAAATTAAAACACCATAAGCAAGAAAATAATAACAGCAGTATAAAGTGTAGATGATTCAATTTCAAGAGATGCATTAATCTGGCATGAGAGGAGAAATGGAATAATTAAACTTCCGTGTAGCCTCAGTAAACACAACTGGGTTTGATAAGGAGAAGGCAGACATAATTATAGAAGATAATAATTATGACATAATCTTCATACATGAGACACACAATACATTAACACGAGAAATACACAATAGGATATAAATGAAACTTAACGCAATTGTGATAACCAATAATTATATTAAAGTTGATATAAGGGGAATTTGCATTGATAATTAGAAATAGGAGAGGTATAATTTTGGAGAGGAATGAGGAAGGGGAATTAGTTAAGGGGAGAATGATTACCATAATAGTTGAAAAATATCATTTTATAAATATATACATCCCATCTAATAGAGATAAGACTTTTTAAAAATAGAAACCCAGAATAAGTACTTAAACAACTTTTCAAAGGAAAGCTTAATAATAGGGGGGACTTTAACTGGGTGGTGGATAACGTTGACATAACGATGTAGCTAACATGAGATGGAAAACGTTCTAACAAAAAATAAATTAGTCGACATATATAGAAAATGAAATATGCTAAGAACAGAGTTTACATACGAGTACAAGGACAAACAGGCCAGTAGACTGGACATGATCTATGTGAATAATTATGAAATAGCTTGTATAAAAACGCCAGAATAACCGATGTTAAAATTTCAGACCATAAATTGATAAACGTATAAATGAATATAAAAAGTATAAATAAATGGGGAACAGGAAAATGGAAATTTAATAATAGGATTAAGGAGGAATCGGAGTTTAAAGATATGATAAAAAATAGCTTTTGAAATTTAAGGATGAGAGTATGAATATTATAAAGGAATGGTATAAACCAACTTCACAAGGATTATAGATTAGATTTGTGGTTTTAAAACACATTATCTAGTAAACGAAACTTTGTATAGAACCAATACAAAGGGATAACTAGCACTGCCTAGCTCATTACTTCTAAAATGTTATAATATAATTGACTGAGTTAAGACTTTAAATTCACAGCCAAAAGCACATTGGGAGTCTCTCTCTCTCTCTCTCTGTATATACATATATATATATATATATATATATATATATATATATATATATATATATATATATATTGGTTCGGTTTTACAATTATAAACAAGCCCGACATATATAAGAACAACCTGTCAACTAAAAAACTAGAAGTACCTAGAAAATTAAAATCCATAAAGACATGCTGGCAGAATATAGAGATAAAAAAGAGATATGGGAAAAACCAAAGGGTGGGACATATAATTGGATAAGGGAGAAAGTAACGAATATCATAATGGGCAAATGAGAGCAAAACAACTGGGGGGATAAATTGGGAGAGAACATGAGGGCACTGGTCCAAAATCAAGTCATTAAAAATGCAACGTTCGATTTTTAAGTATTTACACAATGTTTGATTAACGGAAGAAGTGGCAATAAGAAGGCACATGATAATAGTAATGCTCGTTATGCAAAAATGCGAACTTTACAAAAAAACGTCATCGCACAGTGCGATAAAATAAAAAAAATGCTAGGTTAAGACTGATTATAGAGATGAGAGGGGGGATAAGTACCGAAGGAACAATATACTCTTCTTGGATGGAGACCTTGATTAGAACCTACATATCAAAATTAGAGATTATATTATAAAAAATCTTGATGGCCTGTGGACAGGTTATACATATAAGAAAAACTAAACTTCCTATATAAACATACTAATACTCTATGAAATCTTCGTGTAGCTTTTATCGTCAATCTGTAATAGAAGGGATATGGAGGGAGGGAGATCCGGTTTACCTCCCGCATAGGGGAGTGTGCCGTCAAGCAAGGGCTGGATCCTTGACCTCATCTCTCACCTCATGGAGGAAAAAAACGAAGACACAGAGTTAAGCAAACCCTTCTGTTGCCTCATAATTACCGAACCACATGGAATCATTAACAAACAATCCCACTCCCCCTTTTTTCTATAACGATGGAACAGGGATCCTGCATGTTATCAAAGTATGGGGCACATATATCACGGGGCTATGTCACAAGGCGCTACGCGAAGTGAACGGGTCTGTGAAAGTTTCCCAGAAAAAGCTCACATGCAGAATTTGGACAGACAATACATGAACACGTGGATACGAATCTAACTAATATTCTCAACCTACCCTTCAATAATAGAAAATTACCCTTGTTTTTTCTTCTTCTTTTTCAATAACCCCATCTGGAACATTTATCTTTGGCGATAATAATTAAAATAAGGAAAGGGCATAAGCTTGTGGCAAGAAAAGCATATTTTAATAAAGAAAATGCGGCTTCTGACTCAAAATGAGCCCACCATACATTTAAATACTAAAATGAGAAAGGACACACATGATCACACACTTAGAACACTAAGGAGTTATCTTAACTTTTATACAACACACCGTTTCTCAGCAAAATTCAAAATTAGCAAATAATTAAAATCAAGCTGGACACTATAAAGATTCCTTATATAATATTATGACATTACAACTGGGGATATATTTTGAGCAAACATGTAGTCCTGACACACAAATCGATAGCACACATACAACACAACATGGTATAGGCACAGATAGCACACATAGCACATAGGAGACAATTTTTAAAGGTCACTAATACAAACAATGGTATATGGCCCTGACTAGGAATAAAACCTAGATCAGAGGATTTACCCTTTAGATAACACTAGGGCATAAATACCCCACAAAATTCTCTCCAATACACTTGTATGCGAAATTCTTTTTATAAACAATAAAACACGTACACACCTACAGGGGATACAAACACAGACAAACCCTTTTATTCATTTTGGCAATGTGGGGCGGGGGGATCTGTATGGTGTCCCCACCACAACAAAATGTGAAAGATATAAATGGAGGCTATAATGAACCATTTACATTAACACATCGGATGAAATATTTCCTGAAAGTATGAAAACATTAAATAATGTGGTTTTTTGAAGATGTCAAAATTATTTTACTCACTTGGCTTTCATTGAGACCAAAAAGACGCACATTAATTTGTAAATTATGTCATGATAAATATTTCCTTCAATTATTTTTTAAATTTTACCTTTACATTTTCTAGAGATGTAAAAATGTGTTTCTACCTGATTGCTATGGAGCTTGAATGGTTTGCAATGAAAGCCATCAAAAACAAAATTTGCCTCAAAAAAATGCTGGAAAGATTGACCAAATACGGCTGCTTTTTAGAGTTCAAAATATATTTTTGATCTGGTTGTTATGGGAATTAAGATTCTGTAACGCCTTAAGTTCATGCAGGTCTGATAAAAATTGATATCATATAATATGGTTTGTGTTATGTATCACTTTCTATGAAGTTACTAGAAGCTAAAACAACCCTCGCATTCTTAACCTAAAATATGTTCATGTGAGGAATAAATATTTCAGACTGCATGTATTATAGACCATCTAAGGTATCATAATATCACGTCGTCAGTAGTTTGAACTTTATATAAATGCACTGTATATGTGGGCAGAACGCTAATATATTTCATCCTTGTGGAAAGAATGCTACGTATATAATTTCGTATTCTGTATTCAAAGGTCAAATCTGCCCACAATATGCATATATCTGCCCACTAAGTAAAAAAGTAATAGAGTTAACAAATACGTATATATACTGACTTTGAACATATATATATATATATATATATATATATATATATATATATATATATATATATATATATATATATATATATATATATATATATATATATATATACATATAGTTATTATGTGAGGAAAGACACTTATATACATAACTTTTGATTTGAAATGAATGTTAGATCACTGCCTTTTCGTAACCCCACTTTAAGGATGAAATCCCACAACCCACGTAAAGCTAGTATATATATATATATATATATATATATATATATATATATATATATATATATATATATATATATATATAGAGAGAGAGAGAGAGAGAGAGAGAGAGAGAGAGAGTTCACTACGAAAATATTAATGTTATTATTTCTGCAATTAAAAAATTAAAATATGACGGCATACAAATTGAACTTATTCAATAAAAAAGAAATTATTTCTGATTTAGAGTCATTGCAAACACAAAAGTTCGAAGATAGATATACGCTACCTGCAGATTATAGATTTATTAAGCTCATCAAACAGCCAATGTTCCAATCCCTGGCTACTCTTAAGGATACAGAAGTTAACAATTTTGTGTCTCTCTCACGCGCGATTGAAAAAAATAGATCATAATTAGCTGACGAATCTGAGAAGAAAAATATTTTAACACGCGTGTGAGGCACTTGAAAAATTATATGTCAGATCGTGAACATGAATGTGATTGTGAAAGGGAAAGTACTTTCCGAGACTGTAGTAACAACATCACTAAGTGGGATTGTGAAAGTGGAAGTAGTGTTAATGAAAGTTATGGCAACTGGGGTCCCTTTCGTGGCTAGTGAACAATAATATATATCCTTGACTTTGTCAATTATTTTTGTAATCTGTTATTTTGCAAAAAAAAATTAGTTTTTGATGAGATTTTCAAATATTTTATTGTCTATTACCCCATCAAATTACAAAATCTGACTGATGTTCCTTATTTTATGTACAATTTACCGAGAATCGGTAAAAAAATAAATTCTCTTATAATCCCAGATTGAAAATCACTATGATCTTATGAATAAATTAATATTAAGAATTTCTTGTCTTAAATCAAGTAAATGGTTATTTTGGTCAGTAAGTGTGAAATGTATTCTTGATAATAATGGATTATGACAACTTAGATAAACCGGATTGATGGGTTCTTGTACAATCAAATATCCTGGAGAAACTTGAAGTGGAATGAAAACAGAATATATCCTTGCTGGTCCTGATTGGAGTTTTCAAGATCAATTTGATAGCTGCCATCAATTATGTCGCTTACAAGATTGACTGCAATTGGTGATATTATGTTAACAATTCCCGGTGAAGTATGGCGACGTTCACAGTACATATTATTATGTCTGACAATACCTGCTGGTGGATGTATTTTTCTCCATCCTGCTAATATTTTTGGGAAATTTTCATTGCTAATATTCTTCACATTTCCTTTTAGTCAGTCAGTTACAAATGCTGGTATTACAAACGTTGGTATTTCTTCTTCAGTTAATCTATAATAAACGAGAAATATTTCTTTACGAGTTTCTTTTCTATTATATTGTGGTATTGCAATCTCTGCCTTAGTTATATGCTCAATACTTTTTTGATTAATATACTCATGGTCTGAAACTACTTGATTTAAATGTTGTATTGTTTCAATGATTTTCTTTTTAAATTGTCATTAGGATACTCCAGAATATATTTTTAAAATAAATTTAGTAATGTCATGGACATAGATGTATATTCATTTCTAATTTCATTAGTTAATGAATTTAATGTTTGTTCATTAACAGTATAAAATACTTATACCGATCTGACTATACTAGTAAAACAGAGAACATACAGATTAGCATGTAATGGAGATTATTCTTCGTAATAATTTGGAGTTGTTATAAATAAATTCTCTGTAGGGAATTAATTTAACTTTGGTTTCTGCAGCAGAGAGGGTGAACAGCCCTTTTGCTGAAACGTCATTTTGAAAGTTAGGACCTCATACGAAATAAAATAAAAAAGTATGTCACTAACTCTAAACCGAGAGTTTCTCTAATTGGGTTAGTTTTTTGTTACTTTATATTTTGTCGTTATTTTTGTCAAAATGTTTATGTCAGTTTTCGTTTACCGCGGGATGTTTCATTGAGGTCGCACCCTCTCTGATGCTATAATCAACTCATTATTATATCAACCAAATATTGTATCAATTCAGATACGGTTTCTTGTTCTCGGATCATGTAAATGTATTGTCATAAATCCGTGCGGAGCAGATTGTGCTTTCGAAAATAATTTTTTGAACTTAATCATGTCCATATCCCCAATACACCAGATCTAATGAAGATTTCGCAAATTATGTGCATCAGCTGCATTAAACACAACTGAAATATTACAATTATGTCCGATCACTTTAGGTATTTGTGTGCATCGTTGAGTAACATAATTCACATCTATATTTTTATGCCTGCCTCTAGAAAATATTATTGCTGGATTTGATTGTTTGTTCTGTTTAACATCGTCGTACACAGCTAATTTATTTATAAACCCATCCAATTCACCAACAGACGGTACTTTATCAATATCAGTTATAAAATGAATGATACGATCACCATTTTCCTTTAACAATTTTGCATTTTCATTACAGTACTTAAGTACATCGTAGCATCTCTGATCATCAACTGACGGTGCAATTAAATACAACTTGATATAATGTTATAATGCTGAAATATATTTTACTGGATCTTGTTTTCGTGTCGCTGAGAAATCATTGATATCATCGTCGTCTTTTCTGAATTTTATTAAATTTTTAATACCTGAGTGTTAAAATGACATCTTCAATATATCTAAAGCATCTGATCCAAAAAGCCAATTATTATCGACCTTCTGACTTAGAAGACGATGGAAAATACCTATAGGAATTGGTTACATTTATTTGGATATGTTGCAATCATCTTAACGAAGGATTATAACAAATTAAAAAGAAGAAAGGAAGAACAAACATTGAAAGGAGAAAGGCTTTTCTTGGATACAACTATGTTTATAATAATCCCTAACACAGTTATGAAGTTTGCTGAAAATTTATTTAGGAAGAAAGCTGAAGAATACATAACAAAGCGTATTGAAAGTAAGAAAGAAGAAGAACTAACAGCAGAAGATGCAGAATTATTTGACGTCGCTCACACAGGTTGACGGTAACCAAAGTCATTCAGACCGTTTTTATGAG